>QODF01000016.1:1161078-1214804 GCA_024372805.1 Oostethus manadensis
ATCCATCTCATCCCTAATAGACAACAAGCCTCGTTCAATAACAAAAATCATGATACAGTATGTGCCACCACCCCCAGCCTCCAGGTATGACGCCGGGTGGCTTATGTTGATTTTGCATAATAAACTAAAAAAGACAACGGATGATCTTATAATGTCTCTTAAGATTTCATGCTTGGGTATTAGCAGGTAATTAGACTTTGGGTCGGATTACAGGTTAACCTCACAGTAGAGGATTACAAAAATCGAATAGACCTGCCGTAGTAACACAATCGGTCCATCGAGAGCTCCACTTTACTTGCTCATTATGCTGGGGAGCGACGTGTTCAAATCCTACCAATACGCTATTGCCGTTCTCATTATGGATGATGGATATGTGTGGGGAGGAGCTGCAGGGAGGAACGACGTTTGCTTGGAGTATCAAGTGTTTTTATGGGATGGACTTTGTTTCATCCCTTCAGGCAAGGCCGTTTGTTGACAAACAAAAGGGGTAATAAAACATGCCAGCTAAACACAGCACCCATACACCATGCGGCTGAGACAAAAGGGAGCGTTCCGGATATGTCCCCAAAGACCTCGGTTTTCCCGTTCTAATAATAAAGCGTCTTGATGGAGCTTGTGTTTCGCTTCATACAGCCCGTGACGCACGACTGCGAACTAAAGCGATACCCACCCTCCCTTCTAAAGGTCTGTTGACGACAATCATAACACAACAGAACCCTTTCAAACCGCCATCCATGTGCAACCGTAACACCATCAAGCGGAAACAATGAAATAGGCATTCAGGTTTATGCATATGAAGGTTGCGGCACAAAAAAAGCCACTCTCCCCAGGTTTGGGCTCACCGGTCGGATTATCCAATAGATGCTTTTGAAATGATTCTAGGCCTGTGCAGTAACGATGAGATTTAAAAGTAGCTTTCTTTTGCAGGTAGTGTTCTGAATGACTCCCTTGTAGTCTGCCGCTGAACTGCACGGCCCATGATGCATTGGGCTCACGAGCTATATATATCAAATGCTTATGCACTTAACCAACGTCTAGAGGATTTGTTGGTTCCTCTGAATACTTCAAGTGGAGCGGCATCTCTATCGTAAATTCTCAGAGGTAACTGGTTCTGGTGTGAAGCTATATGCGTTACCATTAAAAGCATTGGACATTAGAAGGTGTTGGTGTTTCAATTTAAAAAAAAAGTGTTTTTTTTTAATGAGATATATTAGGAACGATGGATTCATGGCCTTCTGTCTACGTTACTGCAGGGTGGCTTTGATTAAACCAGCTTCTAAAGGCTTCTAAAACGAATGCAAAATGAGATAATGCATTCCCAAATGACAAAAAGACGTACTTTCTTGCTGTCACCGGATAAAAAATGTGTCCTTGATGTAAACCAAACCATCAAACGCACACGCGGTTAAGCCTCCAAGATCTGATTCGGCGCAAACAACGCATGGCCGGTGTGATCGCACACTTTGTGTCGCTCTCATCGCCACTAATTAACAGTCCGGAGATTTGATTGCACATTCAGCCGGTTAGGTTGCGGTTATCAAAAGTGGAGCTGCAAAAATGTGACCTTCTCAAGTACTTAGCCCGAGCGTTTCATCACACTCCTCATGTACTGAACAACTTGGAGTCGTCATTCTCATTTGATTCCTCAAGTACTTGACCCCGCCATGGCCTGCATACTTCTCGTTAAGATGGATTTACAATTCACCACAGTAATCCCCCATATTATGGTTTATTGGGCCCAGAACCGACGGTGAAAAGTGAATTCCCTTTAAGTGGGTTGTCTTATTTACGAATCAAATGTTTTCACAGTTTGAGCCTCGAAAACGGCCATCTAAATACAGTTTTAACATTATTAGAGCCCTCTAGACATGAACGCCCCCTTTAGTTATTCTACTATAGTTCATTTAGCCGTCTTTATTATTGGAAATGCTTAATTGAGGCAAGAAAATTCGGTTCATGACTTCTTTGGACTAATAATAAGCTGCATTCAACCACAAAACTGCACGATTTATTAGTCAATATATTTTTGAAAGTCCCGATAGAGTCAACCAGCAGTATTTGAACCACACGACGACGAGGGCCGACTGTTTTCTCATTTACTGCCCATGCCAGATTTGCAATGAACCTCCGTGTGGCTGATGCTCTTTAAGGGAATTATGTAGCCTGTAAATTCTCCTTGTAAACAGTCACGTCAGGGCGGCCGTTTAATTATGGCATTTTGTGTATCCGAAACTCCTTTCCACAATTATACAAAATCAATAGTCGGCCAGACTAGCACCGCCATTCCAAGCTGGGCTCTGTGGTGCAGTGAACCTAATTGGCAGCATTCACTGAAGGTCACAAGCGGCTCTCACTTCTTTTGCAATTAACCCAGTTTCTCAGCAAGGGCGTAATCTACGGGGAAGCAATTAAAATCGGAACTCCTCCCACTGTGCAGAGTTCACAGGAGTACACAAAAATCATTTCAGCGTTTGAAACATTTTTTTGTGTCCCCCTAACACAGCGGCAGGGACAATATAAGGTCAGAAGTGAGCAACGGGATCAGTTTATTGTCCGACTAACTGTTATTCTTTCTCGTCCGTTCTCCAGCTAGGGTGTCGTCAGCATAAGCTTAACAAAAGAACGATAAGGATGCATGCATGAAACCTTGGCTGAAACAAACGGGATGCTTCCCTACTTGTCAACCGGGTTGTGTTTGTGTGTGTGCACACTGACCTTGAATTCCCACTGTCTCCTCTCTTTGTGCCGAAGAAGAAGCCCACCACCTCATCAATTCATTCTCTAACCTACAAGAGCACATCAAAGAGAGAAGAGTGCAGCAGAGAATGAGAAATGGCCACGGTGTCGCGTCTAATACTTTTAGGAGGAAACACGCCATATGTGCGGTCAATCCCCGACTGAGGTCTGCGGCTGGATTAAGTCCCCTGATGGTGAAAGACGTGGGCTACCTGGACGAAATAGTGCTTGTGGCCATGCGATCACTGCAGCTACATGATGTGAAAATGGAAGGAACCATAGTCGGTCCTCCCTTTCGTAACAACAGCTCTAACTCGTGTCTCTCTACCTTACAGGATAAGTATCGCCATAAACCAGGAAGTGTGGACTGACAGCATGCCGCAGTGGACTGCAAAAGAAGGGTCAACACTGCAAATATTGACTTTTGACGTACACTTGATGCAACTTTCAGTACAAGCCATTGACATTGCGACACGCATGTATATGGTCTGTATGTGGTATACTTCACTATACCACAGTTGACAACAGTATCTGAAAACAACTGAAGCATCAAACTGTGGGAAAACAAATACTTGTGTCATTCTCAAGTTTTGGCCATTGTTATATATAAAAGAATATTCTATTCAGACGGGACTTGAAATATTGAAAGAATTACCTTGAACCCAACATGCTACTTCGGATGCCAACAGGTTATCATGTCGGTGAGCCTCAGTTCAACATTATAATTGAGGGCACCGATTTGGGTCGGACATGGCAAATACTTTTTTTTTTTTTTTTCAAAGCAGGGGCCTGCAGCGTACATTCCGCAACCGCTAGCGAGCTCGACTTGCGATGTGGCAATTATTGCATGGCACCGCCATCCATAACAGTTCTCCTAGAAATTCATAATTCATGACACATCCTTGTTTTTGCCTCTGGGGACCTGAATGCTATTATCCTACTAAAGAGAGATGTGATTGGGCAGCCGCGATCTCACTTGCTTCTTTGAAGCCTGCTTCTTCAAGTGCTCTTCTGCAGTTGCTCCCATGCATCATACCCCATCTGAGCTGACAGTCGGTGTGTTGGGGCATTACCAGAGCTATGTTTTTTCACTTAGGATGGCAACTGTGATTCTTTGTCAGGAAACTAAGAAGGTAAGAATTGCTAAAATGCCCCACTAAGCATGCATTTGGTGGTGCTGCCTCTTGCGAGTTCAACAGTTGCATTGCACTTTAGGTAAGTCTTGCTAAGATAAACTAAGCAACACAATTGGCAAATGGAGTGTCGAGGACTTTGTCCCTGAACGCATCCTACAAACCCAAGTGAAATATGTCGCCCTGACAGGAGGCCAGTGGACTAATAAAATTCATTCAGGCAATTTTCTTTTTTCCACACAAAAAAGAGCAATGGCTAAAATGGTTGGATTCAACTGGGCAGTACAATAATCATTTACTAAAAATGTAAACTACTTCAAACTAATTGAAATGCTGATCCAAGTACCTGTAATTCCAGCTACAGCCTATTTTAGAGGAATTGAAGTGATAAAATGTTATGAAGAAACAGACTGGTTATGTGATGATGTTTAAAAAGGTTTAGTTGGATTTGAATTTTCATTTCATTTGAAGATGGTAGTAAAGTATTGTAAAAATATAAAATTGTGTCCAGTCTTTCATCTTTTTGTCAAGACAATACAGTGGAAATATTTCAGACAAAAGGTCTGATTTCGTAGACCAGGCGCAAGAGAGGCGCGCCTTTGCTTGCGCCTCGCCAGTTGGTATGTTTTAGGCGTAGCCTGGCGTACGGCTCCGTCCCTTCTACTGGCGCAAGTGGCAAAGAGGGAGGAGCGAAGGTGTGACTGGGTTTAAAACAAACAGGTCGAACCTTCAATCAAATAAGCTCCTCTCCTTCTTTAAAAGCGCGTTGCAAGTTTCGTTGAATATGGATGAAGACAGCGGAAGACGGCCAAACTTCTCCCAGACGGAAAGGGATGTTTTGGTCCGGTAGGTCCAAGCCCGCAGCGGCCAAATATATGGTCACGTGAGCAGACCTCCTCGGGCTGATGGTGCAAAAGTGGCCTCGGAGGAGATTACAAGTATCATAAATCAGGTTTGCCCGGACGTACTGAGAACCGTTGCTCCGTGAAAAAAACGGTTCAGTGATGTCAGAAGAAGGACAAAACAAAAACTATCGGACCACCAGAGGCACACGGGGGCTGCCGGTAAGGTAAGCATTTTTTCCCCACTAATAAACACACTCGTATTTAGTAAGCCATATTTGCAATATGAAAATGCAATATCATATGTATATGTAATATGAATAAAAAAAACTATGCATTATGGGGATGAAATTGGAAGCAACTGTGCGTAAAAGACGCACTGCCAAACTGGTGGTCTGGCCCTTGTCACTTGTGTTTGCATGTGAGATGAACTTGTATTACCCAATTCATTATCATCATTTTTGCAATTTTCCCTTACAAAATAAAAGATGTCAGTACATTTGATTAACCGTTTATTTACAATTAACCGCATCCATATCACATCCACTGGCCACCGATGACGAGGAGGAGGAGGGGGCCGGCGATTCGGGGACAGAGGAGGTGGAGGAGATGCCCCGACAGAGGCAGACGGGGCAGTCAATATAGTGTAGATGAAAATGTGTGTGCTGATTGAGATAGTTACTTTAAACAGTGGTTGTTGTGATTATTAAATGCATTCAAATGTGCCTGACATTGTGTAATCCGGACTGTGGGGTGTTGGTGACGTTTGCGCCAATCAGACAGATTACCACTAGCCGAGAGCAGACTAGGTTGGAGCCAGGAAGCTTTCAGCTCCAGTAAAGGCCTTTTGGCACAAAATTGTCACTACGCCAGACTGAAACAGTCGGCACCCCTATCTTGGTGCACCTCGGTCTATTAAATGACCAAATTGGTGCAATGTGTTACATCGGACGAAATTACCAGTGAGCAGCCTGCGCCAAACCGTGCAACCCGCAAAATTAGAGCCCATAGTTGCAAATGGGGATTACTCGTGATTAATGAATTTGAAAAACATGATTAATATCAAGTGGTTAGCACATTGGCCACACAGTCAGGAGATCTGGAAGGCCTGGGTTCAAATCTCCGTTGGGCATCTCTGTGTGGAGTTTGCATGTTCTCCCCGTGCGTGTGTAGGTTTTCTCCGGGTACTCCGCTTTCCTCCCACATTCCAAAAACATGCATGTTAGGTTAATTGGTGACTGTAAATTGTCCAAAGGTATGAATGTGAGTGTGAATGTTTGTTTGTCTATATGTGCCCTGCGATTGACTGGCGACCAGTCCAGGGTGTACCCCGCCTCTAGCCCAGAGCCAGCTGGGATAGGCTCCGGCATAGCCGCTACCCTAATGAGGATAAGCGGTATAGAAAATGAATGAATGATTAAGATGTAAACTTTCATCTATTTACAAATTTGAATAATTTGACAGCTCTAATGCTTACATGATTACTTTGACAACATTCCAATGTAGCTCTGTCATAGTTAAGTGGTGATTACTTGAATTTAATTTTTTACCATCATTGTTTCAAGAATAGATATGATATATTGCGTGTCACTTGCCCATTACACCTAATGGATTCCCAATTGCATTTGAGTGAGTAAATTAGGTGTAACATAATCATATCATCATGCCGTCATCATTATCATCGTTGCACGTTTTACACTTTTTTTTGTGTGTAGTACTGTGCAGGCTGTGTGTAGCTGTTAGCACCAATGCTTCAGATTCTACAGGGGGCCCTTTATGTTAGCCAGATTGCCTTTCTTTTTTGGCTATGAGTATAATCATAAGTATTAAAATGCATATGAATGTATATTTTGCAATGAAATTACCAACAGTGATCAATCAAACATTGGTGAACAACGAATAATGTCAGGACCACTTGGTTTGAAGCGACGGGATTCGGTATATGTTATGCAAACAGAGACCATCTATCAAAAATGTGTGTACATATAGAACTGAAGTAGGGCGACTCTATCATATTTTTATAAATATGTGTATACTCAGGCTGCACAAACCACTGAATTATACATACAAATCAGCATGCAAGGAGGGTGGGGGGCATGCAGTGCATTTCAGCAAACAAAGCAATGACACGGTGACCTGCGTAAGTATGCTTTCAACTGCTGCTGGTACCGGCGACTAAATGGAAACGTCACAGCATGCATTCAAGACAGGCCACATGATGGGTGCTGGTGCTGAGCACATGGAAAGAAAGCCAGGTCTATTTTTACACTTCCGCTCCCCCCCTTGCTCCATAAGCAATGGACTGCAGCTTTGCAACATAAACAACGTCTTTGCAGTTGTCTGGTTTCTCATTTCCATCACAGTGTGGCCACTAGACAAGCAGCGCGCGGCAAAAAAGCCACATGCCGATGTGGTGCGTTTGCAGATTTCTCGCCAGACGATTGCACAGGTTCTCCAACTGACAGGAAATAGAAGAGCTGCCACTCCAACATGTCACAGAGCTATTAAAAATGGTTTAAATTGTGTGTCATGACAACATGCCCTGCAGACGTTACAGTTTGTGCCGTATGTTTCCAAGGTACCGTAGATGGTAGGAGTGGAAGTGGATCATCCTTCGCTCTTCGTCCTGTCCAATCTCTGTCAAAAGTGTTCAGACGTGAATGAATGTCTGGCGGAGGTCGGAGAGGCACAGATTGTCAGCCTGCCTGTGGGCAGTTGTGGCCATAGATGTGGCTGAAGGCCACAAGTGTGTGACTGTAGAGTACACTAATACCGGGCTCAGTGTGAAGCGTTTGGAGTACCCAGAAAAAAGGACTACATAAATCAATCAAGTATAACTGTCATCGTTGATATTACCCGGGCTGCCAAATGACAGACATGTGTAATCACCTAAATCATGGTTTTGATAAATCAATTAATCGTGATTAATCACCATTTGTCTGAAATATGCCCATTTTTACTGTGTGTTATTGAAAGAAAGATAAATGACAGGACAGGTTTAACACATCCGCGTGTACGAGCAGCTCCAAATTAACTGAAAATATGAATCAGGCTAAACGACAGCACACATGTCTGGAATTTATGCAACACTAGCTTCTTTAATGGTAGTCGAATCACACTTATCAGTGTTATCACTCATCACACTGAGGGATTGCAGTCAAAGGCCACGTGTCATGCAAGTTCAAATCCCATGTTTTGAGTCTATTTTCTGGAATTTCTGAGCACACATGCGTGTCAATGCAGTAAAAAGTACTTCTGCATAAGTTAAAAGTGAGTGATAACAATACGCATGTATTTGTTTTTTTTTTGTTTTGTATTTCTTATTGGGATCACACATACACGCATAATTAAGATGCTGTGATATTCGCAGTGTCCAGCCAGTGTTCCATCACAAAGGGTCTAGAGTTTGAGATACGTACGTAAAAAGTGTTGGAATTGCACTGCTGTTGATGTGTTCAGGTCAGAATAAAGTTGTAAAAGAGTGCCAAACTCGGTGCGACTCTGGGCGGATGTTAGACCGCGCCTCTGTTTGTCGTCATAACAGAGAGGCGTGGCTTGCCATGATGCAAATGCATTCATTTTGCAAAAAATATTCCATTCCATTCCATTTTTCTCATCCGGGTCCGAGTCACGGGGGCAGCAGTTTCAATGGAGAAGTCCAGACTTCCCGGTCTCCGGCGACCTCGTCCAGCTCCACCGGGAGGACACCAAGGCGTTCCCAGGCCGTCCAGGCTGTGAGACATAGTCCCTCCAGTGTGTCCTAGGTCTTCCCGGGGGCCTTCTCCCGGCTGAGCATGCCCGAAACACCTCACCGGGGCGGCATCCGGACTGGATGCCCGAGCCGCCTCAACTGGCTCCTCTCGATGTGAAGGAGCAGCGGCTCTACTCTGAGCTCCTCCTATCTCTTAGGGAGTGTCCATCCACTCTACGAAGGAAGCTCATTTACACCGCTTGTATCCGCGATCTCGTTCTTTCGGTCATGACCCATAACTTGACCCATAATATAGTTGGATCGGTCTCTCTTCACCACGACTATCCGTCTGTCGACCTTACGCTCCGACCATTTCTCACTTTCTGAACAAGACCCGGAGATACTTGAACTCCTCCACCTGGGGCAAGACCTCACTGCCAACCCGGAGGGTACAATCCACCCGTTTCCAAATGAAAACCACAGCCTCGGATTTGGAAATATAATAACGCAATGAATGAAGTTAATTAGTTGTTGCCATTAACACACTATTTTGGACAGCCCTAGTTAGCATTTTTTGAAACATATAAACATTTATTATGAGGGAAATTATGCGACAAGTACAGTATCTTCTGCATGCTTTTCTCCACTTTCATCCAGACACTTTAATTCTTTTGTCCTTAGCACAGCAAACGAAGGAATGCAGCTAAATAGTGATGCATGTAGAGAGTAATGTGATTGTTATGTTCTTCTCGCCAGCCTTACCCGTCGAAAGGACACGGAGCTATTTTGATTACGCATTCTTGAAACCTATGGGGAGTGTCTGTAGGTGTGCAGCCAGCCTGCAGATATAAGCTAATGGTTTAATGGAGTAGTTTCCCACAAGCCTAACCTGAAACGTGTCGACAGGTCACGTCATTAGTACAAAGCAGACATCTTGCTTAATAACCTTGATTCATGTTTTATACAGTACTCAAGTGCGCAGCTCACAGGGTAACTTTGGGATCAAATCTCTCCACCAGTGGCGGCTGCAGGTCAATCAAGCAGGGGAAGCTTTTTTTTTTTTCCTCTGGTCTACATCATTAATGTGGTAATTATAATTCTAAATTCTACTCCCCGTCCCAGGTTGTTTTTACGACAAAGTCCCTGGGGATTGGTAAAGCCTGAGGATTGGTACAGAACAATGTCGTGAAAAACTTTTTACGTCAAGATCGCTGATTTGCACAATTAATGCCTCGACAGCTCATCCAATCATTGTGCAGAAGTTCAGGGTCTGGTGGGCGGGAAAAAGCCCAGCATTTATCCAATGGCCGCTTGGATTCCTCATCGAAGTGAGTAGACGCTGAGCGTCCGACTGTCCGAAAAAAAAAAAAAGCACAGTGGCACTGCAGAGATGAATGAGAAGCAAGTCGTGTCAGAACAAACAAATGAAGGGATTTTAGCGTATACGTATTTAGTCACACAGCAGTACATATTTCATCACTTTTTTTACATTTTCAGTATTAGAGCAATCGCCATTGAACTCTACATATAGGGGCCCAGGCAGAATTGGGGATTGGCCAATTAAAGGGCTTCCACTGTTAAACGCGGATTCTTGCGGTATTTCACATAATGTGCATGAAATGAAACATTTGTGTGGTATTTCCTCTGTAGACCGCAATCGTGGCGGAATCTCCTCACAAATACCGGCCCGCCCTCTAACTATGTTGAACAGGCAACCTGAAACACCAATTGAAAAGGTTGTTTAAAATATTTAGAAATTCCCTTCTTATGGAGCACGAACGGAAGCTAGCGAGGTTTCCATAGTTTAGCAGAGCATGCTAGTGTGGCTGTGCGTATGATACTAGGCACTTGAAACAAGAACTAGAGGCACGATTAATCTTGTCACCCTTGCTGCCAGCAAACATTGAGGACACACACAACACACTTCCGTCATTCAAAATAGGAACATTTGTTCGTGTAAGCAAAATATGGGTGTCATGAAAAGTATAGTAGGATTTTAGTTAGTTTTGATATTGATAATGCAATTGTAAATGACTACATCTTCGCTGACCAAAAGCATGGGCATTGCAGTTTGCACACATGTGTGCAGAGGCTGACATCCCATTACAAAAGTTAGCCAAGCTACATCCGTTTCTGAACTAGGCAAAATTGGCCCATGATGTATTGCATAAATGTAAGGATTTTGCATTTAATTAACAGACATTTTATGTATTATCACAAAAGAACACACTCTATGCTAGGAAAATAAGTGTAAAATATTATTATTATTTTTTTAGTGTAAACGGAAAAAAATAAATTAAAAAAGGGAAAAACAAATTTCCTAAAACCCTGCATACACTAGATGTGCCCCAACATCCAACCTAAACCAATACCATTCATGCAGTTGACTGGTTGTGGCAACCGCACACAACACAAAGCAGGTTTGTCAAGCATTTTGCCATTCGTGTCCACTTTAAAGAAGGAAATGTGTCTTTTGCTTGCTGTAATTGTGAAAGGTCTAGCTGGCTAAACGAACAAAACCGGAAAATATTGCACAAACTGTTTAAGTGTAAAATGCATCTAGTCTAAACACAGTAAACCAAGCATAATGGGTTTATTACACATTAGTTTGACGGGAAATCTTCTGCTGACGGTGATGTTGTTATCAATTGATATTGGTATTGATAATGACGTGCTATTGGGATATGGGATGTTTGAAGGAAAGCCAATATCAAGCAGTGCTAAATAAGTTAGTACATTATTCTTAGGAATACAGATAAGGCATATAGTCAGTAGCAGTATTATCATAACTACCATGCATTATTTACCAAAAAACAATAAATGCCTGCACTGAAGGTTTCTCTTTCTTTCTGCTGGGCTTTTCACAAAAGGATTTGAGAACCATACCATCTGGTGTGCCAGGTTAACGCACCAGACCTCCACTGCACCAGCACAGCACAGAATCACCGTATCGGCCTGTTGTTTCTCTCCGCGTGAGCTTGAAGTCATGTGTCTGACTATCCCTATTAGGCTAATTCAAGGCTTTACTGAGTGACAGGCCCTAAATCCAAAGCTTAAGAGCACTACGCGGTAGACAGGGGTAATGAGGTGAATCTACTTTGTGATACCACAAAAAGGGTTCCCTCAGCCCTTAATAAGGCCAAAATTCAATCTCCTAATATCACCAGTAAAAGTTGCCACCTGTGCCTCCTGAGGGGAGTGCCTTCTCTTCGCTCAGGAGCCAACGAAGCGACGCCTTGACCACGTTATCCATCCTGTAAAATGTTCACAAAGGTAACGTTTCTCCAATGGGCTGACCCAACATGGGACAACCTGAACTTTGTATTTCCGTTATGCTGCAGGGGGCATCAGATCCCTGACTGCATTGTTCTTTTCTTATGTTTTCCTCGACTCTTCCAGAAATTGAGCCATGCTTGGGAGTCAGAGAAGTCCACTTATAAAGGACTGCGGAGTGTCCTCTCCTAATTTTTTGTTAATTTATTCCTGTTCACCCTCCTCTCGTCTCTGGTAAAGCCTCTTATGTCTGCATTGGGATTAAAAAAAAAAACGGCGGCTAATGTCAAACTGTGATCTTTATCTCAGAGTGTGGCGTCTTCCACGGCTATTGCCGCCGGGGTGGGGGTGGGGGGGGTTCTTGGCTTTGCTTTTCCCGTCATGTGAGATGCGGCGTCCAAATGGCTGTGCAGACGGATCTAACAAATGCACTTAGGTTGGTGTTAATTTGACTTCATGTGCACCCTCCCAGTTCATTAACGTCCTCATAGTTCCTTATCTAATACAAGAAAACCTTTTAGTGCACAAATGTTTGTTTTTTTTTCCATTAAAAACATTCAATGTATGATCCCAAGGTTATTATGTTGCTATTTGCTTATAAAACTGCAGGTTTATGCAAACCTCTCTCCTTAGGTACACAAGCCTGTGGACCCCCGAGTAGCAAGCAGGAAGGTAATGAGTTACCACACACACACACACACACACACACACTAAGCCGCTCAAGGGCCTTTCACCGGCATCCTAACCTGTTTATAGTAAGAAGCTATAGTGTGGTGGCCCTGATTCCAAGAATAGGGTCTTCTTATTGACGACAAACATTCAGCGTCAAAACGGAGGTTCTTGCTGTAGGCGATGATGATTTTGCATTAAGGGCAGGCAGCCAGGCAGTGCCTCACCACCTCAAACAAATGCTGTGACAAAGTGTATTGCTTGTTCTTCCCTTACCAATAGAACACAACAAAAATAGAGCGGTACCCCAGGATAGGAAAATAATTCGTTACGAAAGGCCATTTTTGTTCCATTGACCCAAAAGACCCCTCATACAATGGAAAAAACACTGTTCTGCACATTTAATACTTTATAAATAAAGATTAAATAAAAATGTAATGGAATAATAAAACCAGAATTTTGGTACGCAGCGAAGTGCAGTGCAGTACAGTTCGCACGCTGGCAGCGATAAACCAATCAGAGAACATTACGTAACACGTACAGTACGTACACTTACCTCCGCCATGCCTCCAGTGGGTATCCTACCTGTATGCGGCAAAACAATATTTCTGCAGAGCGCCGGGAGAGTTACGCCACCATATGTGAATGGATTGTGGATGCCCGGGCTAAGGTAGCCGCTTTAACTCTTGTCTGAGCTTTCCCGAAAGTCGGCATCATTGCCGAACAGCCGACGGACAACGAGACCGACGGCCGACAATGATGACGGGAAATTGCCCAACTGGTAAAATCAGATGCAGAAGATGGATTCGTGGGAAAAGAGGAATTAAAAATACAGTGAGTGTTTTGTTAAATAGTAGTTAGATAGAAGTTCAACTAAACTCAGTGTTTTGCTTCCATTGCCTTTTTTTGCAGACCGTATGTTTTAGCATGAGCCTTACAATACGGTGCAGCTAATCGTGCGTAAAATACGGTCAATCGGCAAAAAATTTCCGCAAGACTGACAACCTTTCGTAAAGTGAACACGTTTTTGTAACCCGAAGCAAAAAAAACGAAAACCTGAAAGGAGTTTTTGTATCCCGAAGCATTCGTATCCGTGGGTTCCACTGTATAAATCACATTCCATTTTCCATTGCTTATCCGGGTCCGGGTCGTGGGGCAGCAGTCTCAGTAGGGAAGTCCAGACTTCCCGGTCCCCGGCGACCTCCTCCAGCTCCACCGGGAGGACACCAAGGCGTTCCCAGGCCACCTGTGAGACATAGTCCCTCCAGCGTGTCCTTGGTCTTCCCGGGGGCCTTTTCTCGGCATAAATCCCATCTTTCCCAAATATTGTAATATTTTCCAAGATAATCCTTTGACCTCATAGGTGTGGAACATCAAGACGATGATTGGACAGCATGATGATTGCACAGGTGTGTTTTAGCCCGGCCAGAACACTTGACCAAAGCGCAAGACATCTGAATATTTGTCCATTCAAGTCAGGTCGAGACCTCGATGAAGCTGACGAGCGTGCAGATTAGCTTCTCTGAGAGGGTTGAGGGCTCTTGGATCAATAACATCGATGAACTGAGGTAATTACGGTACCGTATTGACTTGAATATAATTCACCCCTCATTTTCAAGATTCATTTTTGGACAAATATGATGTAAGAAAAGAATCAAATACAAGACTACTACTTTGAAAATCCCATTTTCAATCAAGGTAAACTAACTGGTAGATTGCAATGAAGCAAGGCACCAGTGCAGTATGTCGGAAGATACTGAAAATAGAAATGTGCAATTCCATTATTGAATCACCAAGTTTTCATTGGCACTGGAAAAGCTACCTGACACCGTATTGTATCTACTGTATATTGTTTATATTGCATATCAAATATTGAAGCCGCAGCGTTGACAGGTAGTCCTTTTATTTTTGTGTCTGTTGCTTTTATCTAATCTGGTGTCTGACTTTTTAACTTGTACCTCTTGCTGTTTTCGATTAACATTTTTGGAGTGACCTGCTATATATTCATCCATCCATCCATTTTCTATGTCGCTTGTCCTTGCTAGGCTCGCGGGGTTATGCTGGAGCCGATCCCAGCTGACTTTGGGCGAGAGTCGAGGTACACCCTGGACTGGTTGCCAGTCAATTGCAGGCCATGTGGTGGTGTGAAGTGTTTTTTTCCCCGCATGTTTGTCAAGCTGAATTATTTGAGATCATGAAATAACAAATTATTGAAAGTGACAACACAACTGAACACAGAATGCCGTTTTTAATAAAACATTTATTAAGGGGAACAAAAGTAATCAAGGCCCTGTGTGAAAAAGTCATTACCCCCCTGTAAAAACATAACTGAGATTGATTGAGATCTGTTAGTGTGGAAAAGGTTATAAAGCCAATTCTAAAGCGTTGGGACTCCAGCAAATTACTGTGAGAGCCATTAAACACAATTCTTGTCAGAAGTGGCCGGGCAACAACAATAACCGTTGTTGTTGTAACACCTCCCGGACGCCTCCCTGGGGAGGTGTTCAGAGCACGTCCAACCAGTAAGGGAGACATGGTGGAGAGACTATGTCTGGGAATGCCTCGGGATTAGGATGTTGCCCCCGTGAAAATGGATGGATGGATGGAAATGGATTTCACCAACATTCACATGTAATCATTGTGGGAGATTAACACCCACCCAGGGTAAGAGTTGGCGGAGGCCAAAGCAATATTGGTGAGTGTATGCTTTGAGGTAAAGATTATTTGATGAGTGTGAGCACACTGTGTTGCTGAGAACGCTACGACACTTCCTCGGCCCCAGTACTGCACTTCCCTCGCCCCAGCACAACTGAAAGTGTCGGGGTAGACCATGGTTCAAGTATAATTAGAGTAAAAGAAAAACAAAACAATAAAACAAACCTATTGATGGATGACACCCAATCTGATTGGAAACAGGCTTCAGTTGATGTCAGGGATGGGCGGGGAGGAGATGAGCCTGTGCGCCATTACGCTATGATGACCTCTCCCTCACCTCTGACAAGGATTTAACACTACCTTAAAAGCAAGATGCTGTGACCAAACAGTGTGCAGTCTGCAAAAAGCAGTTGGTGTTCCATTGCACGAGTGGAACAAAGGTCAAAAATGTACCGTCTATTCAACCTGTTTCAGGGCAGTTTATACATTAACACATGTTTTGATGTCATGTTTTCATAATGAGCAGTGATACCTGTGTCTCAGATCTTGTGCCTCACCTACAACGTGCAGTCAGAAATGGTAGCAAGTGAGGCATAAACCTCCTTTTTCTCCTCCCGTAAATGTGTCACTACAGAAAAATCCAACCATTTTCTATGCCGCTTATCCTCATTAGGGTCGCGGGTATGCTGGAGCCTATCCCAGCTGACTTTGGGCGGGAGGCGGGGTACACCCTGGACTGGTCGCCAGTCAATCGCAGGGCACATATAGACAAACCTGGCAAACTTTCCACTGAGGGCCACATTCTGAAAAATGGATACTTTTTCTCTGTTTGTACTTTTTATGTTCCAAATTCATTGTTTTTGTAATATTATGACTTTATCTCTATAGTACCACTTTTTGGCCAAACCCATAAAAAAAAAAATACTACTACAGAATTTTTTTTTCTGCAAAAACAACTCTGATTTGTTTGGGAATATGATCATTTTTTAAATTGTTTTTAGATTTTGCAATGCACGGTGTTTGAAGCTCAAGTTGGGCATCTCTGGTGGAGTTTGCATGTTCTCCCGTGCGTGCGTGGGTTTTCACCGGGTACTCTGGTTTCCTCACACATTCTAAAAACATGCATGTTAGGTTAATAGGAGACTCTAAATTGTCCACAGGTATGAATGTGAGTGTGAAGGGTTGTTTGTCTGTTCTGCGATTGACTGGCGACCAGTCCAGGGTGTCCTCTCGCCCGAAGTCAGCTGGGATAGGCTCCAGCATACCCGCGACCCTAATGAGGATAAGCGGCATAGAAAATGGATGGATGGATTTTGGAATGCAGAGCAAAAAGTGTAACTACAAAAGCAAATACAAAGTCCACTAAGGTTGATTTCCTAGAACGGCTGCCAATGGGTTTTAAAAACCCGTTAGTATTTGCAATGCAATCTTTATACCGGCTTCATGAAACGTTATTCAATTTGAGAATACTTTGCGACCACGTTGGTATGTCCATTTCCTGTCAAACTGCTGCGGCACACAAGCGGAATTCTAATTAGCAGGGGTGAGTCTTCCCATGTTCATGAAATACATGTACAGTGACCCTTCGTTTAGTGTGGTTAATTGGTTTCAGACCCCACTGTTAAAGTGAATATCCGCAAAGTAAGTTTCCTTATTTAGAAATTGAATATTTTTGTATTTGGAGAAATATACAAATGCAGTTTTTAAGGTTATTAGAGCCCTCTAGACATGAAATAACAACCCTGTAGTAGACACAATACGCAAAAATGTACGCAATGCGTAGATGCGCCGCAGACGCACCAGTCATATCCGGTTCAGTTTATTACACACATAATAAATAAATGCAATAAAATGGGGTGATATTTGAATGTAAACAACCATAAGAAGAGTGCAATGATGAATTCATCTCAAGGATTTAGCGAGAGCTTTTTCTCTAAATGGAGAGATACCATAGATCCATATCCAAATACACTTTTGTCTGTCTTTTTTCAGTGCAAAGCTGTTAAAGTGTACAACCTGCCAGGGGACTTTACACCAAAACACACCTAAGGCTTAATAAAACATATGCACGCGAAAGAAAAAAAAGAGAATAACAAGCCTGTGTGTTTGTGTGTTGCTTGTCGTCCTTCTCTTCAGCTCTTGTTTCAAAAAAGAAAGAGGATTTCTCGCATGAGTAGCATGTAGACGTCAACAAGAAATCCTTATTGGTGACAGTTAAAAAAATGGCCAAGTGTGGTCACCATATGCTGGGTGAGCTTTGCTTGAAGCGCCCGTCACACTATGCTTAAACCAGCAGAATCCAAATAGAATCAGCCTGAATGAAAACGTTGCAAAATGGGCCCTACTTTTGGGAGAGGAATTGAAATTCATAATATATGAATTATATGTTACGTCTCAAACTCATCTCAAATTATTCTTGCACATTTGACTTGGATGTAGTTGGAACACAGGGCTGCTGTTAGAATGCATTCAGAAAGTTTAGAAAGCGCTTCACGCTGAGTGCCATTTAATTGCTTCCTGACGCGTGGTCAGAAGATCCAAGTTAGGGTGGTGGAGTTCCTGACATTGGCTCCTTTTTTCGGAGCCAATGTCCGGCTCCGGCGACGGAGGCAAGGAAAAACTCCCTCTAGGGATGAAACGTTGGACAGAAGCTCTGAGGGGCAGCCGTCTGTTTCGAGCGGTTAGGTTGACATATAAAAAGAATATAGGGATACATGATAGAACAGGCCAGAAGTCTTAGTCTTGACCAAGGAACATAGAGAAATATCTCTGATACATACAGTATGGGGTTTTAAGATCTACTGGTGGCCGACCGCGTAGTGCTTCATTTATAAAAAGAGGAATTGTATTGTATTGTATTGTAAGGAGACACATACAGTAAAGGCTGAACATATCGGGTCGTAACACAGAACTCTGTGGAATGCCTTGCTTGATCTTCAATGGATTTTTTAATTCTAATGGATGCAAATTACAGGTGATGTGACAGATAAGATTGAAATCATTTGAGGTAGCGTTCTAATCACCGTATTAGACTTTAGTGGTCGGTTGTGTCAATCTGTGCTGTGGTGCACTCTAAGTCCTGACTGAAGAACCACAAGTAGATGATGGTTTTGAAGGAAACGGCGTCAATGATTGGCGACTGCTTGGCGGCATGACATGATGTGCCGGTGGCCAGTGGTTAAGCTTTAAGCCTTGCTCCTTTTTTCCTGGGCAGCATGACGTGAGGTGAATTGACAATGCGTCAATGGCGAGTGATGTTTCAGCAGGCGTCTTGGGTTTCAGCACCTCTGCTCCGTTAACGCCGCCAGCCACCCGGCGACTTAGCTTGGCCGCCTTTTGCCCGCCATAGTAAGGTTTCAGTGGCAGCAGCCTGAGGGTTTTTTTTTTTGTCGAATGTGATCAGAATGTTTGGAATACTGTTGGAATACAGTAAGCGGGAGGAACGCTAACCGAGGTTCCACCGTGCATTCATTGGTGAGACGGGGTTGAATTGTAAAACTTCCTTTGATAATCAATTTGTATTGATGCACCATTAGACAACAACTGGCTCTTTCTGCAGGGTCAAATATACTGCAGTCAAATCCCGTCACGTTTCTGCAGCACTTTTTTCTTCTCCTAAACCTTGACAAGATTAGAATAGTGAGCTTATTACGTGTGAGTTTCGGCACATGGCTGCAATATCCTGCTTAGTTTCACACGAGAAGAAACGCGCAGTAATATGCGGGGATTATGTTATTTAGTGTTGCGGTGACAATTGGTAATCCATTTTTAATGAAAGGTTGAAGGGTGACAGATTTCAAATTACAACAACTCAAAACAAACCAGTGGAAAATTAATGAAAAAAAAAAATCTGATGATTTACTTCTCCTACTTACTAAATTTATATAAAGTATCCAGGCTGAAGCTTTTTGGGTCACTTCAACTGCAAAGGAACATTAAAAAAAAAAAAACACCTTTGCAAATGTTTTCTGAGCTAAAACTGGCTTGGCAGGGTTTTGCTAAAGGGATAAAAAAAAAAAAAAAGGAGCCTGTATGCTGCTTGCATTGCTTGCATTCAGTGTTTCTCCACAAGATTAATTTGCGAGCAGGCCTGACTCACATGTTACGCAATCACCAAGTGACACTGTGAGCTTACAAGCTCATCCTATTGTTGCACAAGCAAACACTTCTATAATCCGCCGTCACCTACTGCGGGCCTGGGAATCCTTGACTTGACCTCCACCGCGGAAACCAAAACCTTTCGCTTCTCGCTGCATTCCACAAGCACACGAGATCAGTGCTGAATTAAATATACACCAGCGAGCTCCTGTCGAGGCCATGCCAAGCAACAAACCCCTCGCCAGCGACGTGTGTAGCCCTGGAGGCTCCGCTTTTTCGCTCATAACTCTTTTGACTTCAATTAGACAACTGCTGATGATAAGGGAGATCATCAGCGACCATAAATAAGCCGGGCTTTCCACAACAGCCAAAGTCATTGTCAGTTGTGATGGACAACTGGAGCTGAGCTTCATGGAGCTGAAGCAATATACATACAGTACATACTGACGCACGTACTTACAAAGCCGTTCCCAAAAACGAATTGAAAATGTAATTTTGGTGCATCACAAGACCCGCTCGAGAACTATTCTCGCACGCTATTCTCAATATTGGAGCGTCACAACCGTCATTCACGGATCGTGATCGCGTTGTGACGACCGCCCAACCGGATGATGAGGGGCTGGTCGACAAAACAAAAGAGGGTACGATCAGGCCAAAACAACATCAGCAAACTCAGTTGTCCTCTCTGTACGCACACACACACACACACACACACAGTCGGAAATCGCAAAACTCCAACATTTTCCTGACTTCCGTATTTCTCAACCAATAAAAATAATTCCGACACAAAAACGTTCAGCTCATTTGGGACATTGCAGCGTTTCAGTTATGCTTCAGCATCCACACACAATTTCTACTTAAATTGCCTCCTCTGGTTTAGGTATGAGCTCCGGCAGCACGGACTGGTTTGAAACCCGAGGATCACATGCTGTAGTCATACGCCCCCCCACTGTGCCGTCTGGTCTTCTCGAGTAGGATGCAGCACTTGTACTTTTGGGTAATCTTTGGGTAATTCTTCTTAGCAGATAGTATAAAGTTCCAGTAGGTTCAATAGGGAGCACCGGTGCACAGCCATTTTCAGGTCTCAGCAGAGATGGTCCATCTGGGTCAGGTCGGGCCAGCGATACGAGGAGAGTCCTCAGCTTTTCCCACTACTCTGTCAAATTGCCTGTGCGTTCTGAGAATCCCTCTAAACTTTTCTCCCTGTTATTGTTGTCAAAAAACATCCCCGACTCATTTGGATTCGCTGTCAGGGTGGTTCTGGCTGGGTACTTGTCTTGTTCCTTCAAAGCGGGGAATTTTGTTTTCACGGTCATACTGTCAAGCTCAATGTAGGGAACGATTAAACTTTGACTGAGAGGTCGCTTCCGTTTGAGACTCTTCATCATCAAGGACTAATTGGTGAAGGGCTGGAGAGATGGTCGTCTTTCTGGAAGGTTCTCATCTGTTTTGGAAACAGCTTTCATTTGGCTGCAATCAGTCAGTGACCCAGAAAGAGATAAATAGTTATATTGCAATTATGCACCAGTTAAAACATGCAAGCATAAACAATATTTAATAAACAATTAATATTCTGAGACAATTTATTGTGAGAGAAACCCAATTCTTTTACAACAACTGATTTTTGCGATATTATTTGTTTCATTTTTGTATATAGCTATTGCATTGTGTGGCTTACGTACACCGCCGGTCAACGGTTCTAGAACACTCCAATTTCTCTGGAGAAAAAAAAAAAAACAGGATTTTGAAATGTTAATATGTTCTGTCTCCCTCCAGTTGTTAAGTCATTTTTGTCCTTATCCTTTTTGTAGCGACAAATGACTTTCTCCAGTACAATGCTGTTCAACTGATGTTCACGACGAGCGTGTTCCAAACACTGCTCTACTCCAGAATTTGGAACCCCTGTACGAATTGGTTGCAGAGCCAATGAATGGCAGCGAGTAAAAAACATTAATCATCAATACTACATTATCAAAAAAATCTGAAAAAAGAAAGAAAATCAGAAGATAAAGAATTACTTTGCATGTCGGCGCGTTCTGTGGCGGCCCTCAAATCAGTCAAGTCAGCCGAAAGAATGAAAGTACTCAGAATACGATAATGTTTTCAGTATCCATTAGTATTTCCACATCATGCACTTTGCCGTCGCTTATGCATTTGCTTTTGTATCTCCAAACACATGCTAAACAATTGTGGAACCTATTTTCATATTTCAGCTAATGTCCCATCACAGAATGAGAAAAACAGGACTGGATAACTTGCAACCAGAACTTACTATAGCCACTGAGAGAAAACCCTAAGTAATAGACATTGTATGAATGCAATGATGAACTATGTCGCTCATGTCACTGGATTCCGTTCTGTGCAGTATGAGAAGAAAACCAAGACCTTCTATGTAGAAAATGAGCTTTTGATTCTCCAATTAAAAAGTTGCAACCCAGGAATGAGTGAATGAGGAATGAATTCCTTAATGAGCCACATTTTGCGTGAACGGACACATTTTGTGATAACTTGCCCCAGCGCATTATGTAAAATATGTGGCCGCATTTTGTAATCCGTCATTACACTTCGAGAAGACACAAAATGGACTTGACACAATGAAAATGTAATCATCACGTCTTCCAGATGACCAAGGTGACCAACTTGTGGTCTAGTTCACAAGTCAGCTGATCATGTCCATGACCAGTTATAACATAACGTGAGCCCCACTCTGGCCCTGCTTCCATAATTCATAGTAGAAAAGGTAATTTAAAATAACTCATATTTTATTCTGTGGGAGGGAAAGTAGCCCATGGCTTCAATGTGGAGTGGCGTGTCTACATGTATGAATTTGTGCTCATATCCTTCTGTTTAAATGTCATCACTATACATAGTTATCACATAATGCATCTAATTATTACATCTTTCTGAAAATAAAAATGTGTCCAATGCATTTTGTGATCATCTTCTCAAAATGTGGCAAAATTTATTACAGGGGTAACATTTATTTATTGTAATAATTTTTTTTCCTAAAATATGCTTAACATATCTTGCTTACAAAAGGGGTGGTCCCAGTGATTTATTGGCCTGTCTAAAAATACAATTTAACAGAAAAGCTTAAAGGAAACAGAAACAATTGTAATTTTACGAAAAATATAGTCAAAATATTAGGAGAACAAAGTTGCAATCTATCAAAAAAAGGTTCGGAAAAGGTTATAATAGGAGAATAAAGTCAAAATATCACAGGAATAAAGTCATAATTAAAAGAAAAGTTGGAAAAATTGGAGAAATTAAAAAACAGCAGTAATTGAAAAAATGCTGTAATTTTAGGAGTATAAAGTCAAAGTATTAAGAGAAAAAACGTCACAATTTTAAGAGAATAAACAGTAATATTATGAGTAAAAACAATGTAATTTTAGTAACAAAGTTAAATGTCACAATAAACAAGACAATATAAAATTGTAATTTTTGTAATATTAGGCAGGGGAAAAATGAATTTGAAAATATATTGGACATAAAGTCATAATATTACAATCAAATATATTATTTTTGTTTTATAATGTCTAATGTTTTTTTGCTGACATTTTAAAGTAAAACATGACAGGAATGACAGTGTTAAAAATAACATTCCAAATCTAAAACCTTCTCAGCACTATCATCCATCCAATTCCGAGACTTATTATCTTCTAAAATTGTTGACACACTTTTAGTTGGATTCACTTTTTAAAAAATAGGATATGTCTCTCACATAAAAACATTTGAAAATAAGTGTCGTTTATGGCTCTCTTAGCCCAAAAGGGTCCCGACCCCTGACATAACAAAATGAAGCAGGTATTACAAAATGCGGTTTTGTTACATAATGCGGCTCAAAACAAACCCTCACTGTTCTTTCAGTCACTTCATCATGAAAAGCTTGCAGTGAATTTAAAACTTTAGGACAATCTTATGTACACGTATGTCAATCCTTGAGCCAATACTCATAAAAGAGTAAAAAGGCTTTCAAACAATGAGAGCAGGTTGTGAGCCAATGGCGTCATTAATGAGTAATGATATGACGTAAACTTGGCACTGCCAAATCACTATGACTCCTCCATTGGTTTTGGTACATGTTTTCCCAATCAACAAAGCTTTAATTATTTATGACAGCCTACATGTAGGCTGCAGTAACTGGCAGGGTATTTCAGTACTGGGCATGCTGGGAAAGTGGGCAGATGACTGTGTCACGTAAGACAGGGGTGGTGGTAGTGGAGGGAGTATAGACAGGGTGGAAACAAATCAACATTTTATCAATGTTGATAACCTACATCAGGGGTTGGCAACCCGCGCCTCTTCAGCCTCCTCGATGCATCTCCCTTTGATGACAAAAACTTTGAAATATCCGACTCTCCGTGAATGCATCTGTCCATGCATCCTATGTCCATGCATTTTGCATGGACATAGGTCTTTGCCTTCTCTGCCAATGATATTGCCTTACCCACCAGTGCCCTTGATATGTGGCAAGAAATTAGCAAACATAAACAAACGTTACGTTGGAAAAACATTTTCAAAGCAAGCACTTAGCTTTTTCAAAAATAAAGTACCTAATGCAGATGGGAGTCAGGGAGCAAAGGTTGGGCAGAGTAAACATACTTTGGAAATGTGGATAAATGCTCCAAACACAACTACAGTTGCTAGTGTGCCTGCACATGAGCTCATAAGGAAAGGGGGAATCCATCCATCCATCCATTTTCTATACCGCTTATCCTCATTTGGGGGGCGGGTATGCTGGAGCCTATCCCAGCTGACTTTGAGCGGGAGGCGGGGTACACCCTGGACGGGACGCCAGTCATTCGCAGAAAATTGAAATCAATTCTTCCAAATATGCAACATGCATCAGATCTGGAGGAAATTTTGGTTTGGCGGGATGGGTTCCGACAAAGCACCTGAACGGAAAACGGAATTGCAGTTGTCAAATGTTTCCTACATGTTTCATTTCACAATTAATAACAGTAACAACGGAACCCCTGAGGTCAGCAGACCATAATCGTATTCTAATGTTGATACGCCGATTAATACAGTGTACAAAACAACGTAAAGCACAATATTGAATCATAATACTCAAAACACAGTAAATTAATACGGACTCATCATTGGAGGTGGTCTTTTGAAAAAAAATGTAACCATATCTTAAATAGATGCCAGGGTAACGTACGTGCTACGTATGCACTGGATAGTAACGATTGCAAAGTTCACATCAGAGTGAAATAAAAAAAATAAAAAACATTATTGCAAACTTGATTTATAAATAATTTATTTAAAAAAATGTAAAAAACCAAAAAAAAAAAGGTGTCTTGATTTTTCTGTTGCGTTTTTGCGACCCAATCCGTCCGAGCCATGTTTGGGTTTGGGACCCTCGCACCAGCTTTTGGACAAGAGCAGAAAACTGGATTAACCGGAGAAAACCCAGGGGGAGTACTTGTAAACTCCTCACAGACAGATCCAAACCAAAGCGCTAAGAACCCAGAACCATCTGACCACGAGGAAAACATACTAACCACATGCCCCACGTATTGCAAAATTACTCTAAAATAATAGCTGGAGGTCAAAGCCTGACTGGATCACTTGCTAATCCCATTTAAAGCAATTTCTTTTAAAAGTACAGTTCAGGTGTGAGATCAATGAAAAAAATCACCAAAGAGAGGAAGCAAAACCAGGCAAGTATCCAAATCAGCCAATCCATCCAAACTCCTTTCGCAGAAAAAGTGGGGCCAGAAAATAAGGAGTCCAGGATTGTTTTCATTAGAGTTGAATTCACTACAGACATCAATTATGAATGAAGGAATTTGTTTGACATTTTTGAAGGACACACAATACAAACGGGCCGCACGGTGGCCGAGTGGGTAGCATGTTGGCCTCACCGTCAAGAGATCAGGGTTCGAATCTCCGTTGGGCTTCTCTGTGTGGAGTTTGCATGTTCTCCCCGTGCGTGTGTGGGTTTTCTCCGGATACTCCGGTTTCCTCCCACATTCCAAAAACATGCATGTTAGCTTCATTGGCGACTCTAAATTGTCCATCGGTATGAATGTGAGTGTGAATGTTTGTTTGTCTGCCCTGCCATTGACTGGCGACCAGTCCAGGGTGTACCCCACCTCTCACCCAAAGTCAGCTGGGATAGGCTCCAGCATAATCCCTAATGAGGATAAGCGCCATAGGAAATAGATGGATGGATGCAATACAAACAACGGTGAGTAGTCGGGGCCTGCAAAGAATTCACTGTGGCTTAATCACGCCAGAAGCACTGACCCACATTTACAACTTAAATGTAAACAACTTAATTTGTTACGTTTATAATTGTTGAAATCTACTCCCGCAGGTCCATTAATGCCTTGCAGCGTGTTTCTTGACTTAACTGTGTAAGTTAGATTTGTTTGTCCATCTAGATTTCAGCTTGTCAAGTAATCTGCCGGGGTCTTTAGAAGCAGAAGTGCTGGCCCCTGTCACATACACACTCCTTGCAATGGGGCTGGGTTTTGTTTTTTTAGCCCGTCAGAACTTTCAGTCAGATTCGCCTCTAAAGCTGGCTAACAGTGTTGTCAGCACTTTTTCGTCCACTCCATCCATCCATTTTCTTCCGCTTATCCGAGGTCGGGTCGCGGGGACAGCCCAGAGGCATTGAGAGGTGACTCCTCTCAATGCGGAGGAGCAGCGGTTGTACTCCGAGTCTCTCCCGGATGACAGGGCTTCTCACCCTATCTCTAAGGGAGAGCCCAGCCACCCTGTGGAGAAAACTCATTTCGGCCGCTTGTACCTGCGATCTTGGGATCCTTTCGGTCACTACCCAATGCTCATGACCATAGGGGAGGGTAGGAACGTAGATCGACCGGTAAATCGAGAGCTTTGACTTTTGGCCCAGCCCTCTTTTCACCACGACAGATCGGTGCAGAGTCCGCACCAATCTGCCTGTCCATCTCGGGTTCCATCCTTCCATCACTCGCGAACAAGACCCCGAGGTACTTAAACTCCTCCACTTGAGGCAGGACCTCATCCCCGACCCGGAGACAGCACTCCACCCTTTCCCGGGCGAGAACAATGGACTCGGACTTGGAGGTGCTGATTCTCATCCCAGCCGCTTCACACTTAGCTGCAAACTGATCCAGTGAGAGTTGAAGGTCACTGCTCGATGAAGCCAACAGGACCACGTCATCTCCAAAAAGCAGAGATGGAATCCTGCGGCCACCAAACTGGAACCCATCAACGCCCTGGCTGCGCCTAGAAATTCTGTCCGTGAAAGTAGTGAACAGAATCGGTGGCAAAGGGCAGCCCTAGCGGAGTCCAACCCTGACTGGAAACGGGTCCGACTTATTCCCGGCAATGCGAACCAAACTCTGACACCGGTCATACAGGGAACAAACCGCCTGGATTAGGTGGTCCGATACCCCATACTCCCGGAGCACTCCCCACAGTATTCCCCGAGGAACACGGTCGAATGCCTTCTCCAAGTCCACAAAACACATGTAGACTGGTTGGGCAAACTCCCATGCACCCTCAAGGACCCTGCCGAGAGTATAGAGTTGTTCCACACTTCCACGACCAGGACGAAAACCACACTGCTCCTCCTGAATCCGAGATTCGACTATCCGGCGGATCCTCCTTTCCAGAACCCCTGAATAGACCTTACCAGAAAGGCTGAGGAGTGTGGTCCCACGGTAGTTAGAACACACCCTCCGGTCCCCCTTCTTGAAAAGCGGGACCACCACCCCGGTCTGCCAGTCCAGGGGCACCGACCTTGACGTCCACACAATGCTGCAGAGTCGTGTCGTCCACTGATTAGTTGAACACTTCAAAACTGTCAGGCCAAGTTACTCCAACAATGACTGGATGGGAAATGGGAAATGTGTAATAACTCCAAATCGAACGCTGCACAAATCTTAATTTTAACAGCACTAGACGAAACGAAAACGAAAAAAATGAGACTAATTTGGTTTCATTAGGAGCATGTCGGGGGGCTAAGTGACCTTTGGGTGACCTTTAAGAAACACGTAATATCTCCAAAACAAAAGCCGCACGAAATTTGATTGCAACTGAACCCAATAGCACAAACAAGGACGGTCAAAATGAAACTATTTTGGTGTCATTCAAAGCTTGTTGACGAACCGATTATGTAATAGCTCAAAACTTGAATTGTTAATATCTCAAAAACTGAAGTAGCACAAATCTTAATTTTAACTGCACAAAACAGCACAAAACAGCACAAACGCAGCACAAACAAATGGGATCATTTTGGTTTCATTTGGAGAAAATGGGGTTCTGCATGACCTCTGGTTGACCTATAAAGGACACTGTAATAACTCAAAAACGAAAGTAGCACAAATGCTAATTTTAATTGCACAAAACAGCACAAACAAATGAGACTATTTGAGTAGAGTTTTGCGCAGGTTGGGGGGCCAACTTCACTCAGGTAGACATTAGTTACTGATCCTCAAAACGTTTGTAGAAGAAATGAAAGTTGGTGACAAGATATTGGGAGAAAAAGGGTTAAGGGTTAACTTGCCTCATCTATAATGGCATTGTGACGACTGCAAGTATGCTTTATAACATACCTCATACGTAGAAGACGTTTAGATGTTTAGCGAACTGGCTCTTTTGGCTCCCTAAAAAGTCTGCATAGATTTGTTGCTTAAGTTGCTTTGTTGTGAAAATCCACGTTGGGCGAGGCGTGGGGTACACCCTGGACTTCAGGGCACATACAGACAAACAATCGCTCAGACTCACATTCATACCTACGGACAATTTAGAGTTACCGATCAACTTAACATTCACGTATTTGTAATGTGACAGGAAACTGAACTGATTGTGTGTATGATTTGGAAATATTTACAGTGAAATAACACAATATCAACCACACACTCCATCCATACATCTATTTTATATGTCGTGTGTCCTCACCAGAGATGCTGGAGCCTATCCCAGCTGGAAAAAGAAAGAAAAACAATCACTCATTCACTTCAAAGATCCGGCTCCCTGTATGCACTTCAAAGAGCCGGCTGTAAAATCCATTTCGAACCATAACTACTGTATACGGCATGCCCCCCAAAAAGTGTTAAAGCTATAATCGCTATCAGACTCATTCCTACCAGCGGAATGCCGTCTAAGAGGTCCGACTGCATGCTTGTCAGGGCTTTGTGCCTGTGCCTACTATTCATCCTCCATTAACATAATGAGCAGCACTATCAGAAAAGACAATATTGAGTCTGCCAATAAGCCATGAATCCACTTAAAGTAATGGCAGCAAGTGGAGAGTGCTATTCTTATACTGGCACAGTGACGGTGTTGATAGACCAATTCACCATAATGGTGCATTATAATACACTTTATAATCTAGGACGAAGTTGCTCGAAGAGTTTTCATGAACTGTGTTCAGTCTTGGGAAAAGTCCAGTACCTTCAAACTGCCCTTAGACTTTAAGGAAACAACAAGCAAGCTGTAACTGAATAAAAGCAGGACGGTAAAGTCAGAGACATGCCAAAGTGGCCTGGCGTCTGTTGAGCTTCCTCACCCTCTCGCACAAAGCTATCTGTGATAATTACCAACGGTTGATTGGTGATGATTGAACGCAATTGATTGTAAAATATAAATTAAAGCAGTTTGCTGCACATCGTATTATTTATACGGATCCCTGGAATGAGACTCGCCTTCTCATTCAATCAATTTTTTTTTTCATGACCTTTATGTTGTAGATTCTGAAAACTATGATTGAGCACGTGTGGAATTATGCACAGTGGTGTGTAAAAGTATTTGCCCCCTTTGTATTCTTTTGCATGTTAGTCACACTTAAATGTTTCTGCTCATAAAAAAATAGTTAAGTATTAGTCATAGATAACATAATTAAACACAAAATGCATTTTTTTAAATCAAGGTTTACGTTGTTAAGGGAGGAAAAAAACTCCAAATCTAAATGGCCCTGTGTGATGTCCGGCCATCTGTTGGTCAACCCAAGCTAAAGCCATCTTGGGAGCTGCAGTAGGACAATGACCCAAATTACACCAGCAAATCCTGATGAAAAACAAAATGAAAACTTTGGAGTGGCCTAGTCAAAGTCCTGACCTGAATCCCATTGCGATGCTGGGGCATGACCTTAAGAAAGTGCTTCATGCTAAAAAAGCCTCAAATAAAGCTGAATGACAACAATTCTGCAAAGATGAGTGGGGCAAAATTCCTCCAGAGCGTGTAAAAGACTTGTTGCAAGTTATGGCAAACGTTTGATTGCAGTTATTGCTGCTAAGGGTGCCCAAGCAGTTATTAGGTGCAGGGGCAATTACTTTTTCACACAGGGGTTTTTCTCCCTAAATCATAAAAACATTCATTTCAAAACTGCATTTTGTGTTTACTTGTGTTATCTTTGACTAATATTAAAATGTGTTTGATGATCAGAAACATTTAATTGTGACAAACATGCAAAAGAATAAAAAGTCAGGGAGGTGGCAAGTAGTTTTTCAAACCACTGTACTTTATGTACGTAAAAAAAGTGAAATGACTCTAAATATGTCTTATATTGTAGACATACTGTATATTATATGTCTTATATATTTTTTGGATGGCGCTGCAAACCCTTGGTCTTCTCTCGGTGAGCTTCATGAGGTAGTCACCTGAAATGGTTTTCACTTCACAGGGGTGCCTCGTCTGGGCTACTTAGTGGAATTGCTGCCTTATTAATGCGTTTGGGACCATCATTTGTGTTGAGCGTGTCAAACAGTTTGGTCTGTACTGTATATATTTATACACACACACACACACACTTTTGTAGCCTTTCTAAACCTGGAACCACTAAATCTTGGACACTGAGTCCCTGACAGGGCTTCCATGAAGTCCATGAAGGTCACATATTATAGTCACTGCATTGCAGCTGCACGGTAGATGCTCCGGGTGGACTCAGAAGTCATTTCACCGTTTTCATCCCCAAAAAGCGGCTCTATAATATATACACAGTTTTCTCCATCGAATAGCTCCTTGCTGCTCTCCTATGCCCGTGCCTGTGTCAGATAAGGACTCATTCATCTTCATGAAAGTTCACTGCGAGACTTTTCTTTTAAAGTCTAATTCCTTGCGGCAGTTCTGTTAGAGGTTGTCAGCCACTTGATGATGAGCAGTATGTGCCGCTCTCTGGTCTCAATTGTTGCTAAACAAACCAGAAGAAGAAAAAAAAGGAAAAGGCATTCACCACGAGAGGTGAGTGCCAATCGTCCCAGCATGCACACCATTTAGCCTGCAGCAGGCGTAGTGGTTGACCCGATAACTGCTGCTCATAATAGCACCCGACAAGTGCCCCTTCTAACAAGGGGCCGGTGCTGCGTGTTTTGCTAACCTCATTGCATTCAGCAGAAAATTAAAGGCGCCACAGCAACTTTTTGACAGGTAACCCCCCCCCCGGCATTTTTTTTTTTTCTTGGTCACAAAGTTTAGTCAAAGTTGTCAAAACTTGGAAGAAGAAGCACTCATTAGATGGGATGACGTTCATGTTAACCATGACTTGTTTTTCAGTCTGCAGGTCACACTATGACACAGTCTTCTATGGAACGTCACACCGGTTATGTGTAACAGTATAAATCCAGTTTGCAAAGCCAGTAGCTGGATGGCCATTGCAGATAACCACGCCATACTCAGACAGTAAGGCAGGGGTAGGGAACCTATGCCTCGGGAGCCAGATCTTTTGATGACCACGTATGGCTCTCAGAAGTTTCTAAATACCATAACATTTATTTATTTTAATTTTCTTTTTTCTTAAAATATATGTAACATATCTTGCTTCACAACAAGGGTATTGGGAGTTCAATACCAGTAACTTTACGAAAAATAAAGTCAAAATAGTAAGAGAAAAACGTTGCAATCTAATAAAAAAAAAATAATTTTTTTAAATTAGGGTGGGGGGGCCGCACGGTGGCTGAGTGGTTAGCACATTGGCCACACAGTAAGGAGATCTGGAAGACCTGGGTTCAGATCTCCGTTGGGCATCTCTGTGTGGAGTTTGCATGTTCTCCCCGTGCGTGTGTGGGTTTTCTCCGGGTACTCCGCTTTCCTCCCACATTCCAAAAACATGCATGTTAGCTTCATTGGCAACTCTAAATTGTCCATCGGTATGAATGTGAATGTAAATATATATATATATGCCCTGCAATTGACTGGCGACCAGTCCAGGGTGTACCCCGCCTCTCGGCCAAAGTCTGCTGGGATAGGCTCCAGCATCCCCGCGACCCTAATGAGGATAAGCGGCACAGAAAATGAATGAATGAATGAATGGGGTGGGGAAAAGGTTATAATATTAGGCGAATAAAGTCAAAATATTACAGGAATAAAGTCATAATTGAAAAAATTGTTTCATTAAAAAAAATGTAGTTTTTAGTATTCAAATAGTTCTTCATCCAAAAGAACTTTTATTTTGAACACAAAGAAACAGATAAACACCGGCAAAATATTACCTTCGCGCTGCACTTGGCGGCGCTATCAAGAGGCGCACTGCATGTCAGTGTGGTCACGTGAAGGGGGGGTCTCAGCAGGAGTGGACATCATGTAAATGGGCCAAAAACGATTAAAAATGTAAATCACCCAGCTAGTGGGATATTTTTATAGCATAAGCAACCTTCATCTAGGATTATTGTCTAGTAAACTGTGACTTTGTCATTATAATTTGAAAATAAATGCTGCTGCATCCATCTAATATCCATATATTTGCAGGATTTGCTTGTTGACACTAAGAAAGGATGGAATGCTTGCCAGGATCTCAATAACCATATGCAGCATACACAGAGGAAGCAACTGTCACACCCATATTTGCATCCATCTAATCAGCAAACAGTGTTACCATACATTCAGAAATGCAAATATGTTTCTTCTCATACAAATTGTAGCATGTTATTATAGCATTTCCTTGTTTCCACCATCGCTACCATTTTCCATTAAACCACTTCCCAGCCTTTTCTATGACCAGGTGACCTACACCATTTGGAATGTTCTCACAACCGCTAAAAAATAACATGCAAAATTAATTCATTCATTCATTTTCTATACCACTGGAGCTGGAGCCTATCCCAGCTGACTTTGGGCGAGCGGCGGGGTACACCCCGGACTGGTCGCCAGTCAATGGCAGGGCACATACAGACACACAACCATCCACACTCACATTCATCCCTATGGACAATTTAGAGCCGCCAATTAACCTAACATGCATGTTTTTGGAATGTGGGAGGAAAATCACTATGAAGCAGACTCACAATCAGACTTACGTTGTATCAGTAACGTCTCTCAGAATGTAAAGGTGAACCAAAACAGGGTTTTGTCAAAAGAAGTAACAGGAGTAAGCCTGCAGGGGAGACGTGGATGGCACCTGCTCATTAAAACCGAGCTTGCGGGAGGATTTTTTTCCCTTTCATTGCCATGCATCTCATGTAAAAAGCAACAGTCTCCCTTTACCAGGTTGGCTCATATCATTGCTTTCCACCATTCCGACCTGGTGACATGCCTCATGTTGCCAGAGAAGTCTTGGAGCTGAGAAACGGATTAATGACCGCAACCGCGTGGATGCCGACAGTTGACTGACATAACTTGTTTTCACCTAATGGTGTTTGGAGGACCTTTCAGTCTGCATTTGTATTCTTATCTCTGCACACGCTCTAGCTTTTTGTTTGCTTGTCAATGCTGACATGATACTGTTCAATTATATTGGCGTACATGAAGGGTGCACCATAAATATCCGATAATTACCGGAATTATGACGTCATACCAACACGATCAAGGTATCTGGTAACAAGGTCACTGAGGGACAATTTGTTCTACAGGTCAGCAGTGTAACCAAAGATGTCCTCATCCTATTGGCCTTGCATTTAGGAAGACCGCATCTGCCACCAGACAGAAGCAACCTGAACTCATCATGCAGTGGATGACTGAGATCTTCAAGGACTGATTGCGCCTCTGATAGAACACACTCAGTTCATTTAATTTTTATGCCATCCCGGACCCGGGCCATTGCATGCTACCGTGGGGGACGGACATGGTTTGCGGCGGTTCTAACTTGCGCCCAGGACCAGACCCCATATTGTGTTCTTACGAAACTTGTAGTTTTGTGATGGCTTACTGAGTCAATCAAAAGCATGGTTATTGAAAAATCTTTGAATTGCACTTTTTGTTCATCTGAATAGCAACTGGACTCCTCAGGTACATCATACAATATTGTATGAGTAGGAAAAAAAATCCGAAATTTGATTCGCCGCATGCCATTAAACAGTGATGGTGGGTCCCGCAGCCAAACCAGTTGAGAACCACTGATCTATGTCATCACTTCCATTATGACATCACAGATGGCTTTACACCTTTTTTGCACTTAGCAATAGGAACAAGCCCTTTTTTATGTTATGCCAGTAGTAGTGACGTCACGGTATTTGGGTGGGACAAATCTACAGGTACAGTTTGTTAAATCCAAAAATCTGTCCGTCGTTGCTACATCTAGGTGTGCATTTAAAAATAAACAGTATCGGTGTTGAGAAGTGCAAAGTTGTTGGTATCAGTGACGGCATGAAAAAACAAAAAAGTGCATCCTTGCTGTGGACTGTATATTTTTCTACATTCACGTATTTTGCTCCCATTTTTCATGTGCTGAACTCAAAGACCTAAAACTTACACTAACACTCTCAAATATTGCACACAAATCTGTCTAAAACTGTTAGAGAGCATTCTCACTAACAGGTATCTAATCACCAAGATGCTGATTAGATACCATGATTATCGCACAGGCGTGGCTTCGGTTGGTCACAATAAAAGGCCATTCCAAAATGTGCACTTTAACTGTATTTGCGGGAGTGAAAACCAGTCAGTATCTGGTGTGACCACCATTTGCGATCCAGAGCACCCCAAACCTGCTCAATGGGTGACTTGTCTTATGCTGGCCGTGCAAGAACTGCGAGGTTTTCGGTTTTCGACAACTGTGTGCGGACCCTTGCACAGCGGGGCCGTGCATTATCATTCTTTAACATGGTGACGGTCGTGGATGAACGGCACAGCAATGGGCCTCAGGATCCCGCCACAATATTTCTGTTGCAACTGAAGGGAAATTATATCGCAAGAGAGAGCAAGATTGTCGCTTTGCTGCTTCGCTGTAACTGCTTTTCACACTTTATAAAGATTACTACTATTTGCACATTGGATCTGTTTTCATCTTTTATTTAGGGGTTGAAGAATCACGATGGTGACAACTGCTACTGTTATTCCCTTGAATCGCTGTGCCATGACTGCAACCGGGACGATACCGCTTTCAACAACGGCAAATTTGACCTGCCGGCTAGACTTAGTCAAACGAATACTTACAATTAAATTCTGTGACCAGATTTTACACTTTAATAGTAGGTCCAGCCTTTACTGTACTTGCCCCCTGGGGGGAATGTACCCAGTCTTTACAAATGTAAACTTCTTATTGGTTAATGATATAACAGTACTAACTGAAATCTATGGATTTGAATTTGGGCTTTCCCTTGGAATGTCCTGCTCCTGTAAGAGGAGCATTAAATTCTGTATATCGGCATGAAATACAGCAGCTTGTAAAGGGATTATTAGCCAAAAACACGAGTTAATACATTTGATTTCTGTAAAATATTTGTGACAGTGTCAGCTTTGGTTGCTTAGGAATATTTCCGAGGAAACACATCGATGACATCTTGGAAAAAGATGATTTGCAATGATTGACTGTGAACGTCTGCCCCTCTTTTTAAGGTTCTTGCCGCCACGTTTCACATACTTGTCTCACATACGGATTGTGGATGATTCCATAAAAAAATGTGCAGTTTTGCTTTAAGGCTGTTACAGTGCGTTGACTAATGGGCAAAAATCTGTGTTGTCCCTTAGTACTCTATTGAGTACTACTGAGACTGCCATTCAAGATACAAAGAATACTGGGTGAGAAGGTATAGCAATATGTTCAACATGCCGATACAACGTTTAATCAATACAGTAATATACTGTACATAGTTGCATGCATTTCAAAGTGGCGCCAGAGGGTCAGTATGTGCATTCAGCATCTTTGCTGACGACCAACTGGCTTGTGTGAGACAAGGACTGGTCACATCAACAGACGAATCAGCAGAGAAAATCTAAGAAGCCATTAAAAGGGCTATGACAAAGATGCTGCAGCTGAGAGGGTACTTCTGCTTTAAAGCTCAACTGAGACATATTATTCCCAAGGACTGCATTTTTTCATAAGGCTTGGGGAACTTTAAAACCATAACAGAGCATTCTTGACTACCCCGATGCCATTTTTCAGATGATGATTGTGCAGAAATCCGCGACGTACATTCAACAACGTGAGCGAAGTGCGTTGAAAATGAGTAAATGGAATCGAGGACGGCCTGCTAAAATGAAATGCGGCACACCGACCGGTGGTGCATGATGGATACGTTTACAGCAGAAAATGGAAGGACACATGTAGGGAACAATTTGGACCATTTCAGTACTCTGTGTGTACAACTTTCTCAATAAGGTTCTGATTGAAATGAGTCATCCTGCTGTTCTCTCTCCCGCTGCCATGTTTCTGGTGCCGATAATGCAGACAAAGCCAATGAAGTTCAACCCCTATATCGTTTTTTTATTTGTAAAAGTGCTTTTTTAACGAGATGCTCAACATTGCTTTTCTTATGGATATTGTCCAATATCAATATTTATACTGTACTGATATACGCAGCAGCTCTACCCTCGAACTAATGATACGTAATGAACATTACTGTGATGCCACCGGATGTATTTTACTACTAAGCACTGTTTGAGCAGAATACGACAATTACTGCAAATAGTTGTAGTGCCAAAGCGCTGAGTGTGACTCAGAGCGATATTAGAAGTATGAAGATGCCTTACTCTCTTCTCGCATTACCAGCACTTTGGAATGTTTGCAAATTGTATATTTGGAAATAATCATTTGGAAACAATTCCAGACCGTGGGCATAGTGAGCTTTTTAATGAGGTCTCATTCAGGCACTACTATTATAATTGGCAGAAAGGAAACAATACCGATATGATCTGATATCGTTTGCATGCCAATATCGGACAATAAGACATTTTTTACAATTTTTTTTGGTTTTTTTTGTCATCAAATAGATTTGCTTATTTTGGATAAATAAAATAAATTGTAAAAACCAAAATATAAAAGTATTACTGTCATCCCTCAACACATTAGAATTTTGCGGCTTCACTCACTTTTTTTTTTAAATTAATGAATAAGTCATGTTGTTTAATGGTTTAAAACGGTCTATTAAAAATGTATGTTTAAGCAAATTTTGATTTATTTTTTCCCTAAATTAAGCATGTTCAAGCATAACAATAGCTAAATGAGGTAAATTATAAGACATTCTGAAGATGCATTCAAACTCTGTATGAATGTATGTAATGTAAATGTAGTACGCTACATTAGTCACTAGGTGTCAGTAATGTTACTGTAATGTTTGGTGAGCCACACAAGCGACAGAATGCCGTAAAAACAAGCTTCGATTGCAGGTTGGAATTATCACAATTCTGGAATTGAATTCTGAAAATGTATTGACTTCAATTGTTTCTCGTTTAGCAATCAGTAGACAAAAAAAGTCGATGTAGAAATACGTTTGATGTTTCTCTGCAACGAGCTGATTGTAAGTACATCATGTTTATACTGTATCATAATTAATTCACCAATGTTTGGGAAATGGAAGCTTTGCAAGTGATTTGGGACGCCCACGCGCTTCCCAGGTCATGTGTGCTACGTGCGCTTAATGTAAGGCTGTTGTACGTTGGGGATGTACGCTTGTGGGAGTCGTACGAGGCCCGTACAACCCACTAACTTCATTTGCAAAATAGCCATACTGGCTTCCTACAGCACCTAGTCTATTGTGACCGGGGGAACCAGAGTGTACAGCGGAAGCAGCTTCTGCCGTGTCCGGGCGATCTACACAATGTACTTTTAAGCATGCAAAACACGCGAGGGTTGCGCACTCCTGCCCTGCCTTGCCCTTGCAAAGTGCCTGCACGCAAGGTTTTCCTGCGTGCACCCAGAAACTAATTTGCATCGCAATTTTCTTCCTACGGGTTTGAAAATCTGTGCGGATCACATGTGTGTCTCTTGCGCTATTCCCCATTTTTGCACGTAGACTGCAAACAGGAGCACATACACCTGAATAAAGGGCTGCTTCACTGAGACAATATTACAAAAGTTTGGCATGTTCACAAAACAGGTACTGTGGAACCTTAATTTGTTCCGAAAATATTTTTGTAAGCCGAATTTTTTTGTAACCCGATCAAGATTTAACATGAAAATTGTCTAGTTTGTTCCACTGAGAGACCCCTCATACAATGGAAAAAAAACACTGTTCTGCACATTTAATACTGTATAAATAAAGAGTATTGTAATACAAATGTAATGTAATAATAAAACCCGAAATAGAATGTATACTGAGTTAAATTTCTAAAAGTTTCTCACCTTTGATACAGTGCAGTACAGTACGTACGCTGGCAGCAATAAACCAATCAGAACATTACGTAACACGTAGAGTACATACACTTACCTCCGCCATGCCTCCAGTAGGTATCCTAGCCGTATGTTGCAAAACAACATTTTTGGCGAGCGCCGGGAGAGTTACACCACCATATGTGAATGGATTGTGGACGCCTGGGCTAAGGTATCTGCTTTAACTCTTGTCCAGGCTTTCCTGAAAGCCGGCATCATTGCTGAACAGCCGACTGACAACGAGACGGACGGCCGACAACAATGACGGGGAACCCGGCATGTTTGGAGGCGAAATTGCCCAGCTGTTCAAGTCAGATGCAGAAGATGAGGACTTTGATGGATTTGTGGGAGAAGAGGGATTCAAATACAGCGAGTGTATTGTTAAATAGTAGAATAAAGCTCAACTAAACTCACAACCTTTTTTGTAGACCGTATGTTTTAGCACGCGCCTTAAAATACAGTAAATCGGGAAAATTCCGGAAAAAAAACACATTTGGACGGATCGACAACCTTTGGTAAAGCTAACAAATTTTCGTAAGCCGAAGCAAAAAAATCGTACAGGTATTTTTGTATCGGACTTTTCGTTTATGTAAGTGTCCACTTTGTTGATGTGAATAAGGGTTGCTCAACCTTAGCAGGGAACATGACATAAAAAAAATTATTTGTATTTGTTCTCTTCCCGTTCGAACATTCCCCTTGAAAATCCGGACAATGGCTTCCCTGCATGTATTGCACTTCTTACTTACTGAATTCATTTGTCTGCTCTCCGTTTAAAATATTCTAGTGTCATGCCACTCCATTTGAATTGCTCAATGTCTGAAACATCAAATAATAAGCAGCACTGTCATCAAAGAACCAGCACAATGTTTACATTTCACTTCACCAAAGACAGTGCCATATTGAACTGTTTTTGAGTAATATTTCTTTATTTTGCTCACAGGCCCGGGAAGATAAGCTTTTCAAATCCTCTATAAATTACAGCTTCTTCACAGCCGTGACATCCCCAGCAGAGCCTGAATCTTATCACTCCACAGCGGCATGACGAGCTCTTCATTTTAGATCTCTGGAGCGAAAGCATTTTTGTTCCCAACCTTGGGGCCCCGCTGCTCACCAGCAAGAAAAGGATGCGAGCCTAACTGAAATGCTGCTGATGTGGGTTTTATTTCCTCTGTTGGTGTGTTCACCGATGCAAGTGGGTTAAATGCAATACTAATTTCCTTTTAATGATGCAAAAACAAAAGCATGTATGAACATTATTTCTGTAGGCATTCTTGCAACGCCATGGTTCTCCATAATGGCTGTCTGCTTGCGTATGTTCTTTATATTTGTATACCATTCAAGATCCTGCAACCCACTGGTGTTCCCAGTCATTTCAATCGAATAGTGTATATTTTGGTCTGCAGATCTACAGTTTGTTTTTGACCGAGATTTGGTTCCTCCTTGGGTTCACCTACCATATCAATTCCCTGTGTGGTAAGCCCAGTGCTTCTCAAAAATGGGGGGGCGTGGTGAACTGTCAGGGGGGCGCGAGAAGCAGGGACTACTTTCAGTTTTAGTGTAAACCTGCCAACATGCCCAAATTTATCATACATGCAATTTGACTCTTGAAAATAATTTTGTTTGCTTCACCGCTCTCCAATTTGGTGCATTCTTCAGAAAACAAGTGAGAACCACTGGGTTAGCCCAACCCCCTGTCTGGGTCAACCAGTCAGCTTCCAGCGTGACAGTGCGGTCTACACAGTTGTTTTATCTGTGGGCTAAGTCATTCATTCATTTTCTATACCGCTTATCCTCACTAGGGTCGCGGGGATGCTGGAGCCTATCCCAGCAGACTTTGGCCGAGAGGCGGGGTACACCCTGGACTGGTCGCCAGTCAATCACAGGCTAAGTCAGTGCTTCTCAAAAATGTAACATACAGAAATAAAGCTTGAAAAAAAAGGACAAATGCACTAGCTCCATGCTAATTTACATTGGAAATGATATTTGCGCTGCGGATTGGCCTTACCAGTTCATGTGGTGACTTCGTGCACCTTCAAATATGACAGCTAATCAGGCATTTAAACGTACATTCCCTCTAAAGAGATTATGCTTGGTGAGCGTGACACACTTTCATGGCTTCACAACAGACATGGCTGGACATTGCACATCCCAAAGTTAGTAGCCACTTCCTGACTACGGCAATGCGCTGAGGACTAACTGATCTGACAAAATGGATTTCTGAAAAAGAATAAGCAGAAAAAGATGGAAAGTGACCAATGTTTGCCATTTTACAATGTTTTGTTGTCGGTAAAATTGCACATCCCATCTGCACTTAAAAAAATAAAGTAAGTCATATAATGGATAAAATGTGTTTTTTGTACTTTTCAGTACAGCTCTTATTAGACACCACAAGTGCACTCTACCTAATGAAGCGGCTGCGAAGTGTGCAAGAAAACCGGCGGAAGACTCTGCTCGTGGGAGTCTCACACATTCCAAAGACTTCAGCATCTTTTTCCTGATCAGTTCGAGATGATTTTACTGTTATTTCCCTTTTCAGTGCATCACCGCAGTGTTTGGCAATGGGGAATCAATACAAGAGGGCATTTCCAAGAAAACGCATCCTAATTAATCTGGTCTGAGGCACTTTGGCACAGGACATGTCGCCTCATCTCTCACAGGCTGCGATCAACTTCCCTGCAACAAGTACACGACCACGTCAGCGTGCTCACAGCCAACTAGGGTGTAAAATGTGGGGAGACAAGCCGTGTGCCGTGAGATCCAGTTTTAGTAAAGTGGTTGGTTGTAACTCACACTGTTGCTGGCTCGTGTGACTCACTGAATGAATGCCTACCAAGTGAGAATGTGTGCAAACTCGCAGACCTCAGTTTAAGCGCAATGCAAACGTTTGGTGTGTTTAACTAACATTACTATGAATTTAATTGGCCAATCAAACATTTGTCTCTAAATTTTTTTTGCAACTCATCCCTGCACCTTTGGGCAATTTCTATACTGAACTTAATTCTTATGATTTTTGCTAATGAGTGGTGGTTTGCATCTGCTGGTGTAGCTGTTGTTCTTTTGTTTATGACATCTTCTATGAAGAAATGTTTCTGCCAACGCCTCCCGATGTTTTCCTTGGTCCGCTTGTCGGACGTTTGCTTAGCCCTTAGTCCACCGGTGGTTCCTTTTTTCACGACATTCCAAATTGTTGTACTGACTATGACCCCTGTTTGTGAAATGGTTCTGTTTCATTGTCCGTCTCCTCTCAGATGCATCAGTACTCATTTTTCACCCATAGACAGCTCGCTGGTTTTCATGTTGCTGGTGTTTGAGTGTAGACATTCAGCACTGATTGCTACTTGATTACAGTCACACATCTGGACAACAAAACACACCCGCCAGTCACCTGTTCCAATACTAAAAAAAGAGTGGGTTCAAGCAAAAGGTGCCATCTTCTAAGTCATTTATCCGAGCCAGATGTAAATATCTGGAAGTGCATGATGGTAAATTACATTACCTCTGTTTTGATGTCCAACTCAAACGGTTTCTACGGCACAAAATAAAGGAATAGTCCCCACTGTTGCAATGCTCCTGGAGGGCATTGCCTGTGCAACATGCAAAAAGACCTGCTCTAGACATCAAATGAAGCTTTATCGGGGGTGTCAAACTCATGCCATGGAGGGCCTGCAGGTTTTTTTTTCCAGCTGGTCACTGAAGCTGGTGATTTTAATGATCAACACCTCCTTCAATTTGAGGGAAGAAGCTCATCAATTAAAGCACCTGCTGAAGAAGCTGGATGGGGAGAAAACCTGCTGTGTCTCGGCCCTCCATGGCAGGAGTTTGACATATATGCTTTACATTTTGGGAACGACAAAGTCAAATAAACTGTTGTTTCAAAATGGCAAAAATGATTTTTGTCTGGTGCAGAACGGTGGCTGAGTGGTTAGCACATTGGCCACACAGTCAGGAGATCTGGAAGACCTGGGTTCAAATCTCTGTGTGGAGTTTGCATGTTCTCCCCGTGCGTGCGTGGGTTTTCTCCGGGTACTCCGCTTTCCTCCCACATTCTAAAAACATGCATGTTAGCTTCATTGGCCGCTCTAAATTGTCCATCGGTATGAATGTGAGTGTGAAAGTTTGTTTGTCTATATGTGCCCTGCGATTGACTGGCGACCAGTCCAGGGTGTACCACACCTGTCGCTCAAAGTCTGCTGGGATAGGCTCCAGCATCCCCGTGACCCTAATGAGGATAAGCGGTGTAGAAAATGAATGAATGGATTTCTGTCTGTAAACAATGCTTCAGAAAAGATGCGTGTGAGCACTAAAGATGGTCTGAAATATAGATACCTCCGAGACAAGAACTTCATTGTTTAAAATTGTTTCTCAAACCAAAATATCGACACTTTGATGCTTAAATCATTTGAGCTCATGTAGCCACCTGGGTAAATGGGTAATGAACAATGGCTGATTAGAACTGGAGAAACATCCAAATGGGTTTATTGGGTTTACTGGGGTACCATTCATTAATTTTCTATACCGCTTATCCTCATTAGGGTTACGGGGATGCTGGAGCCTATCCCAGCAGACTTTGGGCGAGAGGCGGGGTACACCCTGGACTGGTCGCCAGTCAATCGCAGGGCACATATAGACAAACAAACATTCACACTCACATTCATCCCTATGGACAATTTAGAGTCACCAGTTAACCTAACATGCATGTTTTTGGAATGTGGGAGGAAAGCGGAGTACCCGGAGAAAACCCACACACGCACGGGGAGACCATGCAAACTCCACACGGAGATGCCCAACGGAGATTCAAACCCTGAACCTCCTGACTGTGAGGCCAACGTGCTAACCACTCATCCACCGTGCGGCCCCAATTTTATTATTGTTATTATTAATATTCAAAACACAATTTTCACATATTTTATATGATTTGGAATTTTCTCTGATGTATGGTACTGTTTATGCTTTGAGCTATGCACTACTTTTAAAAATGTACCAAGTATCTGTATCAGCCTCAGTATCGGCAATGCCAGCCTTAACCAGTATCGTCTCGGAGAGGAAATCGGCGGTATGCACGAGTGTGACCTGTTAGCAAATTCATTTTTAGAAGATCCATGCTGTGTGTCAGATTTAAACAGCCGCCTAATTTATTCAGCTGCGCATTGCGCACAAATGAGCTCACACATGTCAGCACACAGTTGGAAAGACGCTCGTCATGTCTACTGCAGTGAAAGTATCTTAAATGACAGCGTGTGGTCCTCAAAGAATGATGACTAAGGAGCCAAATCAGTTGGAAGTTGCAACCACGAGAGTGCTGAGAGCAAAAGAAGTTTATATATGACTTGAGCTTCGGCCTGGGCTAAATGCAACATCTTGGGTTTTACAAAATATTCATTCATTTTGTATGCCGCTTATTCTCATTAGGGTCGCGGGGATGCTGGAGCCTATCCCAGCCGGCTTTGGGCAAAAGGCGGGGTACACGCTGGACTGGTCGCCAGCCAATCGCAGGGCAGACAAACAAACATTCACACCGATGGACAATTTAGAGCGGCCAATAAAGCTAACATGCATGTTTTTGGAATGTGGGAGGAAAGCGGAGTACCCGGAGAAAACCCACACGCACGCACGGGGAGAACATGCAAACCCCACACAGAGATGCCCAACGGAGATTCGAACCCTGAACCTCCTGACTGTGAGGCCAACGTGCTACCCACTCGACCACCGCGCAGCGTTTACAAAATAAATTGCTCGTATTTATTATAAAAGAAGAAGCGCTGATTGATGCAGCTCTTTTGTAGAATGATACAGTTTTAGTTGCCATTTGTGTCCTGCTATGTTTCCTTGAGTGTGGAAAGTCCACCCATTTATTGTTATCTGCTTATCTGTGTCAGGATCGCAAGGACATGGAGTCTAAGGGAGTGTGTTCCAAGTGTCCCAAGCTCTCCATCCGGTTGGGCACGGCCGGAATCACCTCATCGGGGAGGCATGCAGGAAGCAACGCAACCTGAATCGGCTCTCACCGATATACAGGAAAAAGCATTTGCACCTCGCAGATGACCGCGTGTTCAAAGATGAGCCGAGACAACTAATCAGCGGGTGACTCTGCCACGTCCCTGAATGTGTGACATCAGGTCAGAGCGGGGAACGCAAGCTCAACTGGTAAACTGAGAACTTTGACTTTTGGCTCATCCGTCTTTTCATTGCTACAAACCAATCCATCTTTTCTTCCTTACGCCCGAACAAGATCCAGTATTCTTCAATATCAAGCTCCTTACCCACTTGAGAGCTGACATACCGTATCCTAACAAGCAGATGATTTTCCCAATGAGTTAAGGTCCAACCACCAGCTGTCAAATCCATGCCCCAGGCCTGCTTTAATGCAAGGCCCTTGTGTCCTACACGGAGGCAAGGCCGTGGCTCTTTGTGTTTTATCTCCGAGTTTCAGTCTCATCCATCATCTTGGGTCCATTTCTTTTGAGAGACCCTACTAGGGGGAAAAAGCTCCCAAAACAAAGATGCTAGCAACACTACCACTAAATCCCTCCCCAGCACTGAAGTGAGAGTCAATCATTAAAATACCTCATTCTAACCAGTGGAACCTCAGTTATAGTACGCCTTGGTTAGCGTGGTTATTTTGTAATTTTTTTTATCACACAGCGTCCTGGTTAGGAGCTTGCTAATATATGAAAACAGGAACCAAATGTGTCAGCTCTTGTCTATGAAGTCATCAGCGGCTGACTGTATTTCTTTGCAAATGGACACAGTTACGCCACAGGCGTAAAAATGTGAACAGAACTAATTTTTATTGTTGCACAATTATATTTTAACATGCACAAATCGAGTCTAAATGCACATAATTGGCGAACGAAAAGAAAAAATGAACATATAAGGTTACTTTTATGTTTTGGACAACGTGATGGCATGTTGATAAAGACACAACGTGACACCTTTGTGTTTAGCCATGAGGTTTTTTTTTTTCATCCAGTAGTGTTTTTAACCTTCTTTATCAAAATGATGGCCCCTGCAACTTTCCTTGGCTACATTTTGGGTTGTTTTGCAGCGGTGATCAACAGAAATGCAGAGACTTGATGTGAGACTATTGAATTTATGAAAGAACTCATGGCAAAACCAGAAAGTGGTGTCTGCGTTGATCTCGCTGCCATGTGGTGTCTTTGGTGACATTTGTGGCTTTCTGGTACGGCTCGATTGGATTTACATCATTTCTTATAATAAAAATTGCCTCGGTTAGAGTATGTTCCCGTTTCAAGTCAAACCTATTAACGCTGCTAACCAAGGTTGCACTATTGATAGTAACACAATTTGGGCATACATGAAACTGTACAGTATATTTTCTTAAACGAGAGCAGCACCTTTACCAACACAGCTTCTGGTCAAGAACACTACTGAAAAAAAAATGGAAACTAACAAAGTTACTTGCACTTTGCACTGAATCTATAGCTGGAAATGCCCGACTGTGATAAATGATCCCTCGGTTTAATGGAGAGGGTCAACAGTAAGAACAAGCGAATTCATGTGGGAGAGCCATGAAGGTGAAACCTCCAACAATAACTCTCACGTCTCACAGACCAAATGTATCTGGGAAAGCATAGCAGGAATACTGTACCGAGAAGCAACTGGAGAAACAGGACTGCGTGTTTTGTGGTTTTAAACTGAAGGGCCATGCAATGTTCCATAACAACTGAGTTGGAAAAGACCCTACCCCCAACTTTTGGTGTTTTCAAGTTTCACATCTTCACCGACACAGCATTTTGTGGTCTCTTTGGTCAGTGGGAATATTCCGGCAGTGACTAGTGTGTCATAAAGGTTATAACTCCTTAAGGTTTTTTCTAAGCTCACTTCAAAGTACTCTGGAGTCCAGTGCCTCCTCGTAAAGCCAGGTTCAACTCTAGTCACGTGTTAATTATATTATTATTACATAATATCTATGATTATATTACTATTTAAGTATCATGCTCACCTGTGACAGAACATGTTCTTGCTATTCGTTCATATTCTATACCGCTTATCCTCGTCGCGGGTATGCTGGAGCCTATCCCAGCTGACTTTGGGCAAGAGGCGGGGTACACCCTGGACGGGTCGCCAGTCAATCGCAGGGCACATACACAACCATTCACACTCACATGCATGCTCTAATGGGCAATTTAGAGTCGCCAATGAAGCTAACATGCATGTTTTTGGAATGTGGGAGGTAATCGGAGTACCCGGAAAAACCCACACACGCACGGGTACATGCAAACTCCACACAGAGATGCCCAACGGAGATTCGAACCCATTCTAACCACTCGACCACCGTGCAGCATGTTCTTGCTATGCATAATTTGGGTGGAAAAGAGAAGTTTGTTGAGGTATAGGTAAGCTAATAGAATAAAAAAATCAAATGCCACTTACTGGATAACAAATTATAAAATATTTTAGTGTTTTATTTGATAATAGATGTTTCTGCGTGTGTATATTTAAATTATTGGCTGGATAGGCTCCAGCACACCCCGATAGCATAAGCGGCATAGAAAAATGAATGAATTATATACAGAGTATATAATATAATATGGTTCAGTTCAGTAGTATCAGTTGATGACCGAATAGAAAATACGATAAAACAGAAGGATAAATAAATAATATGTAACTGTTCACTTCCAATATATACTACACTATAGTAATACTATACAATAATCTAGTATTGGTTCAAATGTTATTAAATTACCCGTTCAGCTGGGATAGGCTCCAGCTGTCCTTCTTGAGGACAAGCGGTATAGAAAATGGATGAATGGAATAATAATTAAAAAATGAAGTCTGTCACTTTCTCACCGCCCAGATGCTACTGGGCTATGAGAAAAAGTGGGCATCAGGCAGTTAGCATGCATGCAAAGGAAGACGGTCATTGGCGCTTCACCCTTCGATGCGCAACAATCTGAGGTGGAACAAGAAGTACACATAAGTGTCCTACAGCTGAGCTCCTTCGCCTCTTATTGTATGCGACACGTTCTCTAAACCGGCTGACTAGACACCGGGTCTAAAAAGCTGAGGTGCACTCAAGGCTTATTTTTTGCAGGGAATTTGCTCCCAGACCTTTTGGAAATTGTCTGAAAATTTAAATAATTTTAGTAAACAGTTGAAAAAGCACATTTTAAGATTTTTGTGATTTCACTGCTAGATATTTAGGTGTATATGTATGTACAGTATATGCAGTATGTATGCATATATGTGTATGTGTGTATGTATATATATATGCAATTTTTTTTTTTAATATTATTATTTTTTCTATTTTAATGAAATAACATGGCGTTGAATGTACTGAAGCTAAGGTTAAAGATAATTTGGTTTTGCTAGTGTTTATCACGAAACGTATCTGAACGTGTCCACTCGCCCAGGGACTGCAGATGGAAAGTAGCAGTAGCTAAATCTGGTGCAGATCATCTTGTCTGTGAAAGATTAATGATTTTGCACACGCTCCCTGTTGAATAACCAATAAACCAAACTAAACTAAAATGGAAAGTTTTCAAGACGCTTCTCATGCTAATTACCAGGCATGGGAAACACAAAAGGTAACATTTTATTGGAGTTCCAAAGACTTTGTCAATATGATCTGTGTAAGAGTGTAAATATACAGTCAGTGCTACGAGCAACGGCGTCAAAAATAACATTTTTCAGTAACGAGTAATGTCATTCACAACAATTTCGAACTAAATATATAACTAGTTCAATTACTTTAGTGAAGGGTAACTGTAAGCTATTTATTTCTGACAGTAATTTGTCCAAATCTGTATACAGCACTTGGGATCCTTCTGACCAGTATTGGCCGTATAGAGTTATGCAAGGTGTAGCTGATGAGGTATGACCTCCTCTCTCACGATTTAACATTCAAAACAACAACTTTCTAACCTTATGTGAGAGTGTTTCCTGCATGCAAAGCGTCTCCCCGAGGTAAAATTGGCCTACTTCAGAGAGCATCGTCTGCATCCATCTGCCGTATCCGTAAATTGCACTTGCCTGTGATAGCAGGTTATCTCATCTGTCAAAGCAGGCCTATCAATTTCAGCGTGCAGCCTCGACAGAGGGCATTAACCCTGCAGCATCATTTTGGCATCACACGTTGAAAACAGTGATCTCAGCATATCAGATGAGCATGGGGGAGGATTTTGTTTTGACTGCTGGCAATGAGAAACAAAAGCCCAGAATAACAAAGCAAGCAACCTGAATGACATACTTTTCCCATTTTGCAAGAACACTACCATCAAAGTTGCAAGGCCAACAAATCAAATGTTATAATCCAAACAGCAGCAAAAGGCTATTATGCGTGCGTATTAAGACTGGTATGGTGTATAGCAGGTTAGTAAATATTAACTGCAGGGCACAGGTGTCAAACACTAGGCCCGGGGGCCAGATGTGGCTCGCCACACCCTTTTATGTGCTCCGCAAAGGCCTGAGAATAATGCGTCAATAATGCAATTCAGCTTTTTCATTCTCAAGGTTTTTGTTATTTCAGTTTGACAGAAATACCTTCGGAAATTTAAAGTTACGTGACATGAACAAGATATTGAGAGCATTGGTTTGTTATAAAAAATAACTACTTGAATGTATGCTAGTCACCTTGACCTTTACTTCACTACTCAATTCTAGGCAAGCTATCTATTGTGTAATAATATCATGAGGTTATATTCATATTGATGCATCCATCCATTTTCCAGCACAATAGGGTCGCTGGTATGCTGGAGCCTATCCCAGCTGTCTTCGGCCGAGAGGTGGACTGGATATTCATATTCATTCATATTGGCAGGTACAAGTGGGCCTCTGAGGGCAGTGATAACTTCAATGTGGCTCTCAACGAATACTGTACTGCAAAAATTCCATTTGCAAATCAACCCTCATATCAACGGTGTCCGAGCTCAGCTTGCCACCCTGGTTTGCCGACTGATCAAAGAATTACTGAATTAACTCTCTTTTAACTGTCTCTCTGTTCAGTTCTGACATTATTCATCTTTTTAAATGCCAAATTACCACAAAATGACTGCGCTGTATGAGAGGGCGGTCTACTTTGTAAATAAAGCACAATTAAATGCTGCTAGTCACTCTGTGTAAATACAACCCAAATAGCTCACCTCTCATTTCATTTAGTTAAATTAGCTCTAACAATGATGAATATCAGACACCTCTGATATTCTGATATACTGGTCATACTTTATGCTTCACAAATTCTGGTCGGGATCCATTCCCTGATAGTAAGAGTCTTGATCAAATGTTGACCGATTTATTTAGAACGTCTTTGTCCCATTGGTAATGGTAATGGTTTCGTGTTATTTGAAAATGCATGTAAACGACATTGGAATGCATCACTTAATACACTTGACAGTTCCACATGTCCAAAAGGAGTAGGAAGAAGCAAAGCTTATTTAATCCTACCCCCGTAGGGTCTCCTCTATTTCGATACATTTGTAGACTTCCTGCAGGTAGAAAGTTTGAATGCATAAGTAAGGTCATGTGACATGTGTCAGATAGTAGTCCTTGTCATGGTAAATAAATTATATTGCCGTCCTGATGAATGATACTCATGATAAATAATAATGATAGTGATAATAGTGATGAGTGGTGTATAACATTGTAACAAAACGTTGTAGTACAGACAATGTTCTCACCAGGATGAACAAATTAACGAAGGTACGGTATGCATGAAGTTTCACAACACTTGAGCTAAGGGAAAATGTTGCAGGCTTTCCCTTCCCAACCAAGGGAACTTCAATTGGACTTCGTTTTCCCTCGCCCGGAGGCGGGGCACGATGGTGAGCGTCTGGTGGCCGGGCCTGCACCGCCCGAAAAGGTAACGTGGGTCCCCCCTCCCATGAACTCACCACTCGTGGGAGGGGCCAAAGGGGTCGGGTGCAAAGAGAGCTGGGTGGCGGCCGGAGGCAGAGGCCTTGGCGGTCCGATCCTCGGTTACAGAAGCTAGTTGTCGGTACGTGGAATGTCACCTCTCTGGCGGGGAAGGAGCCTGAGCTGGTGCGTGAGGTGGAGAAATTCCGGCTAGATATAGTCGGACTCACCTCAACGCACGGCAAGGGCTCTGGAACCAGTCCTCTCGAGAGGGGCTGGACTTCATTCCACTCTGGTGTTGCCAGCATTGAGAGGCGACGAGCAGGGGTGGCAATTCTTGTTGCCCCCCGGCTCCAAGCCTGCACGTTGGAGTTTAACCCGGTAAACGAGAGGGTAGTTTCCAAGGGTTGTACATGAGCCATTCAACCACTCGTCCCAGACATTCTTGATTGCTGCCATTTTGTCAGTGCCACACTGTACAAATACAACCACTGCCAATACAGTCCGGAACGATTCCGGGGGCACAGTAGCCCCTCTAGACGCGGTCTCACCCCTGGACCTGTCTACACCAGCCAGTATTAGAAGCTCCACGTAGGCCTGTACAGTAGGTGAGTCACATCCATCACAGTCATTCTTGAACATAATGACTGATTACATGGATGTCATGGCAGTAACTTTTCAATGGCTAGAGGGAGGAAAAAAATGTGAATTTGACAAAGTATCAAACGCATGAGAAATAGCCAGTCTTATGGGTCCCGAAGTCATTGGAATGACATTTACCACAGCCACCCTGCCTGCAGCTTGATCTGGGAGTGAAGCCCAACAGTGTGCCTTGCTGCCTGCTGAGTTCCACATTAGCTTCTTGCACTGACACATCCTCATCCAAACCATGATCACCTCCTCCTCATGGAAGATCGGATCAAGGACCTGGTGCACATTAAGTCTGGCTGTCATGAGGTCTGTCACTTAAATTACAGCTCGGGTACCTTATATGATATTAACCCCACCACCACCACCACTGCCTGTCCAATTTGATTTGAATTTGCTCATTTATAAATCATTTTATTACATTTTAGGTGCCTGCAGATGCAGATCTTGTCTGTGCCGAGACATACTTTGACCTCTGGATTAGTTATGTCCTCCTTTTTGCACTACAGGTGAAAAAAATACCTTTGTTACTATTTTGGGGTACTCTAGGCAAAGTCATCAAACTTCAGACTAAAAAACATTTTTTTTGTATTTTTGTTATGCTTACTGCTGTAAAATATCAGAACTGGTCACATTTGACCTCAGCTGTCGATGCTTGCTATTGTGGCTTTCATTCATCAGCAAGCTAGCATGCTAACATTAATAGCAGGCTAGGTGTAAGATCATGATCAAAAGTAGACATACATCAGGCATATCTCACAAGATATAAAGAAAATGACAATTAACTTAAATTAACTTAAAGAAAAAAACATTCCCGTCATCCACAAGCCTTTGGTTGTTGGAGGACTGTCTTGGTTGACACGTCAGGGGTGTGTTCCAACTATAGGGGGAACACACTCCTCAGCCTCCCTGGCAAAGTCTACTCCAGGGTGCTGGAGAGAAGGGTACGACCTTCTGTCAAACCTCGGTTACAGAAGTTGCAATGTGGTTTTCGTCCGGGTCGTGGAACACTGGACCAACTCTACACCCTTGCAAGGGTACTGGAGGGTATGTGGTTTGCCCAATCGGTCTACGTGTGCTTTGTAGACTTGGAAAAAGGCATTCAACCGTGTCCCTGGAGGTGTTCAGGAGCAGAGGATTGGTGGTCCGCTACTACGTGCCATTCGGTCCTTGTACAATCGAAGCAGGAGCCTGGTTCGCATTGCCAGCAGTCAAGCCTGTTTCCGGTGAATGTCGGCCTTTGCCAAGGCTGCCCTTTTTCACCGATTCTGTTCATAACCTTCATGGACAGAATTTCTAGGCGCAGCCAAGGCCTTGAGGCAGTCTAGCTTAGTGACCTTAGGATCTCGTCTCTGCTATTTGCAACGATGTGGTCCTTATGGCCTCATCAGGCTATGACCTTCAGCGTTTACTGGAGCAGTTTGCAGCTGAGTGTGAAGCTTCTGGGATGAGACTCAGCACCCCCAAACAAGAGGCCATGGTTCTGAGTTGGAAACGTGTGGACTGCACCCTCCGGGTTGTGTGTGAGGTCTTGCCTCAGGTGGAGGAGTTGAAGTATCTCGGGGTCTTGTTCACGAGTGAGAAACGGTTGGAGCGTGAGGTTGACAGACGGATCGGTGCAGCGTCTGCAGTAATGTGGTCGCTGCGTCGGACCGTCGCGGTGTAGAGACAGCTGAACCTGAAGGAAAAGCTCTCTGTTTACCGACTGATCAATGTTCCCACCCTCACTTATGGTCATGAGTTATGGGTCATCACCGAAAGAACGCGATCGCGGATACAAGCAGCGGAAATGAGTTTCCTCTGTAGGGTGGCTGGACTCACCCTAAGAGATAGGGTGAGGAGCTCGGCCATCCGGGAGGAGCTCAGAGTAGAGCCGCTGCTCCTTCACATCGAGAAGAGCCAGTCGAGGTAGCTCGAGCATCTAATCCCGATGTCCTGGTGAGGTGTTTCGGGCATGCTCAGCCAGGAGAAAACCCCAGAAGACCTAGGACAACTGGAGGGACTATGTCTCACAGCTGGCCTGGGAATGCCTTGGTGTCCTTCCGGTGGAGCTGGAAGTGGTGGTCGGAGACCGGAAAGTCTGGACTTCGCTACTGAAACTGCTGCCCCCGCGACACGGACCCGGATAAGCGAAGGAAAATCGAACGAAATCCACAATCCTTAAAATCCCCCTTTTCTGTGTGTTCTAAATAGAGAAAACAAGGTAACATGAGGGAGCTAACACTGCATCCATAGGACCCACTTATTTTAATAAAACTTATCCATCCATCCATTTTCTATGATGCTTGTCCTCATTAGGGTCGTGGGTGTGCTGGAGCCTATCCCAGCTGACTCTGGGCAGGAGGCGAGGTACACCCTGGACTGGTCACCAGTCAATTGCAGGGCAGACATACAACCATTCACACTCACATTTATACCTATGAACAATTTAGAGTCACCTATTGATCTAATCTATGTTTTTGGAAAGTGGGAGGAAACTGGAGTAAACCCAGGCATGCATGGGGAAAACATGCAAACTCCACACAGAAATGCCCAACAGAGATTCGAACCCAGATCTCCTGACTGTGCTAACCACTCGACCACTGTCCGTTCGCGTTGCCAGATAGTTATCATGAAATGGCAACAAACATATTAACTTGCGTCAGACTGAAGAAGCGAGATCTAATACTAGCAGTGGGTTTGAATGTTGCCCTCCCTGCGTCACGCAGTCCTTTTAATTCAAGCCAGTGGTATCTTTCATTCCATATCACATTGCATTTGATAAACAGGACTGTCTAAAAGTCTTACACCACAATTAGATTTGCTTTTGAAAACAGAAAGCTACCGTGACTGTAAACAACTAGAGTGCCACACAGTCTTGTTGTGTCATATTTGTGTTTTCTTGTTAGTTTGCAGGCTACATTTGATGGCCAGCTGTGCGCAGCCATTATAATGCTTCAGTTGATGCTTTTTGTGACTCCGACAGTAAAATTTAATTATTCATATCACAACAATGTAACGACTTCTGCTTTGGCCCAAGCACTCACCCGTCTACAAAGTCATTGGCATTTTGGCACATGTGTAAAAAAAATGTCTATTCCCATTGCACGGCGCGTACATGGCACACCTTTATCCTGTCTCCTTTAGTGACACAAATCCCAATCACTGCCACTAAACTGCAGAGGGCCATTGTCAGTGAGGCAACACGATTTCTGTTTTCATTAGGGTCCTCATAACAGGGCTTTGACAGAAAACCTGTACCCTTTATTTTGGATGTGAGCCCTCCGTTTGGGGGGTGGGGGGGTGAGGGGAGAATAGCACATTGAAGAGAAGATGAATGCCCCATTGAGGGAGTCAAGGTGCTCCCTCCCACTGCAGCCCTCGCTTGTCTGCACTGTCCATGGTGCTGAAATCACCCTTAGACCTACGGGCTCGGATTTGTCGCCGTGACCCTTCAAGGAACTGCTTCTAATCCTCAAGAGAGTGGTGATTACAGCGGGTGGGGGGCGTAACACTGTTTCCCATGGAGCCTCACGGGGGCTATCGATCCCCTACCCAGACATACGCATGCCGTGTAGGCGAATATTTGCACGCACAGCCGGCCATTCAGCTGGGACAGTAAGTTTGTCAACGGGATCAATCGTGAGCACGTCGATTGCTAAGCAGACTGAGAAGAGACTACGGGTCCAATAGGAGTTATAGCCCACCTTAATCAGACGGGGGGGGGGGGG
>QODF01000016.1:1214852-1227817 GCA_024372805.1 Oostethus manadensis
CCCCCCCCCCCCCCCCCATCCCCATCCCCCCGCCCGCGCGCTCTCCCATTAAGCAGACCCACAAAGCGCACCCAAAATTAGTATGCGTCGGGCACACACACGGATTGCCACGCAGCAACCTTTCCCACAAACAATTAAAGCACAGCGAGAACTCGAAACAAGACCCCCCAGCACCTCGGAACAGTCTAAGCAGTCTCCGTTGGACTGATCCCCCTGCAATCGGGTTACCTGTGATTATCCAGAAGCACCAACACACCTCCCGCGCGCCGCGCTAACCTCCTCTGGCGTTGTCATAACCCAGTTGAGGGGTCCTTTTAGAACGACCCACCCCCGACGGCGCGTTGGAAAAGCAAAACGCCTGCAAGACTGTGGACAGAAACTGGCGTTCCCCAGCGTGATGCTGACAGAAGCCTCGCACGTTAAGGTGTTTTCCTACCTTTTCAGACGGACGAGTATCCATTGTGTGGTAGCTCAGGCGCTGTAGATGCGTATTGTCGCCCTGGTTCGGGGCTACAGCCGCTCCCTTGCATCCATTTACTCGATCCGGGATCCGAACTGCAGAACCACAAGCTGCCTATCCCCCAGCATTTTATCTTCCTCTTCCTCACTCCAGCGCCTTCCCTGACGGAAAAAAATGTCGCCAGCAGATACGCCGATGCTCTGGAAGACACACTTTTTAGGAGCCAACCTGCACCGAGAGCTTCACAGCATATTTGTGGCTCCCCTTGATGTCAAAATAACTTGCTGGATGGCGTGCATGAAGGCTTTGCTAAAAATTTCCAGGCGTTGTGGGTTGCTGCATCACAACTTTTTTTTTTTTTACTCCGTGATGCAGTATACTGGGGGGAAAAAACCAATATGTCCTTGAAATGGTTTCGTCCTCGTTTCTAAACGTCCACTGGGCACCAAAAGTTAACGGTAGACACGGTAGATCCAGAGATGAGAGAAGTTTAGTTGAAGGTGCTTCAACGGAGATAGGTAATGCGGGGTGGCACACAGGGAAGGAGCTCAGAAGCTGCCGGGAGGATGGGCAAGCAGGCAGACCAAAAAAAAAAAAAAAAAGACAGGTCAGTCCGCACAGGAGCGCATTAATGCAAACAGACACTCGGAGGGGGAAAGTGCGCAATGGGTGTGCGTAAAAGAGCCAGTTGGGCTGCAAACTCCACAGCCTGCAGTGTGGTGCTGCGTGCAGGAGATTAAGGACCAACCACGGATTAGTGTCTTCTTAGGGGTATTTAGCATTCACGGGAACAAAGTAGCCTATCAGGTACATACAGTATTTGTTCAAAAAAGGTTTTCGCTCACAACCGAGCATATATATTTATATACAAATTAGAATATCCTGAAAAGGTTGTTGTATTTCTGCAATTCAACTTAAAAGGTTAATTTGACATATTATACATTTGAATAATATGCAAATCAATATATTTCAAGGGTTTTGGGGTTTTTTTGGATTTTGCTGATCAGGTCGTGCAGCTTAAAAAAATCGAATTTTCTGAGTTTTTATGAGATGAAAATATTTATCATATCTGCAAAATGATCATATTATTAATGTTACAATATTAATCAGCAAAATTACAACAAAGAACTGCCTGAGATATGTCAGTTTGCGTGAATTGGCTCAATAAAAAAAAAAATGTTGCTTTCATCAATTATGTTAAATTGCCAAAATAAAACTACAGTTTTACGGGTAGTGTTGTATATATATATATGTAGATATGTATGTATATATATATATATACGTGTGTGTGTGTGTGTGTATATATACAATATATATATATGTATATGTATTTATATATATATATGCTATATGTTGTGAATGTACATAAAATAATAGGATGTAAAGTATAAGACTGGTTGTGTCCAGAATTTAAACCAAACAAGCAAAATGCCACCGTCTACACCCCAACAGACCATTATTTTGTCAGGCATTTCCTGTCTATGCTGTGTGTTTCAGGCAGCTTGGTGTGGTGACCGGGGGTGGGGCAGAGGGACAGGTGGACACAGTTGGCAATCATCACCAGGCATCAACCCTGCTCCCACGCCAGGAAGACGCCAGATCATTCCTGGCGTAACAGTTTATTTTATCCTGTGCCACGCCTTCATGTCTGTGTTTCCCCTGCTCCTTGCTTCCATGCTGAGTTTATTATCTTTAAGTCTTTTCCGCCTTCAGTTATGAGTTTCTACCTTTGTCTCTTTTCTGTCTCTTGTTGCTTCTGTCCTAAGTACTGTTGCTTCCACTTGCTTTACAGCGACAGTGGACACATTGAGTTATTGATTATTTTGTTCTAACTTTCTAAACCCATCACGTATTTGGCACACATCCATCCGACCCGTTATTTTTTTATATATGTATATATATATTTATACCGGATATCCTCAGAGCGGCGGGTTTGCTGGAGCCTATCCCAGCTGACTTTGGGCAGTAGGCGCGGTACACCCTGGACAAAAAACCATTCACACTCACATTCATACCTATGGACAATTTAGAGTCGGCAATTAACCTAACATGTTGTTTGGAATGTGGGAGGAAACCGGAGTACCCGCAGAAAACCCACCCACTCACGGGGAGAACATGCAAAGACCAGACAAAGATGCCCAACGGAGATTCAAACCCAGATCTCCTGACTGTTTGGCCAACATGCTAACCACTCGACCACCGTTTTGGCATACAATTCACAATAATTCATTAAAAACATCTAAATCCTCCTAGATCCTCCTCCGCAGCTTGTCTATGAAATTACAACCCATAGATGAGCTTGGCCACTCCAGGATCTTAACATGCTTCTTTATGAGCCCTTCCTTTGTTACCACCGAAGACAGATTGCTTTCGACCTTAGAGGTTCAGCTCTACGTCTTTTTGGCTCAAGGAGGTGCTAAGCAATCCATTTACTTGACTACTGTCACTTAAAATTGTTTATTTGGGGACAAAACATCAAACATGAATGAAACATATGGAGATGAAGTCAGAAGTGCAATCCAAGCCTCCAGCTGATGGCTGCTGAAGGATATCACCTCCAGGCAATGTGTGGGGCACTTTAGTGCTAATTCGCTGCACCAAACGTCGGCCTTTTTCAACAGATGAATAAACAAAAGAAGTTTTCCTGTCACTTGTGAGTACCGCTTATTTTTGTTGACTCCGAACAAAGTTAATTTGCGTGAGTCAACATGAAGCAGAAGCATGAAGCATCCCCGGTGGTGCTAGTGCGTAGAAAAGAGGCACTGGGATCTTTTTACTCTGTAGGCTTCCTCCTTTTCTTGACTTTTCTTCTGTTCTTATCGATACAGCCAGTTGGAGATGTGGCTGCTTGTGTCTGCGTTGCCTACTGTGCCATTGATCTGTGTTTAGATCTCCTTTTCAAATACACTCCAAGCAGCATTCAGAGTTAAAAGAGGCCGATTCAACAAAAAAAACTTTATTCCCTCCTCTGGCCAACAGATGCTTAGCTAAGAAATTGACGTGAGCAACAAAATTGTGCACGTGTGACTTTCTCGGTGATAACATTTCATGCGTTTTAGCATAAAATGTGAGTCCTTTAGCACTAAGTGAACATAACTTTCAACACCGCAGCCCAACTGAGCAATTGTGCTGACCCTGTCCACCCTATAATGACCTCAGAGACTACATTTTTTTAATGACTACTTGATGGATCATAACAGAGAATGTCACAGAGCTCTTCTCATCCTGCACTGGTCTCCAGATCATCTCAATGAGCTCCATGTATTTAAATGGCACTCCGCTGTCACTCGTTCTCCATCCCAGTAGAAAACCATTGGGATGATGGCTTGTTTAATGGATATGCTGCTGACAATGCTGTAGTAACGGTGTTTTCTTTGGCAGTACGGTCAGACAGTGTCCAGCCCATTGTTGATGGCACAATGACTGAATGCAATTGAAGAAGGTCACAGAACGGCTAGAAGAACAGCATTTGTGCAAGATTTGCACTGGTATGCTTTGTCCACTGTTACTGAATTGTGTTGCCACAATCCAGGAAGCCCAAACCTGCGATGATCCACTTCAGGGATTCTGACACTAACATGCCAACACAAAACAGGATGACAAAAAACATGACAAGAGTGATGAGCTATCACTTGATTATTGGGGAATTTAAAAAAATATTTGCCGTGCAATGTGACTAACCAGATTAATCCCTGTTATTAGTATATTTTTATGACTACATGGATAACTATGTTATGGATAGCTAAGTTACCAGTAAGTGCAGTAGATTCTCAGAAAACAAACAAGATCCAGCATTCATGATATGCAAGCGCTTAAGGCTGTGCAGTCGGGCAAAAAGTCGAAAGGGGTGTTCAAAAAAAGTGTGGCATGCAAGTGATCAGTGAAACATTTTGGTGTGAATCAGGTGGCCCCTTTTTAAGGATGAAACCAGCACTTGTTGAACGTGCATTTCTCTTTGAAAGCCTGAGGAAAATGGGTCGTTCAAGACATTGTTCAGAAGAACAGCGTACTCTGATTAAAAAGTTGACTGGAGAGGGGAAAACTCATGAAGAGGTGGAAACATGTTTTGGCTGTTCAGCTAAAATGATCTCCTATGCCTTAAAATGGAGAGCAAAACCAGAGACACGTGGCAGAAAACGGAAGAGAAGTATGTATTAAAATGGATGGAAGAATAACCAGAATGGCAAAGGCTCAGCCAATGATCAGCTCCAGGATGATCAAAGACAGTCTGGAGTTACCTGTAAGTACTGTGACAGGTACACAGAAGACGTCTGTGTGAAGCTAATCTATTAACAAGAATCCCCCACAAATTGCGTCTTTAAAAAAAAAAGACGGAGAAGAGGTTACCATTTGCCAAAGAACACATCAGATGGGCTAAAGCAAAAAAGGAGGAACATTTTGTGGACTGATGAGAGTAAAATTGTTGTTTTTGGGTCTAAGGGCCTCACACAGTTTGAGACGACCCCCAAACTCTGAATTTAAGCTACAGTACACAGTGGCTTCACACAGTGAATCATGGTGGTGCAGGCATCATGATATGGACATGTTTCTCCTACCTTTGGGCCTATTTATCACATAGCAGGGATCGTGGATCAGTTTGCATCTGTCATAATACTTGAAGAGGTCATGTTTCTTTATGCTGAAGAGGACAAGTCCTTGAAATGGGTTTTTCAACAAGACAATGACCCATAACACACTAGTAAACCAGCAAAATCTAAAAAATGTTAATGAATTGTGGAATGTTGTTAAAGAATCATGGAGTGGAATAACCGCCGAAAGGTATCACAAGTTTTTTGACTCCATGTCACACAGATGTGAAGCAGCTATAAAAAAACAAACTGTGATCATACATATCAATAGGCCCGGCACCATAGTAGGCGAAACATGCCCATATCACAATGCTTGCACAACTATGCTTCAGTCTTCACTGTGGCTTGAGTGAAGAGTTTAGGGGTCGTCTCACAAACCTTCTGCAACTCCTTGTAACCTCTTCTGCACATGACTTTTTCTTTTAACAGAGAAACTTTAACTATTCTTGTAAATAGATTTGCTTCAGACAGACATCTTCTAACAGTCAGCGTACTTACAAGTAACTTCAGACTGCCCTTGATCATCCTGAAGCTGATCATTGTCTGAGCCTTTGCCATTCTGACTATTCTTCCATCCATTTTTCCAACTCTCTCAGAATTTTAAGGTGGTCACTGTAGCTGAACCGCCAAACACTTTTTCCACCTCTTTTTAAGTTTTCCCCTCTCCAATCAAGTTTTTAATCAAAGTAGGCTGTTTTTCTGAACAATGTCTTGAACGACCCAGTTCAACAAGTTCTGGTTTCATCCTTAAATAGGGGCGACCTGATTCACACCAGTTTTTTCACAAAATGTATCACTGATCACTGATTGAATGCTACTTTTTTGAACACACCCCTTTCAACTAATTGCCCAAATGCACGGCCTTAAGAGCGTGCATATCATGGATGCTGGGTCTTGTTTGTTTTCTGAGAATCTACTGCACCTGCTGGTAACTTGTTTGCCGTGTAGCACTAAAAATATACTAAAGACAGTGATTCATCTGGTTAGTCACATTGCATGGCTGTTATTTTGAACACTACTGTACATTCCAACCATTACATTTCACAAGGCTGGAAATTATGAGATGATAATATTTTATCAATCTGTGAAGACATGATCACGTTCAAGAATTTTAAAAATTAATGTTAGTAAAAAGAAATACTAGCATACAAAATAATGTCCACTGAACTGTATTATAAATTGATTTTTTTGGTATGATTTTAATAGTTTTTAACATTTTCATAAGTAAAAATGAATTTTGCACATTTCCCTTTCAAATACTCGGCAAAAACTAAAGTGAGGCTGCCTCAATCATCTACCCTCAGCTGAGTGTGCACTTCTATAGGCTGGGTAATGTCTTTAATGTAAGTGTGACCTCCAATGGTCTTCCTAACCGGACAAAAAAATACTTGAATACTTGCCTTATCCTGAAGGCGGGGGGGCGTGCATGAGCTGGAAGGTGCTTGGCACTGCCGTCCTTCCATCCAGCGGTAAAAAAACGTTGGTTTTTGTTGTTGGGTTTTCTTGACAGCAGCGTCAGCTGCAGAGCAGAAAGTCAAATACATTCAATATATTTGTATCTGCATTGTCTGCTGATTGAATGAATTGGACCACCAAGGTTGAGCGTTATATGCACAAGATCACCAGAGGAGATCAGACGTTTACATCAGAACTTGATAGAATCAGAATGTGCAAAAGTTCTTCTGTGAATTAAAAACAAACAAATTAAATTGAGAAGGATTTCAAAGCAATTAGAAAAGCTATGTTAATTATTCTCCTTTTCCCTTGTTATCCTCTTAATGAGAAAACTGTGTTCACATAAAAAACTCCAACCCGGAGGTAAAAGAAATCTCCAAAGGAGCCATCAGCCTCCCCACACGCCACTGATGTTGTGTAGTGTTCATCTTTTCATACACTTCCTGTACAAAAGTAGACATTTGATCTTCTCAAACCTTCCCTAAGAATAAGTAAGTGAGAATGCGTCCTTTGTTTGTGTTCCAGATCTTGTTGCGGTGGGAAATCTGTCCCCCATGCTCGTTCATCCACTCCAGCAATTACTGCAGCGTTGTGGACCGTGTCAATGACACCAATGATGAATGAAGTGACCGGATGACACTCGGTGTATATATCGGTCAATAAGCCACCTCGGGGAGCTAGAAAGATATCAGTCTTCCCCCTGACGTATGATTTATTTACTGATTACCGTCCTCATGACCCCTGGGGAAAGTATCTTTACCTTCCTCAAATTGAGACGTAGAGAACCGCAGTGACATGCCAAATAAGAAACGGAGAAAACTACAACTCGCTCGGGAGCAATTTGCCAGTTATTCTGGAAGCTATTTTATGCTTTTGTCCATTTTTATTTTCACTCCTTTTGGCATGTAGACGTCGTTGCTAAAAAGCACAATAGGGGATAATCTCAGGACTAGGTCAAAGTATCCCAGAACTATGACGTGCTGTTTGTCTGCATACTCTTAAAACGGACTTATTTTTGCTTCTTTTAAAGTGTTTTGATTTAGGAAGGTTTTCCGCACAATGCTATACGACTTAACCACAACCAACAGCCCAATTTTGATCATTTTCCACCATTCCCTTTGCGGATTAGTACGCATCACATCACAGCAACTCTCGCCATGTAATCTTTGTTGTCAGGTAATAACAGCAATCCGGCAAAGTTATGCACTAACGTCAATTCAATCTCTTCTTTTAAACCACCGTCGGTCTGTTAGCACATGGTTATGTTCCTATATGTACTATAATGCGTATTTCAGTACCCCGCCTCCTGCCCAAAGTCAGCTGGGATAGGCTCCAGCATACCGGTGACCCTAATGAGTATATGCTTATTTTAGTATCAAATTTCTATATTTGTTTAACCTTTATAACAACATGCATGAAAAAATCAGCACGGTTATATTGATGAATCCCACTAATGAGTATGTTGAGGTTTCTGTCCACTCACTTAACAAATATTTACCAAGGGACAGTGCTGATTTTCAGTCAATGACCAAAGCATCTTCAAAAATAATCAAATATGATGTTGCAGGAACATTTTTGATCCACCATGACTTTCTACAGCCTGTGTAATGCCATTCAAGTCAGTGTGACCTCATAATTCTTGCTAATCAGACAATACAATACATAGAGATATCATAATGGAGGCATCCTGAAGGGGTCAAGGCGTGCGTAAGATGAACTGTGCATCTCATTAGGCATTTGTTCCCCTTTTCTGCTTGCAATAATGAAGTGCCTTAAATGTGTTTGTATGCTCTGTTGAATGAATTTGACTCGAAGGTAAGACTGCATGTACTTCATACAGTATGTAAAAGAAAAGGTACGAACAGAAATGTTTTTCAGTTCATAATAAAATTTATATTTGGGTTGAGAAAATCCCTAAAATATATATATGTATATTTTTTGGTTATCCTTTTAACGATCAACTTATATTAACAAAAAAACACAGTCATTGTCTCTCCGGCCATGAACTTCCCTGCAAGTCACTTGCCATTAGTCAAACGCACCCACAGTGCATTTGTGCGTTTCTACCCACAGTAGAAAACCAATAAGGCATTTGGATTAACCAATATGTGCCACTCAGCTAGGAAAATATGTGAGACGGAGTCATAATTTAGAGTCTTTGCAGTTAAAGTTCCTGCAATCATTGGGTCATTTATCATTCACACAGACCTGACTGGTAAGTCACCCATTTGTTGATGGTGCACGTTCTCCCATCCAGAGGTCATCCATGTTAATGTGTCTTGTTTTTGCAGGAGATTACAGCTCTGGCAAGGTGGTAATGGTTGACGTACCTTGAATTGCTTGTAATTAATTGAAATGTACTTTATTTTCTGTTTATATGCCTACAATGCCCATTACAAGCAGTCACCAACCCAGATGCCCATGGCAAGGAGACCTAAAAAAGCGGGATTTGAAAAAATACTATTTTTTCTTATTCCAGACCGGTAAAGATCAACAAGAAGAAAATGTTTTATTGATGCTGTCCCGAAAGGCCGAAAGGTGATATATGTGTGTGTGTATGTACAGTAGTGTTCAAAATAATAGCAGTCCCGTGTGATTAACCAGATTAACTACTGTTATTGGTATATTTTAATTGCTTCATGGCAAATAAGTTACCACTGGGTGCAGTAGATTCTCAGAAAACAAACAAGACCAGTGACATTTCCTTAAAATGGAAAGCAAAACCAGACGCGTGGCACAAAACGGAAGACAACTATCAAAATAGATCAAAGAATAACCAGAATGGCAAATGCTCAGCCAATGATCAATTCCAAGATGATCAGAGACACTGTGGAGTTACCTGTAAGTACTGTGACAGTTAGAAGACGTCTGTGTGAAGCTAATCTATTTACAAAAAAAAACCCCGCAAATTCCTTCTGTTAAAAAAAAGACATGTGCAGAAGAGGCTACAATTTGCCAAATAAGACATCCGGCAGCTGGCATAAAGAGAAATGGAGGAACATTTTGTGAACGGATGAGAATAGATTTTTTTTTTGGGGTCCAAGGGCCACAGACATTTTGTGAGATGAACCCCAAACTCTGAATTCAGTGAAGCAAGGTGGTGCAAGCACCATAGTATGGGCATGTTTCTCCTACTATGGTGTTGTTGATTCACAGGATTGTGAAATTTTAGAAACACAAACGTCTGTACAAAATAGTTTTGAGTTTGTAAAGTTTTTTTTCAACACACCCCTTTTAATAATTGCCCAATTGCACAGCCTTAAAGTGTGCATATCATGAATGTCGGGTCTTGTTTGTTTTCCGAGAATCTACTGCGCCTACTGGTAACTTGTTTGCCACGTAGCAATAAAAATATACTAATAACAGTGATTAATCTGATTAATCACATTGAACTGGTATTATTTCGAACACTACCGTGTATATACAGTGTATACTGTATATCTATATATACAGTAAATTATGCTTATTATTAATTCATATTTTGCCTAAATTAAGCGTTTACAAGCATAGAAATAGTTAAATTAACTAAAATACAAATACAAGGCATTCAGAAGATGCATTCAAAGATGTGAAAGTGTTCTTTGCATATTCCTCTCTGGTCACAAAGTGTCAGTAATGCTTGTTGAGACATCACAGACATATTTATATTATAGTACTATTTCATTTCTTGCAGTCTTTTTCGGATCTGTTTTTATTATAAAACATTTTGTCCCTTTTTTTTCTCATTCTCTTCAGCACTCTCCTCCAACATCTCCTGAACTCTTCTCCCCCCTCACAAACAACTGAAGTGACTGACAACCTGAACCGATTGAACACGTGACCTTTGACAACGTTTAAGCTTTAGATCGATACATAATTACCAGAAATGTAATTACCTACCACGCATAAGCTGCCTTTCTCTGATGAGGGTAAAAAAAAGAAAAACAACAACCTATAGGCATTAATCAGAACAAACATCCACAGTCAATTATGAGCACATTAGGCTGGTCATGCAGGTGGGGGCAAAATGATGGCTCAGCAGGTTACGCTCTCTTGCCGTGCTGACACTCCATTAGTAAGCACTGCACTCAGGCTTTAGAAATGTTAGCAATTGTGTCCAGTGTTTGTCTTTTGTATACCAAAGACGGGCACGATTGACTTCTCTCAAATTGTGTACATTTTTTAAAATGTGCAATGCATAAATTACTCCAAAGACTTAACATTTCCCTTTTTGCCAGGCTACTGGAATAGAATGTACAGCAGGGGTGTCACGCAACACTCAGTTCATAAGACAAACGGTACCCAAAATTGGGTCTACGAGACAAAATGTTAACGTTATTTTTAAGAAAAGTACAATGAAAAAATATTTTAAATAAACATGTGACAACATATTGCAATCTACTAATTTAATGTATACTATGCAACACTCTTCCACACACTGTGCGTACACTACCGTCTCTGCCCCAACCCACCGACACCAGCACGGACACTGTATGACTGACAATAGGGCTATCCGCATTTGTGCCGTTGTTCTATGGAACAAGGTGCTGAAAGCAATGCACAGAGTGAACTCTCTTCCTGCCTGTTTGAAGGTGGCAGACGAGGAAAAAAGACACCCATGCACATGACAATATACTGTAGGGCCTGCAGAATTATCAGGTTTATTTGCATTTATTGTGTCTGTAATTCATTTATTATTGTCACAGGCCTAGTGACCACGAGGCAGTATTTTTCTGAACATGAAATCTTGTCACGTTTAAATCCTGCGAGACCTTGTGACATAAGATCCCTCGTTAATCGATTCCAGATCTGACCAAGATAAGGGAATTTTTGTAAAGCAGGATACCTTATTTATAAATGAAATATTCTTGTAGTTAGAGCATAAACATCGTTACCCCTTCTAAATACATTTTTTTAACAGCGCCTTCTAGACGTTATGCATAAATCCCTGTAGTCACCTTTACATTCTTGTTACCAACTACAGTCGATATAATACGAGTATATAAGCCTTTCTAGACATAATAATGTTAAAATAAGACCCATGCTTGTGTGAGTTGCTTTTAATGTGTTCCGTTGTGTAAGGGAAGCAACAGTACCTTGGGTTTTCATTAGGGATTATTGTGGCTGTTGTGAGATTATTCAAACCTGCAATAAAAGCCTGCTGTTCCGGCAATCAAGTCTGGTGCTTGTGTGTCTCACCAAACATTTCAGTAACATTACTGACACATAGTGACCAGTGTAGAATGTTACATATGATTACAATATAAATATAATACACTTGTATGATATGTCATTTAGCCATTGTTATGCTCGAGAATGCAAAAAATAGGTCATATTTGCATATTTAAGTACTCATACACTCCCGATGAAAATCTTAAGACCTAGGTTACGTGCAGATGTTGCAGCGGGCACCCTTCATGAATGAGGGCCCTCGTCTGTGTGGTACCAGCTGGGTTTTTCATCAGGACAACGCTGCAGTTCACAATGCTCGCTTCTTCAGGGAGAATAACATCACTCTTTTGGACCATCCTGCATATTCACCTGATTGAAATCCCATAGAGAACATTTGGTTATGGATGGCAAGGGAAGTTTCTAAAAATGCCCATGAATTCCACACAGTTGATGGCCTTCGTGAAGCATCTTCACCACTTGGAGCAATGTTCCCACTAGCTTACTGGAAACACTCGCATCAAGCATGCCCAAACCCATTTTGGAAGTGATTAACAAGGACGGTGGAACTACTTATTACTGAGTCCTACTGAGAATTTCCCATTTTTTGTTCTGGTTTGAAAAGTTTTTTGTCATTTTTTGAGCAATGGTCTTAAACTTTTCATCAGCTGAAAAACTCCTATTTCACTTGAATTGTGGTTTTCAATAAAGACATTTTTCAAAGTTATTTTGTCACACTTCCCCGTCTTGCTTTTGCATATTGTAGCTTTACTTAAAACCTCATTAAGATCCAAATGCGCAAAAGCTTAATTCTAGCAATTTTTAGAAATGGTCTTAAGATTTTGATCGGGAGTGTATTTTTGTACTAATAATAGGTTGTATCAAACCTTGAAAGAGCATGATTTATGAATATTATTTTTTGAAAAACTGGACAAATTCTAAACAACTTGCAGGTACTTCTTTTCTTCAGTTTCACCTAATAGTGTGGGCCGCCCTGCTATTTCTGCCACCCGGGCAGCTCCTTGCCTGCCCTTGCGTTTGTGAACAGCTATTTTTCATTTGTGTGGCTTTTCAGAGTGTCCTCTTCTGTTCACTGCCTGGTAAGCATTTCTTTGCTCTTGTTAATGGCAGGCGAATAAACAAGCACTCTGACACATTCGGAGTATTGGCAACGTACTTGAAACGTGTGGGAAGGTTTATTTTGAGTTTTGGAAAGTGACAATACTGTACCTCTCATTCCTGTCAGGAGCAAGTGACATTTTAAAGTTAATGCAGACTACTGTATACCTTATATATATATATATATATATATA
>QODF01000016.1:1228217-1266878 GCA_024372805.1 Oostethus manadensis
ATATATATATATATATTATATATACACACACACACACACACACATATATATATATATATATATATATATATATATATATATACTGTATAAACACACACACACACACATATATATATATATATACACACTTACTGTATACCTATTAATTTTTCCCCCTTTCTCCTTTGGACACTTGAGAGTAGCGTTCAAAAGCTTTCACTAGGATGAAATGCATTGCAGAAATATGATCAAAGATTCACCTCTCACAGTTAATGGTGATATCAGCTCAGCTTGAAGTTCGTCCCAGAACTAAGTGCACGTCAGAGTACCTCTGACATGCACAGCAGAATGAGAAGAAGAGACTGGATTTTTCTGGGAAAAGCTTTTGCTTTAATATACCTTTCTTTGTATGTAAATATTTGGCAGGGTTCTAAAAAGAGACACGGACTCTTGTTTTCATAGGGGCAGAATTGAATAATATCTGCACCGACAGGACAGGAAATGTGTGTATGTTATAGAAGAGCTAGCTGCTCTGCAGTGGCGGCTGATGGTCACTGGAGGAGGGAAAACTTGTTTTTCTCCTGCCTACTCCATAAATGTATTTATTTATTTCAGTGCAAATTCTACCCTTCGTTTGTGGCCGATTTTAACAAAGACAAGGTCCCCGGGGATCAGTAAAGTCTCCGGATCAGTTCAGAACAACGGAATGAAAACCCTGGAAAATGCTCTGGTGGAGGTTTAAACTTTAAGATTGCTGATTCGCTCATTCCACTGTCAATCAAAAAAAGAGTCCCCTTCAGACAGATCATTCAATTCATCATGCAGTAGCCAAGCGTCCGGACCAGCTCACTGCCACATAGACCCCCAGAGATACTGGGCGTCTGATTTGCGGGACGAAGCCCAGCCTTTATCCAAAGACCGTCCAGTTTTGCGCAGTGGAACAACCCACTCTATGCTTTCCCATCGAAATCAGTAGATGCTCAGGGTCTGACTGTGCAAAAGCGCTGTGGCGTTGCGGGGACGAAGGAAGGAAGTCTGTGACAAGTAGCTGATTGTGTACAAAAAATGAAAGTATCCCAGCGCAAGTTTAGTCAATGAGCAGTACATATTATTCAGCATTTGCTTGCAGTCTTGGAGCAATTGCCACTGCTGCTCTGTCAACGTAGTGGAGGAAAATCATTGTCATTTTTGGTATATAAAGTTCACACTGCAGATATGAATTTGGCCCGTCAAAGTTAACATGGTACCCTCAGTCCACACCATAGTTTGGGAAAACAAAGCCATGGTGAAGTGGATGTTGAGCCACAAGCAGGAGCACATATGAAATACAAATAACAATAGAACAAACTTAATCAACAAATGTGTAATGCTTGTAAAGCAACTTCAAACCTCCTCGTTTTGACCACGCTCTCCTCCTGTTCTTGTTCGCTCTCAGACTCTGGTGTGGGAAAGTCCAGAACGGCATTTTGTTGTGTTTGACTTGTCCATAATGGGATTGTGAGTGATTTGAAAATGCAACTTACAATAGACAGGCTTATGTATCTAATCATTCATTGTTTCATTCATTTGAGAAATGCAGCAGATTGCAGTGAGGTTAGATATCCTTGTTAGATGGCCAACTAGAACTGGCAAATACCAAAAGCGCATATTGTTGCTGTAGAACTCAATAATTTTGCGTAATTACTTGCATTTTGTGCTTTTGTCTGTGTGCTCTTCTTAGCAGCTGTTGCAGCTCCGCCTTCTCCTTTATTTCAAATTAGCGCTTACCTCTTTCCCCTCGGTTTAAGCAGAATTGGGACACCACTTGATCCTCACAAACGTGCAAAACCCTGGGGTGAGGAATAAGATAAGGGGCAATGGGTACAATTGGCCTTCACTCTAGTTTTGAAAAAAAAACAACACTTTTGACAGTTTGGGGTCCCTCATGCTCTGCATCCCATTATACGTCTATTTTGGTTATTTCTTGTCTTCTGCTCTGCCGCTTGCGGGCAGCTTGGTCGGGTGACTGGCGGGCAAAGTGCCAAAGAGCCAATGGACAAATTACCACCTCCATACCTCCTGCGTCCACACCAGGAAGACTGCGGATCCTCGTGATTCACCCGAGTCCCTTATTCTGTGCCATGCAAGTCCTACAAGGTGTCATACCCACCAATGTCAATGCAACATTTCATCAAGGGTATAGGAGCAAGGAAAACACGTTGATACGGTTGATAGATCACTGATCATTGATAGAGAACAATGATGTAGCTGGCTAGCTGTAGATGTTCAAGACATGCTGATGTATCCATAAATGTACATGCACATTTACAATTACATGAGACCCCCTGGGAGAAACAAGGCACTGAGAGAAGATGCAGGGGGGGGAGTAAAGAATGATAAGATAACTACTGTAGAAAATAGAGAGAAAATACAGTATCGACTGCGAGACAAAAAACGAGCGGATCGAAAAGGATAGGAGATGCTGCACAGCATGCCACAAAGCATACGGCACAATCTGGTCTCTCCTTGGACTTGGCACAGCACTTAAAAGCTGGACTGATTGCTGATGGAGGTGTGCCTTGCCACTCCACCCAGCACCAGCAGCCACCCTCTAGAAAGGACAGAAAGCACAGGGAGTAGGCAGGAACATGAAAAACTAAAAAAAAACCCACAGATACAAGACATGACTGTGGTGATTTGAGTCTTTAATTCATAAGAAATACCTGCAGCTAAACCCGAGTCATTTGGACAACAAGTTGGTTATTTGTGGATTACACAACTGGTCTTTTGAGGAAACATAAAAGCAATGAAATATGTACGCACTATTTTTTTGTACCGAATTGTAAAATACGGTACGAGTTTTCCGTTTGCGTGCATCATCTGTGATGTGAAGGAAGAAAACCAATTAGTGTTTGCAATGACTGCATATTACCAGCTTATTGGGAAGCAATTCTGTAGCTGTCATGCATCAACAGTGCTTTACTCTGGAAACATGTCTCATTGCAAAATGAGTCCAAAGCTGAAACAGACAAATGCATTCAGATGTGCAGCAATAGCTCCACAGCGTGTCATTGTAGAAGAACTCATTAACATGACCACAAATTAAATAAGGACTGCAAGGGCTGCAGCAGGAGAAATAAAATGCTCAATTTAAATGCAAATTGCAACCTTTTACAGAAAAGAGTCTGGAATAAACCCTCGTTTCTGACAAAAGTTTTCTGCATTGATTGTAATGATGCACACAACAAGGTATACATATTTTTTTTCGGGGGGTCACTCATTTTCACTCATCATCTTTGTTGTTTGCATCTTTATGGTTTAGAAAAGCCGTGCGGAAATAGACCACAGATCAGGCATGGGTAGTCACACAAATAAAATACACTGTAACTATAATGGATAAACAAGGGAAGCAGTGTTGGATGCTTTTTTGGTGCCTGTTGTGTTTAAAACCCAATCTGATGGATGTTATTTTCAGCCCATTTGTGTCGACATGAAAAACTTTGTCACAAAGACGGTTGAATAAATAATAGGGTGGAACTTTCCAGCTGCTGTGTTTACTAACGTAGAACATCTCATTGTGCACCAAATACATTTTACTACAATACAATAAAATACAATTTAAAGCAATTAAAAATGCAATTTAAAAAAACAGAAAAAAATCATATTTTTTACAAGAATACCGACCGGATATTAAAAGAATTTTAAAAAGTAGCATAAAGTTGAAATGCCATAGACTAAAATATGTCACTAAAAAAAAAAGTCAAAATTGTGACAAACAACTAAAACAACAAAGTTGCAATTTTAGGAATTTTTAGGAATTAGGTTGGGGAAACGTTATACTACCACGATAAAGTCCGACTATTATGAGAATAAAGACGTTACACAATAAAAGGTATGAGATGAAAGTTGTAATATTAAAAAAAAGGAACAAAATTTGAATGAAAAACAAAAAAGTTAATACTAATAAGACGCCGACATGGTGGCCGCCTGGTTAGCATGTTGGCCACACAGTCAGGAGATCTGGAAGGCTTTGCTTCCAATATGCGCTTGGCATCATGGCACCATGCGTGGAGTTTTCATGGTTTCCCCATGCGTGCAAAAACATGCATGTTGGGTTAACTCTGTAATTTTCAAACTGGGGGGCGCGCCCCCTAGGGGGGCCCGGCACTATAACAGGGCAGGAACGAGGCTACCATGAACACGCTTAATTATTACCGCATTTTTCGGACTACAAACTGCTACTTTTTTCTCTCCCTTAGAACCCAGCAGCTTTAATAATGAAGCGCCTTGTTGGATTTTTGGGGAGCTGAAAACAATTTTATCTCCAAAAGGGGAACGTGGCAAAAAAAGTTTGGGAGCCACTGGGTCAACTCGAGACTCTAAATTGTCTCCAATTTGAATATAAAAAGATCTCATCCTACTACATGGGTTGGTCGCATATCCTTTGTGTTTTTTCCATGAAACTCCCAATTGTTACTTGCAGTTATTAACAATAAAACTGGGGATAAAATCAGTTGAAGTTCTTATTTTGTTTTGTTATTTGGAAGATACATACAAGGTTACATCGAAATACATCACCAACATGTCCAAAAAAGGGCCGCAAGAAGCAGAAGACACATTGGACCCCAGGGCGAAACCTCAGGAAGAAGTACATTTATGTACGCAAACACAACCCCAAACAACCCACCCAATGAGATCCACTACCAGGATAAATTGGTACACACCAGCTTTAAGTTACATTCAGGGCTCAGGCATAATATGCATTGGAAAACATGCATCATCTATGCCTGCGCACTGAAATGCAATCAGGCTCAGTGTAGAGGCCAAGGCAACATCCGACCGTGTTCTACATGCAAATTCATCCACTGAAGCTGGAGGTCCCACTTTTAACATAAATGTCTGGATTTGTTTGTTCAGCTTCTCCATCAGAAAAAAAATACCTCATACAATTTGAAGAAAAAAATATGATCAGCTAATACATATTCTGAATATTCAGTAAGCATCTTCAACATATCTCTCTAATTTGCTTCTGTCAGTCAAATAAATATTTACTAGTGATGGGAAGCCCGTATTCACAAAGCCTCTTATGCCCTATTCTCATAAAATCTTCTATAGCGCTTATCCTCATCAGGGTCGCGGGTATGCTGGAGCCTATCCCAGCTGACTTTTGCCGAAAGGCGGGCTACACCCTGGACTGGTCCCCAGTCAATTCCAGGGCAAACAAACAAGCATTCACACTCACCTTCAATTTAGAGTCACCGATTATGCTAACATGCATGTTTTTGGAATGTGGGAGGAAACCCGAGTACCCGGAGAAAACCCACACACGCACGGGGAGAAGACGCAAACTCCACACAGAGATGCCCATTGGAGATTTGAACCCTGATCTTCCAGATCTCCTGACAGTGTGGCCAGCATGAAAGCCACTCCACGGCCGACTGCAGACAAAATCGAACAAATCGGATGTGACTATGAAAATCCGGCTCAATAGCAAGAGACAGCATTTAGTTGACACTAACAAGTAGACTTAATGTGAACGTCAAGTATTTCCGGTTTATTTCTCCATTTTTCCCCCCAATATGGACGCAGAAAAGAAAGTGACACTGATTCCAAATCAAAAATTTTATGATTGATTATAATTCTCAAGTGCAATTTTTGCTTTATTTTCATTGGGGTATTTTGGTCCTTTCCGTTTGTTTATTTGATTATATTGTGGACGTGTTTGTTTGACAAAGTGTATTTAGAAGCTTTTGACGTTGCAGTTACCATGTTAAAAAGTCATGAGAAATTAAAGTGATTTCATTTTGAAACCATTTACTTGCGTTGCAGGATGAGGTCCTACCCCAACTGGAGGAGTTCAAGTATCTCGGGGTCTTGCTCACGGATTGGTGCTTTCAATTTACGGGTTGATCTACGTTCCTACCCTCACCTATGGTCATGAGCTTTGGGTAGTGACCGAAAAGACAAGATCGCGGGTACGAGCGGCCGAAATGAGTTTTCACCGCAAGGTGGCTGGGAGAGACTTGGGAGAGACTCCGCATTGAGAGGAGCCCGATGAGGTGGCTCGTGCATCTGGTTAGGATGCCCCGTGGGACGCCTCTCTGGGGATGTCCGACCGGTAAGAGGCCTCGGGGAAGACCCAGGACACGTTGGAGAGACTATGTCTCTCGGCTGGCCTGGGAATGCCTCGGGATCCGCCGGGAGGAGCCGGACGAAGCGGGCGAAGTGGGAAGTGGGCTTCCCTGCTTAGGTTGCTGCCCCCGACCCGACCTCAGATAAGCGGAAGAAACTGGATGGTTGGATGGATCACTTGCATTATTGTGGCATATATTATTATTACTTTCATTAAAAATGATCTCAAAATAATGTTGGCAAAAATATTGTTTATTGGCAATAATTTGTAGGAAAAGTACCGTCCATTATTTTTTCTTGAGACAGGGCTATACAGAGCTATGTCAACCATTATATTTTGTCTGGAAAGCATTATTTGTTTTTTGCTATTTGAGAAGACAACGGAAACTAAGCTGGATTGGTTGATTGGTGAGAACAATGCATTTAACTGTATGTTTGCCAGTACAGTATTACGAGTCATATGTAAGTGAGGTGCAACTCGGACGTTAGTGCTGAGCACTGGGAGCTGTGTGCTTAACGTTGCAAAGAGTTGCTGCCGAAGCTGCCGAAAAAAAATTAATAACGAAACGCGACAGCAACGATGTGCTGAGTCCAGAGGTAATAGACTGATACCTTTTGATTAATCCTCTGAAGTCCGTTAAAGTTTCTTGCTGGATTTTGTATCAGCGGTGGATCAAGTTATTTACTACCCAGTGTGATGCCCTCATTATAAATTCGGGCTGCCGTCTGTTTCTGAAGATGCATGCAAGAAACACGCAAGAAATTGTGATTAATGCACATAACGCCGGGCGTATTTGTGTATTTATCTGCACGGATACATTTTTTTGCAGCAAACTTTATTTCAACAGACGCTGGCAATCTGCCCCAGTAGCCTCTGATAAGTGCTACACTGTCAAACACGTCAGCACCGGGCGTAGCTCCAGCAACCTCCATGAGCCATAAAATATTAAGCGATGAGTGAACGGCTTTGTTAGCGCACAGGGACAAGGTAAAAAAGAAAAACCAGCTGGATCAGCTACTACCACTCTACCTACAGTCTTCTTTGGGACGGCTCCACGCTAAAGGTACAAAAAGACATCCATGCAACAAGCATGGAGTGGCCTCGCTAGTCTTCAGCCCACCCCCGGAATAAAATCAGTTGGAGGGAGCAGGAACTTTGAGTTGCCATGCTGCAGTCTCAGTACCTTCCGGCTGTGGAGATGATCTGTTAAGAGGAGTGGGCAAAAATCCCTTCTGAGATGGTGACCAACTACAAAACACGTCTCACCTTTTTGGTTGGGCTTCAAACTCAAATACATTTCTAATCGTATTTTTCATATTTTTTATGGACTTTGTAAGGGGGAAACAAATAGAACAAGATAATCCTATAATCGTTCCCCCCTCTAGCTCTGCTTTCCTTTCCTCCCACATTCCAAAAACAAGCAAGTTAGGTTCACAGGCAATTCTAAATTGTCCATAAGTATGAATGTGAGTGACAATGGTTCTTTGTCTGTATGTGCCCTGCAATTGGCCGGCGACCAGTCTAGGGTGTAGCCCACCTTCCGTCCAAAGTCAGCTGGGATAGGCTCCAGCATACCCTTGCAACCCCGATGGATGAACATTTTAACATGAATACGTATCTGGGCTGGGAATGCTGGTTTATGTTCTTTCCACTTTTTTGCTCATGTGGCATGCCACATATCTCGCCAATCTGCAGTTTCACTCGGTTTTTCCAAAATATATAAATGAATAACTACAAATGACAAAGTAATAACTCGTGTTTTTTTGCTGTTTTGTGGTTAAATACTGCCTGTTAGTCAAACCATACAACGCCGGGGACTGGAACAAAGTAAACGTGATAAACAACGGATTACTTTATTGTAATGTTTAACATAATATTATTCCACTGTTGCTACGCTACTCTCCATCATTTTGTCTTTGAAGACTATTTTTCTATTTTAAAAACATTTTGAATGCTAGCCAGGATTCTTGTCAACCTTGAGGTCAAAGAACGCATCACACCAGCAAACTATATTTGCTCACACAAACCTCACTGCTCTTCTCCTGCTCAGCGTATTCCGCTGCAATGTTGGACTTCTCTCTGCAGAGTGGAATACAAGGATAAATATCACGGTGCGCTCTGTATAAAAATATATTTGATCATCGGATTTTATTCTGCGGATGATTTTTTTTCCCACTGTTTTTTCATTCATCCATCCATTTTCTATACCGCTTATCCTCATTAGGGTCATGGGTATGCTGGAGCCTATCCCAGCTGACTTCCCCGGACTGGTCACCAGGCAATCGCAGGGAAGACAAACAAACATTCACACTCACATTCATACCTGTGGACAAATCCGAGTCAACAGTTGACCTAACATGCATGTTTCTGGAATGTGGGAGGAACCCAAAGCACCAGTAGAAAATAGCTACCTATTATATTAATGGTAAATTATGTCACTAAAATGGATGATTCCTGTTGGATCATGTGATGCAACAGCAAAGAGGATTAAGTACTGGTGACTTTCTGCTGACAGAATATGAATTCATAAGGGATCCGTAATGCAAAACTCTTCCTCAATGACCAGTGTTACAATGTGCAAAGCCAATTTGGAATAGTGATTTGGAGGTGGATGCCAAGAGGTATGACCATAAAAATGTAACGCTTTTCAATCCGTTTCAATAATGCAGGAAAGTGTCACATCCGGGGTACTCGTTTGCTCCCCCTTGGGGGAAGATGACGATGCAACAGTCCCCGCTACATCTGAAACTGATGTTTTTGCTTTGAATTCAGGTTAACACCGTTTCTGTGCACGCATGGAAGTAGAAGTACAATCAATATCATCTCATGAAGAGAAAGGACTTGCCGCCAGACTAACACCTCGATTTAATTGTCAACTGCCGACGAGGGAATTATATGAACTTTCTACTCCTATTCTGTCTTTCTAATGTTACAAAGCATGAGAAGAAACTCTTGGAAAATGTAAAATTGGGTTTTAGTGTGAATAAACCTAAAACGACCCCAATTTAAGTCTTACAATTATTTATTGATAAGCTCCTACAACATATTCCCAGTCAATATGAATTATGCATGACACGGTATTAGTAATTTTTCATTTTTGAACATATGTGCCATGACTTATTGCCGACGCTAATCAGCATCTGCGGTTCAGTGTTTTACTCTCAAGCAGGTACTTTTTCATCACCGTGGTTTTCTTCATTTATTGATTACACGAATGCATTTAAAGGATTTTTGGTTTAGTAACTTGGGACGGGCCGCACGGTGGCTGAGTGGTTAGCACATTGGCCACACAGTCAGGAGATCTGGAAGACCTGGGTTCAAATCTCCGTTGGGCATCTCTGTGTAGAGTTTGCATGTTCTCCCCGTGCCGGTTTTCTCCGGGTACTCCGGTTTCCTCCCACATTCCAAAAAAAACCATGCATGTTAGGTTAATTGGCAACTCTAAATTGTCCATTAGAGTGTGAGTGTAAATGTTTGTTTGTCTATATGTGCCCTGCGATTGACTGGCGACCAGTCCAGGGTGTACCCCGCCTCTCGCCCAGGGTCTGCTGGGATGGAGTCCAGCATCCCCATGACCCTAATGAGGATAAGTGGTATAGAAAATGAATGAATGAATGAACTTGGGATGGTTTAGTTTGACCAGATGTCTCAGTTTACCCAAAATGTTCAATTTCAGAATTAAACATTCACACACCCCAAAAATGATCAGAGGTCACCTCAGTGAGTTAGTTTAGTTTAGAATTAAAAAATAAGAAAAGCTGTAATCAAACAGATTCAACTCCAGGCTTGGAGGGGCATGAGGTGGTTTGGTGTGAACGTGCATGATTACTAAAGTGACTAAGTGGTAGGTGCCATAGTATCAGTTTGCTCATGTACTGCATTCAGTCTGTTTTAACTGGAACGAGCACGACAAGTGTGAGCGCACCCATCGCATCTGCAAATATCAGGGATTTCACTACCACACTCTGGATATATTTTTCAACCTAATTGTACAGGGTGTCCCAGAAAATTGACATTATTATAAAATGTGTTTTAAAACAATTACTACTTCCAAGTCTAGCTTGAACATATGTGCAACTAAAACATTTTTGGCATTGTTGGCACGCTGCACAGTTTTGGGTGACTGTGTGCCAGCATATTCCAAGATGCAAAATGACTTTTCTTTGGGAGTAAATCGCATTGCTCAACATGAAAAAAAACCCAAAACAAAACACAAAATCTTTATCAGTTTCTATTGGGGATGTCCGATAATATTGGCCTACAGATATTGTCAACCCGATACTGGCATAAAAATGCAATATCGGCCAATATCGGTATTGTTTTTTTCCCTAGCATGAAAACCGATATGGTCCTTTAAATTTGCTACCAATAGTTAATACTTTACGTAAGAGACGACAGACACCTGTAACTTCGATCCGAGCAGTAGTTGTGGGCGTGTTCCTATGCAAAGTTTAGGGGTTTACAGACTTTGAACCCCCGTGTGCGTGCGACATGGTTGTCAAAACACCGCTAATGGTGAGGGGTAACACATAGACATGTACAGTATGTATATAGATAAATTAAATAAATCAACATTTTTGGGACACCGTCTATTAGAAGCAAGTCAGAGCATCAGACAAAAACCAAATGTTTGAAAGAGAATTTCCCTCAGCCGGCTGATTTGTCTGCGTCAGTGTGTCCCCTCGTTTGTTCCAGCGCCTGTACATTGATTGGCTAGCATTTCAGGAATTGCTTGTTCAATCAGCAGCACCACTGATTGATCATGATGTCTCTTAGTGCTTGTGCATGTAATTATTACTTTTGTAACTTCATCTAGAGCTCCACTCAGTCACAACTGCGCATTTTTTACGAGTTTATTCACTTAAAATGGCAACTTTTTTTCATTCTTAAGAATACAAGTTTTTTTCTTAACATTTTGACTTTATTCACATAAAATGGCGGCTGTTTTTTTTCATTTTTGTCGTTTTTTACTCATAATTATGACTTAATACCCATAATACTTTGACATTATTCTCGTAACATTACAACTTTTTCTGCAAACTAATTTTCCAACAATTAAAACTTTATTTGTTGTTTTGTTTTTCTTAATATTGTAACTAAAAATAACACATTATTTTCCACATACATTTTTGTTATTCTTGTAAAATTATGAGTTAATCACCATAGATTACAACTTATTCCTATGAAAATTAATGCAAATTTGCATTTTTTTTAGATTTTTTTTATTTATTACATTTTTAGAATATGCCACAGTCCACTAAAAAAACAGCCGCAGGCCACAAATGGCCCCCAGCCCGCAATTTCGACTACCTTCAGGACTCTTTTTTTTTTTTTACTGCTATTTAGTGCCACTTCAGGTTGCCCTGTCATTTCCAGGAAGTTGCAACCATTTCATCACAGTGAGAACCGTAGTAGACATTTTTGCCAATTTTAGATGAAATGAGCATCGCTATGTTAATATCTAAATGATAAATTTGCCAATGAGCAAAGGTCTACCGGATGAACAACTCCACCGACTCCATACGGTGAGCATAAAAATCCACCTACGACTGCATATAAAAGCCTCTAAAGAATACTTTACATCTCCTCTTGGTTCAGTGGAAGCAGCAACCATAAGACATGCCAATACCGGCAGAGCGCAATAAACATCTGCCTACACAAGATGGGGAAACACAGCACCACTCTCCATTGAGTGTTTATGGCGTGAAGGTGCCTCTGAGTCATTTCTGTCTGTGAGCAAAAAATTCAAACTTGCCCACGAGCTGCAGCCTGGTGGACTCACTAGAAAGACTACAAAAAAATGACTTCTCACGCCTTCCAGTACAAAGCAAATGTGGGAATAAGCAAGATGTTCACGTTTTCATTCTTTAAAGCAAAGGTTTACAACCTTTTTTATTCCTTAATATTAGAGATGCTCCATGTTGCCTTTAATCAATATCACCCAGCACTTACTTACCGATACCAAAATTAGCAACAGCTCTTCCCTCAAACTGTCCGGTCACATGTTGGGCTCTAATTTGGTGGGTGGCACAGGCCGCGCAGTGGTAATTTTGTCCGGCGTGACGGGTGCGCAGCCAATTTGGTAGACTCTCGGCATAAGGGAAAGTTCAGCCGGTCTAGTGGTAGCTTGGCTGACTGGTGCACTTGTCACCTAAACCCCCCAGGCTGGTGTACACAATGTCAGGCACATTTGAATGAATTGAATAATCACAACAACCACTGTTTAAAGTAACTATCTGAATCAGGACATACATTTTCATCTATATTGTCTGTCCCGTCTGCCTCTGAGACGCTGTCTCCACCACCTCCTCTGTCCCCGAATCGCCACCCCCTCATTGGTGGCCAGTGGATGTGATATGGATGTGGTTAATTGTAAATAAACGGTTAATCAAACATATTGACATCTTTAAATGTGTAACGGAGAATTGCAGAAATGATGATAATGAATTGGGTGATACAAGTTCATCTCACATGCAAACACAAGTGACAAGGGCCAGACCACCAGCTTGGCAACGCCTCTTATAGGCACAGTTGCTTCAATTTCATCCCCATTATGCGTTGTTTTTGTTTCTTCATATTACACGGGGTTCAAATATGGGTTAATAAATAGTGTGTCTTTATTAGTGGAGAAAAATGCTTACCTTAACTGTTATACTAACCTCAACCCCACCAAAACCCTCAATACTGACAGCTAAGAGGGTGCAGGACGCAATGGCCCCCCGCCGAGCTCAGTGTCACACTGGTTGAGGGTCCGACTCCAGTAGTCTAATAGTTTTTGTTTTGCCCTTCTTCCGATATCACTGAAGCGTTTTTTTCACTGGGCAACGGTTCTCAGTACGTCAGGGCAAACCTGAGTTACGATACTTGTCATCTCCTCCCAGGACGCTTTTGCATCATCAGCTCAAGGAGGTCTGCTCGCGTGACTATATATTCGACCACTGTGAGCTTGGACCTCCCGGACCAAAACATCACTTTCCATTTGGGAGAAGTTTGGCTGTCTTCCGCTGTCTTCATCCATGTTTAACGAAACTTGCGATGCGCTCCGCCAGCGGCGCATTTAAAGTTGAAGTGAGGAGCTCATTTGATTGGTGAAGATTTGACCTGCTGTGTTAAACCCAGTCTCGCCTTCTCTCCTCCCTCTTTGCCACTTGCGCCGGTAAAAGGGACGGAGGCGTACGTACGCCAAGCTGCGCTTGGCATGGAATTGCAAAACACGCCTAAAACATGCCGCATTGGCCAGCCGCAGGCGAGGCGCAGTAGAGCTTCTTATGTAATGAATGAACATTGTATGCTCCTTTATTGTGATGCCACAGGCTGCATTTCACAAATGAGACAGATTTCCCTAATTAGGACATATACTGAAAATATGCAATTTAAGTTATAGAAAAGAGCCAATTTAAACATTTGGTCTCAAAAGTCATTAAAAAAGCATTACCAATTAAAGAAAGACGCCCTACTTCCACCTCACATGAGCAGTACTTTCATTGTAAATTAAAAGCTTTTTTCTTTCAGAGACCTGTATTTGGTTAGATGTCATCTGACAGGTTGCGTCCTTTTGTCATGTTGTGCTTGCACAATGTCAGTGGACATCTTATTAAAACCCTCAATTAAAAGAGCATATTGCACAGTTGCTGTCAACGATACTTCCATGGACGCATTATCATCATTGTGCAACGGAAGAAACAATTTAGACACAATTGACTTCCTAGGAAGTAAAAAGGCGCAGTTTACATGCTGCCAAAAGATATGCACTGTATATCCCCATCCATGGACACACCAAAAGGCTCTAAGCCGTGATGTTCATGGCTGGTGGGGCACTGACTTTGGAGGGTTTTTTTCAAGTGTATTTATTAGTTGCTGATAAAGAAGAGAATAATTCACTTTAAAACGTTTCAAATAAAACGTATTCATTTATTTAGATAGAGCTTAGTGAGCTTGTCTTGCTTGACCGTATATTCCTCCATGTTCCATATATTATTTCCACACCGCTTATCCTCATCCTCCATTTTCATTCATTCATTCATTCATTCATTCATTTTCTATACCGCTTATCCCCTTTAGGGTCGCGGGTATGCTGGAGCCTATCCCAGGTGGCTTTGGGCGAGAGGCGGGGTACACCCTGGACTGGTCGCCAGTCAATCGCAGGGCACATATAGACAAACAAACATTCACACTCACATTCATGCCTATGGACAATTTAGAGTCACCAATTAACAAAACATGCATGTTTTTGGAACGTGGGAGGAAAGCGGAGTACCCGAAGAAAACCCACACACGCACGGGGAGAACATGCAAACTCCGCACAGAGATGCCCAACGGAGATTTGAACCCTGAACCTTCCGACTGTGAGGCCAATGGGCTGCCCACTGGACCGCTGTGCAGCCCTCATCCTCCATTTTGAGCATCAAAATTATTCATTTGAGTATAAAAATATATTTTAAGTCTTTGATTTTCTAGTCTACAGCTGACTGTCAAAAAAACCCCAAAAACTGCTGTTCATTCCTCTGAATGGAAAGGCGGCCGTGACAAGCACCTTTCTACTCACGCATACCTCCGCCTATGACATTTTTCTGTATTTCCTGTATGGCAAACTTACAGTAAAGGCATTGCACAGGCTGTAGAAAGTCAAGCTGTATAATAAATATTTCTGCAACATTATAACATTGGCAGCATGCTGACAAACGGAAACCGACATTCACGATCCAACTCCAACTCGGGGCAGCTTGGACACAAGTAAATAATTGCTGATTTTGCACATTTCCTAATCAAATACCGGGCACAAACCTAAATAACGCTGTCGAGAGCGCCTACTCAGCTTCTATGAAACAAGTGGAAGCACATAAAAAAAATAATAAAGTTCAATGTTAATATTTTCTGATTTCTTTATTTTTTTTTATCGAGGCTGTTCCTCACCTGCATCCCTTGAGCACACGCCAGCGCCTCTGATTTGTACATTTACCACTCGGACTGCATGTGGTGTGCCTGTGTGTCAGGATCTAGTTTAAAACAAACAGGAAGTGAGCATCATGTTTTCACTAAAATGTCATTGATTTAGCCATTTTCCTGCAAGCCGTTTTCCCCGCATCGGGACTAGACCGCCATGTGTGGCGGCGGACGGTGGACATGAAAGGGATCCATCTCAATCAATGATATGCAATTCTCAGAAAGTCTACCCGACGTCTTTCGTGGACCACGTCTTACATTGTGATGATAATGGATGGTGATGGAGGTAGGTAACTGAAGATGTCCGCCTCACAGCGTGGTTCAATATCAATTAGGTGTGTGGCTAGTTGTGTTGAAGACGGTAGCGCAACACACTGACACAAGCGTACAATAGGTATGGTGTTGCTTTACAGAAGCTTCGCTCACGTAAATCCTGCCGGCATTACAAAAAAAAAACAATAATTCAGATAAAATCCTGAATACAGTACATTTTCTATGTTGGGCTTTTGACCAGATGGTAGCGTTCCCCACCAGGTGGAGGCATCATCTACTATCATATCTTTGGAAATAAGCTTTGTCTACCCATCCAGTTTCTATACCGCTTGTCCGTGGGTATGCTGGATACTATCCCAGCTGTCTTCAGTCGAGAGGCGGGGTACACCCTGGACTGGTCGTAGGCTTTGTCTAATCCTTACCACATGTACAGTATGTATGTAAGTTAATGCCGGAGGACCCCACGGTCTGGTCTGGAACCAATTAACCGTGACTGACTGTATATTTAACCGTAATTACAAAAAAAGACCAACGCGTTACGTTCACCCTGGTGGACGATCCATCCATCTCAATAAAACCCTTTCGCTGCAAAGTTATGACTGCTTTTTCACAGGAACAGATCCTTTAACATGCTCAAGGATACTGATGCGACCTGGTACTCATGTGTCGTATTTAAAGGGTTTTGTGATTTCCGACCGGCCATTAACGTCCGGACTGCGTGGGCGTGAGTGTGGGGGAGAATGGCTGCGTGCAGAGGAACGTTGCGTATGCTGATGTTGTTTAGGCGTAGCGGCTGTCGACAGTAGTCTGTTTTGTTTTTGCAATAGCAAGATTCTTGGTCGTCCGCCTCCTTGTCATCCTTACAACATCTGCTAGGTGTTACACTACTACCCTTACCCTCAAGGACAGTCCCTACAGTCGAGGTTAAAGAGCGGTGTGGCTGTGCGTCTGGTGTTTGCAGACCAAGATCAAATGTTTATTATTTTACGGGAGCACGTACGTGACCACAAAACGTTGCAACGGGGAGGGCTGTAAAATGAGTTCCACCCGTAATGTTAGTAGGTTATTTCTGAGCACAGCTATGAAGGTTACCAGGAGCGCAAAAACAGTGTCCCATTGCTGGTCGAGCCATCGGCTTTGTTTCTTACAAGCCATTTAAAGTGATAAAAGTAGTCATTTAAAGACAAAAGAAGCACATATACAGCTTGGACTTTACCAATGCTGTCTTCAGAAAGCTAAAGACAAACACAGCCTGCGGGGTTTTTGTCGTTGTTACACATCCTGACTGTTCCTGACACGTCTGGATGTGAACGAACATCCGAGGACGGCGCCGCATGAGGTGCAAATCCGGAATGGCGTGTTTGTTGGCAGCGGTGTGGCACACGAAGGATGGAGTCTTTTGGACCTCCATGCAGTACCTGAAGGGTGGTTGGGAGAAATAAACAGACGACCTTGACTTTCAAATGAGCCGAGTACAGTTCAAGTTGGAAGACTATTCTTGAGAATGCGGCTTGGAATTGAAAGGAATATCTTTAACAAAGTTAGCTAGTTAGAACCTTCTTGTTAGGTTCTGTTTTTGTTACCTTTCCTTCCTTTTTTTGTGTTTCCTCTTTAGACCCGGTGACTTCCTGAAAGGGCGGTGCCACAAGGCGCACCTGAAGCCTCTTGGCCATTAGAGGTATCTAGCCCCCTTTCTGCAGGAGGACGTGGGATCCTACTGCTCTGCCTGTAGGCCACGGATGACGAATGAAATTTCCGCCTTCTTCTCGTGCCCTTCCAGTGATGCTCTCTTCATTTGCTCTGTCTTAGTTTTTGCCACTATCTTATCTCACGTTCCCCTTGTGTCAAACTCGTATTCGTTGAGGGCCACATTGGAGTTATGAGTGCCCTCAGAGGGCTACTTGTAACTGTCAATATGAATGAAAATGAATATCCAGTCCGCCTCTCGTCCAAAAAGAGCTGGGATAGGCTCCAGCATACCAGCGACCCTACTGGTGGAACATGGATGGATGGATGAATATGAATATGACCTCATGATATTGTTACACAATTGCCCGTGTATTTGATTTTTAGAATTGATAGCTTGGAGTGGAGTGAAGGTCAAGGTGACAAGCATACACTCAAGTATTTATTTTTGATAACAAACAAATGCTCTCAATATCTTGTTCATGTCACATAATATTAATGTTCCGAAAGATTTTTCCGCCAAAATGAACAAACAAAAACAGCGAGAAAGAAAAAGCTGAATTTCATTATTGACACGTTATTCTCAGGCCTTCGCGGGCCACATAAAATGGTGTGGCGGGCCGCATTTGGCCCCCGGGCCTTGTGTTTGACACCTGTGTCCCAGCGCCTCGTGGCACCATCCTGTTCACCAGGAACCTGTTTTAGATTTATATTTTTTGTCAGTCCTAGGATAGCCGGTGATTGTCGTTTCCACGGTGCCCTTTTGGTTACTTTTTTATCCTTTTGAAATCCTGTTTATCCCTCAGTTAAGCTGCTTCCTGCTTTTACGCACCTTTTTGTGTGCATTAAAAGAGCTTCTTTACCTCTACTGTGTGGCGTGACTGTGCATCCTCCCTAACACTTCAACTGTGTCCTATGTGTTTGGAAATATATATATATATATATATATATCCAGCCCAGTAAAAGTTACCGGGCAAGATTAACATGGGAAATTGAATAGATAATTCTGATTTAGTGCCTCCATGCCATTTGATCTGTCTATATGCGTATTTGGGTATAATATTAAGTTTCACTTTGGGTATTTGATACTGTACAACACTTGAAACTTGCTGCATATGTGCATGCGCAAACCTAGAGCTTGATGATGGGCTACTGTATATCCAATCTGGCTGCTTGAGTACACATTAGACAGCCATCAGATAAAGCTTCCGAAGAAAGGGAAGGAGCACATGTGTTTGTCTTTCAAGCAAAGTAGCATTATCACAAGGGAATTGATGACTGTGCGTAAAAGTGCGTCAGCACCGTGATGGAGGAAAAGCCAAAACAGAAGTTGATGTGAGAATTTGTGAAGTCTGGTGTAGTCCCAAATGACATCAAGTGTTACATTACATCACAAAGAGATCATCAGACCGTACAGTGTGTAAAAACACAAAAGGTAATGAATATTCAGCAAGCGCTTGTCTGAATGATTTATGAAAAGGAACTTTTGGAAAATGTGTCACCTTGTCATATGCATACACAGGAGTTTTATTTTTTTAATCTTACATTGTTGTGTGTTTTATAAAGAGTTTAGTGCAAATAAAGATCAAGATAATTACAAATACGATTTTTTCTTTTTCTTTTACTGATAACCAATCTAACCAAAGCAGCTGGTCTTTGGTAATGGTAATTATAATGGTTTATTTGTATTTGAACATGCATGTACAGTAAATGACATTGGAATACATCACTTAATACAACGGACAGTTCCGCATGTCCGAAAGGAGTAGGAAGAAGCAAAGCCTATGAAATCCTACCCCCGTTGGTTCTCCCCTATTTCAATCCATTTGTACACTTCCTGTACTTACTAAGTTTCAATGCATAAGTAAGGTCATGTGACAGTGTGATCACAAATACCTTATATTGCAGTCCTGATGAATGATAATCATACTAAACAATAATGGTAACGAGTGGTATATAAACAATTACAGACAATGTTGTCACTAGGATGAAAAGTTGCTAGTACAAGTATAAGGTGATAGTAACAAACATAGCATTGAACATGTACTCTCCAAGGAATGAAGTAATATGGCCTTGGATGTACACAATATTTCCTTGTGTTTTGTAGACATCAACTGTTTGTAATGTTTCATTGTAGAGCATTCTTTTACTTCTTTACTTCATCCCTTCCATAGTTTGATTCCACATAGCAAAGTACTAAAAGTTTGTAGTGTTCTTCTTGCATATTTGTGTTTTATGTTTCCTTTATTCCTGAGATCATATTTCTCCTCTCTTGTTGGGAAAACATGTATAACATTCTTTGGTAACTGCTTGTTGTTTGCTTCATGCATCATTTTAGCGCTTTTGAGGTTCACCGGATCAGCAGATTTTATGCCGCTTTATCAGCGCTTTATGAAGTGCTCTACCTTACAGGTTGGACTTTAGACCACTCGGGACAAAGTACGTTTTAGCTTTTATCTGATATATCAGGAGACCAAGCAGTTCCAACACTCCAGCACGGCAACCTGTCAATCCTCTAATGTTGGTCTAAAGCTGGTCTAGTTGGTTTGGTTTGGTCTAAAGTTAAGTTTTACAGGAATCACAATTATGCCTTGATTCCTCCCCTGCATAAACAGAACATCAGTGTTCTTCTCTCTTTCTTCCTGCTGCATGAAGTCATCATTAGCAGCGCCGGGCAGGCTGGAAGTTTGATAAGATAGGCGTTTTAATAACCTGTCCCGCACTCCTAGCGCAGCTCACCCTAGCGAATCCCAGGAAGACTTTCCAGGCACGTCTTATCTGTGTGTGCCACACACACACACACACACACACACACACACCTGCAGTCTTAGCAGAATGTCCTTCACTGTGCCCGTCCTAATGAAACTCAAGACAAATGCATTGCTTTTTCAAACATAATGAACTATTCTATGAATTAACTAATTGATCAATAGGCTATTCTATCAAACATAGTGAACCGGATTATAATATTTATTGAACAGGATTATAATATTTGCTTTGTCTCCTGTTTTGTGCTCTTATTTTGGTTGTGTGTTTCCTGTTTGCCGCTGCTTTTAATAATGTGATGAGGTGATGTTCATATTTATCCAGCCATCCATTTTCCACCACACTAGGGTCACTGGTATGCCGGAGCCTATCCCAGCAGTCGTTGGGTGAGAGGTGGACTGGATATTCATATCGACAGTTACAAGTGGCCCTCTGAGGGCAGTCGTAACTTCAATGAGGCCCTTAGCAAATACGAGTTTGACACCCCTGCTTTACAGTCATTGCAAATTGCATATTTACAATCTAAAGATTTGGAAATAATTCCAGACCGCGAACATACTGAGCTTGTCGTCATCAATCGCGCGCCGTCCTCATTATTATGGAAGAAAACGGATACCGATGTGATCAGACATCTAGTTGTCTTTCACATATTTATGCAAATATTCACCAATGTTATCATCTCTAGTAGTAAGTCTTTCCTTAAGCTAATTAAGGCAGAGATTCCCCACCAACCTGCACCCAGGGAAGTATAACACACACACGTTTGTCAAAAGTGCATTTATTTAGGGTGCAGCAACTCCTGCAGTGCAAAGATTGACAAGATTGTCTGGAAAAACAAACATTCATTGTTGTTGACGCCCGCTCTCCTGTATGGCTCCGGTCAACTCTCCACTTGGCCATCACCATTTTCTTTCAGGGCCCCCTGAGGAGATTTGTTTGCCACATTGACCTTCACCAGTGGTCAGATGTTGCCACCGCCACTGCTCGCGAGTCTCTTTATTTGAGTCTGATTGCAGAGCTTCCCTTGAGGACGAGCGCATGAGAAGAAAACAACAATGAAAAGTCAGCATCAAACTCCAACTGAACCCATCAGACCCCATCACACGTGTCCAAAACCCGAGAACAAACATTTTGCCCTATTTTGTGAGGATTCAAACAAACGGTATTCCACAAGGTTCCATTCTTACTGTCAACCTCGGACCAAACAGGCTGTGGAACTTCCACATACAATTCCCACCAGTCCTGTAAGTACCACAAGTTTTTAATCTAATTTGCCATTTCTTGTATTGTTTACTATTTAGTTTAACTGATTATTAATTTTGTATACTTAAATGTCCTTATTTGAATTCCCCTTGTATTTGAGTTAATTTAGTTATTTTCCATCCATCCATTTTCTATGCCGCTTATCCTCATTCGGGTTGCGGGGTGTGTTGGAGCCTATCCCAGCTGACTTCGGGCGAGAGGCGGGGTACCCCCCGGACTGGTTGCCAGTCAATCGCAGGGCATTCACACAACAATTCACACGCACAAATTTTAGGCTGCATTCAACAAAAAATATATATAATTTATTATTAAATGCAAATTTGAAAAAAACATGGCAGAGTGAAGCTGCGAAAAACGACAAGGAATACCTGCAACGTAAGTCAGACTGAAGCACACACACGCCGCCTTGATTCTATTTAATAAGCACACGGTAGCCTCCGGGATTCCATTTACACTCATGGCACAAAGCAGCAAAACTGTTGATGTTTACAAAATACAAGGAGTTGTGAATCATTGTGCACATCTAATGCTATTCCTCCTTAATTAGTACTACTACTATTTCATTCCTTGGAGAGTACAATTTCTGTCTGTTGACTGTCAATGCTATGTGTGTTACTACCACCTTATACTTATACTAGGAACTTTTCATCCTAGTGAGTTCATTGTCTGTACTACAACAATGTTCTGTTACAATTGTGTATTTTCAACTTAGTACTATTCTTATTTATTATGTTTATCGTCCGGGGCCGCACGGTGGTTGAGTGGGTAGCATGTTGGCCCCACAGTCAGGAGGTTCAGGGTTCGAATCTTTGTCGGGCATCTCTGTGTGGAGTTTGCATGTTGTCCCCGTGCGTGTGTGGGTTTCCTCCGGGTACTCCGCTTTCCTCCCACATTCCAAAAACATGCATGTTAGGTTAATTGGCGACTCTAAATTGTCCATTAGAGTGTGAATGTTTGTTTGTCTATATGTGCCCTGCGATTGGCTGGCGACCAGTCCAGGGTCTACCTCGCCTCCCGCCCAAAGTCAGCTGGGATAGGCTCCAGCAGACCCTAATGAGGATAAGCGGTAAAAAAAAATGGATGTATGGATCATCCATCAGGACTGCAATATAAGTTATTTATGAGGATAAGGACACTGTGTCAGGACGGAACCACGTGGACGGTTCCCCAGACACAAAGCAGGAACTGGTGAGTACAGTCTCTTTGAATTAGTCTTGCAGGACAAGCAAAAAAAGGAGAACAAAAAGCTACAGTGTCAAAGCAGGTGCACCGTGACAAAAGCCTAACTAAACTTGAAGTAAACACAAAACGGCCTGTGGGCCAAGTGGGCTACCAGTTGACTGTAGGGTGTCTAAAGACAGGTACAGGCTGACCAAGATAAAGCAACAAAGCTAGCAAAGGGCAACAAAGTTCAGGAAGTCTGCGCGATGGCGTTGGATCGTGGAAAATAATCTGGCACCCTCCTGCAGCTGCTGATGAGGTAACGAAGGGGAAAACCTGATTGGGACCAGTTCTGTCCGCCTGGTAGCTCCGCCCAACTCAAGGAAGGCCTGTATCTGCAACAAGACAAACAGAGCAGTAAGAGTGCAACAAGATACCCCCCCCCCCACACACACACACACACACTACGAAATCACACGGTATGTCAACGCAGAGCGAGACACACTGACTACTATTCATCACACTGTCACATGACCTTACTTAACTTACTTACTCAACTTACTGACTGCAGGAAGTGTACAGATGTACTGAAATAGGGGAAAAACCTACGGGGGTAGAATTAAATAAGCTTTGCTTCTTCCCACTCCTTTTGGACATGTGGAACTGTCCGTTGTACTAAGCGATGTATTCCAATGTCATTTACATGCATCCTCACATAAAATTACAACAGTACCATTGCAAAACAAACACCCACGAGTTGACTAAAAAAATAAAAATACAGAACATTGTCAACAATGGCTATTATTGCGTTGTTGTAAGTTGTGTTGTGTTATGGTAAGAGAATAGGAAAAATTGTAGATGTAGCGTGAAGGGTCTTAAGTGTCAGGTTCTTGGTTTTGATATACCGGATTTGAGTTAACTGAATTTACTGGTGTTTTATGAGCTGCACACCATTATACTGGTATAATATACTTCAGACTGAGGCCATAAAATGGAAAAGAGAACTTTCTGCATAGGTAGCATAAGTCAGGAGTGTAGCATTCTCATTGCATAATATATAGAGTGTGCTGCAGTATTTAACGTGCATGTCCGGGTAATTAAATTAGTGTGCATTTACTTGCAAACTCAAATCATTACATTTGCTGCTCAACTAGCAAACCTCGAATTAACCTCCAGAACACGCTGTGACGATACGTAGACGTAAGCAGAAATGTCAAGCTCAGCCTTGTCTGCATTTTACATGACATTATTGCATGTTTCCTTGTAGTTAGAGGTTTTGTAATACATGGCAAACATGCAACTGGTGAGTGGTACGGTCATCACGTGTTGCATAATGGTGTAGATGTTTTTGATGGTATGAATGCTGACTGTCATACAGCATGCACTATAATGGCTCTTTCGTGACTTCATGGATGACCACACACAGGCAGGGCATTGATTTGCAGAGTTACAGTTGATGCATCTAATCTATGAAATATGAAGTGGGACCCTTGAGTATGCATTCGGTGTGTGCACCTGATACCACATATTACACCCATATAACACATCCCCCGCCAAAGTGTGTTTGGAGGTGATTGTGGAGCTCTCAAACAGATTTAGAAAGCAAAACGAGTGATGTACAAGAGATGAAATCAGCATTCCAATCCCAAACCTCCATCACAGTCAGAACAGGGTCCAATTTATTTCAAGAGTACTTAGCACCAGTGACAGTGTAGTTCATGGAGATCAGACAACTGTAAAATTCCATTGGTGCAGCAATTTGTCTGTAGACAAAACAGTAGGTAATACGGGCCCGCGTCTTTTGCAAAGACTGCCCACAATAAGAAGGCGAGGGGCATGCTCACCGGCAGGCTTAAAAGTACACTATTTGCGTCTGCAAGACATACGCAAAAAGGCTTTTGTTCACTTGCACTTTGTTTCCCATTGTCAAGAAAATGAACAACAGCCCGTAAAATGTGTAGTCAATTGACAACAGCTTGTCACATGCTAAGCCTATCTTTGCCAGCGTGTGCGATGGCTAGCGTTTCAATCTCATTCCACTTTCTGGCATTTTTGGTTACACAGTTGTCTGGCTGATGGCAACTAGCTCTCACTAGCTGATGTTTGTTCACCAGAGACTATTTGCTTTGCCGCTTAGTGTTCTACTCAAACACGACGCCTGTATTTAATTATTTGAAGTGTTTTTCGATTTCGGGTTCATCTCCCGCTGGTTGTTAGTGAAATAAATAGGTTGATAATTGATTAAGTCGTAAAAAATTGCTATTTGTCTTTGAAAAAATTGCAGGTGCAGCAGAAGCATGACACAGCGGCAGCAGTGCGGGATGCAGCCCGCACCCACAGCTTCAAAAACCTGCATCTACGTAGCTGTTGCACATAGTGGAGGAAATTTCACGTACTTTGTCACCATTACACTTGCATTTCTACTAGGTCCGATAGTATCACACTTCTGGAAGAATCAATCAGCTGCACTCATGCAGAAAAATAAGAAGTGCTGTGGATGTGCTGATTGAGCGCAGTTTATAATTTCACTGATTGCATTAGTCCAAAGTTCCATATTTTGCAATTTACTTTTTTTATATGGATGTTAATGCTGCATAGAGATTGTCAAATGGTATAGCATCATTTAATCGGATTCTTATTTGTGAATTTATTCGGACAAACTTGTCTTACTTGTTGATAGTTTTTGGTTGACTACCGATAATGATTTTTTAAATGACTTTTGTTGAGACAAAATGTTCAACATGAATATGGTGCTGACAATAAATTGCTTATTGCAGTATTTGTCCTTTTTTTGCACAGTGTTAATGAAATGCATGCTGTGACCAGACCAGTCCAGGGTGTACGCCGCCTCCCGCCCAAAGTCAGCTGGGATACCCCCAGCATACCTGCGACCCCAATGAGGATAAGTGGTATAGAACATGGATGGATGGATGCTGTGACCATTCATTAAACGAGATGTGACTCACAGAAGGATAGCTTGTTCTGGATCTTGCCGTCAGGGCTAAAATTGAAGATACCGCAAATCATGTACAGTTGGGGCTCCTGCTTTTTTGTCTGGTCTGATACTTGAGAAGTACGATCCATTGAGTTTCATGATATCATCATGTTTGATCAATCCATCGAAAATGTTGACTTGGGCAAAAAATATAAGGCATAACAGAATTCGGCGATAGGGATCATAAAGGATCATCTAAGATTTTAGGGGATTTTACCCGACATGCCAGCATTATCAAGATGATGATTTAGGCCATAAAACGTATTTTTGTCAAAAAATGACCTAGGTCATTATTTTAATAGCGTGATGATATTTCTCCTGCTGCAGAGATGGAATTATACTAATGCAGGAGAGTGACCCTTCCAGGGGTTTAAGCAACGAACTGGTCGACCAAAAAATAAATAAAATAGGATGACCTGAGGCAGCTTTGTTCCCTCTCTGACCCTGTCTACCATAAAGTTAATTGCTTTCTTCTGGTCTCTATGGTGTAAATAACTCACTTACACTGATGGAGTAAGCTGACTTTTGCAAGCCCTATTTCTAAGCACACACAAAAATCCCTCAACTCTTTGCCATCTTTTTGACTGGTATTCAATCAAACGTGAGGAAAGCTTGCAGAAATCCTCATGGTAGGGTACAGTGACAGAATGATGGGAGACACTTAACTCTGACATCTTCCTGCTAAAGTGGTGCATAATCAGTTATGCCCATAAAAACTTCACCGGATATCTGCATGTAAGAGTCTAAAACAAAATATCCAACATTAAAGACAACCCGAAACAGTGTGATATATATTTTTGTATAAATTGCTTTTTGCCACTTACTTATCCAAGGTCAGTGATAACAATAGAATGCCATGGAGTTTGTAAAATATGGCGTCGGACCAGCATTTTGCAAATTCATATAATATGTCAACAAAAGAAGTGTTCTAATGCAAGACCTCGGCATATCTCACAAAAGTATATTCAGCCAGCTTTTACCATTGGTGTCCTCTGTCAAATTACTGTAATTCCCCCTACAGACAGACAATTAAACCCAAATGTATGTCCTGCCTGTGCTTACATCCAGCTCCCAGCAGATACAACACCATGTGTCAATTATGGCAGAAGTGTTGTGGCGGCTATGGCTGCTGATGGAATAGTCTCAGGGGTATTTATTGATGACATATAAAGATGTCAACATTGTTACAACAACCGCGAGCAGAGACAGAATGTAAGTGAAAAGTACAAATAAAAATACGGAAGTGATGAAAAAGGAGAAAAAAAAGCCACAAAGTAAAAAAAAAAAAAAAAGTGGAAACATTTGCTAACTAAAGGCACTGTGTACAAAAATCTGAACACAAAAATAAGAACAAGAATAGCTTGGGGGAAATTTGAAACAAAGAAATGAAAAGAAAGAAGTAGCCGAGTAATTTGTAAGGATGAGCCGGATACTAGGTTTAGACGAGTATCTGTTATTATATCATAATCTAATTATATCATAATGTATTATATATTTTTTTTGTATTTATGCTAAGTACGAGCATTATCCGTAATCATGATGAAAGAAAATCCTCATTGGCTAACTTTTTATGTATTCTCTCTTCACGCACTGTGATTGGCCAGTCACAAACAGCCAGAGAGCTGAGGTTTGCCTCTCACTCTTTCACACACAGACACAATACAGACAGTGACTCTGCTTGCTTGGCTTGCCTTCAGTTTACATTCTCTATTTCGGTATGTGCTGTATATTTAAAATTTGTGGGTAAACGTGTTGGTTTTGTTACGTTCGTGGTGCATTTGACAAAACGGGTTTTTAGGTCTTCCTCAGCTCATATCAAAAGTTACTTGGTAAACTTGTTTTGTAACGTATGCGGCGGATTTGACAAGGCAGAGCTGTCATCGGCTCGTGTTGCGTCAGTCACCGCCTGTGATATAAATATGTATGTAAAACAAAAAAAGACCCTTTACACACTCTAGTCACGTTAATGAAGGTCAGGGAAGGGTAATATGAAATGCATCTCACACACACAGTGGTGGATTAATTTAGATTAATCAAATTCATAGCTTTTATCATTTGTATGCTTCTTGTCAGCAACTTGTATAATTATGGGCGCTGCATTTGGTACGTGGGATTCCCATTGAGGGGACCAATATGTCGTTTAGAGTTGTCCATCTTGATCAAACCGGTTCTGCTGCAAGATTGATGAGGAAGCCATCCGTACAGTCTGCCACCGACCTCTCGCTTCTTGGGCGTGACACACCCCTAGATGGAGTACACCCACTGCTCCCTTGGCAAATGTATGTCGATACGCATGTCCGTATATGGCTATCAACTTGCGTATTTTGTTGCCTCAACCTTGATTGAGTAGGGGTTCTGTCATATCTTGCATTGCAGCATATTTTGTTCTGGTCCTTCTTACTCTCTGTATGTTTTGTTTGCCCCTTTTTACTTTCCAGCACCGGGCGGAGGACAATTAGGCCTGCTTATAAACGCTGAGCTTGCTCTGGTGTGTTTTCTTTATGCTGATCTGCATCTGTTTTTATTCCTTGACTCTCCTCTGATTCAACTATCTAAATGATCTGTATCTGTACCTGGAGTGGGCGTTGCATATGCCGGAAGTGGGGGCTTAAATGTGCACATTATTTTCATTATGAAATTGACATGGATTGATCAGAAGTTGCTATGTTTACTGTGCATTTAAAAACAATTTACAGAACAGCCTCAAAATGGTGATTCAAATTATGTGTGTGTGAGTGATCTGTATTTTTAAATGATCTGTGTGAAGTTAGCGATTCGTGCATCCAGTGATGGCAAACGGGGAGATAATCAGTCAGCCTTGTTCACTGTATGTTTTTCAAATGGCCTCGTGTTCAGTACTACCAACTGACTTTGTATCAGCAGCCAGATTAAAAGCAAGCAGACACAGCGGTTAACTTGGCTACTTACTAATAATACTGCGTGATCACAACAATGTTGTTCACATTACATTGGTTGCCCAGTTGGAGATTTATCTTTAACTAAATAGTTATACTCTGCAGCACCACAGAGTCCAGATCCATGGCTTTGAGTCCTGCACCCACAGAACCATTGAGGTTGTGCATTGTGGGACTCGCGGCAGAACTAGCAAGGGAAATGTGCCAAAGGGGCAGAGGGTCTGGTTTAAGTTTCTTGCAATTAGTGGATGAACTCCGAAGATGCAGATCTCACTTACACAGTGAGATCTGAAACACAAATGTTTCTTAGTCTTCAGGAAGCTTGGATAAAAGAAGAGCGTGTGTTTATTAAGTTTGGATTATATTGTTAGTCTATTTCTTCTCTTTATTTGTAATAGGAAGTGGATTTTCTTACAGTTGGGTAAATCCAAGTAATTAAGAAAGCATGCTGTATTGCCTATTTTGATTGTTTTGATGTATTTATAATTTATTACATATTCATGCAACAACCCACACGCATGTTAATGTGAGTCGTAGAATGAACACAGTATAATCTATTTTTTGTTGTTCAATTGTGCTGACTTTAGAAAGAGTTTGTACGAACTTTAAAAAGTTCTTAACCAAAGTGTAGTGGGAGAGCTTTGAGGGACGCTGGTCAAAATACAATATTAAAGTTATTTTATTTTGATGAAATTATGGCCAATTTTAAATGAACCATCCAAGAATCAAGTTTATTTGTAGTTCTAAACATAATTAAGGTGTTTACCTCATTTTTTTTGGCCTTTAACAACTTTATGTTTTTTTCCTGGAGCATTGAACAACATCATATGTTGTTGAAGGCGAAGGAGATCAGTGACTGCAAATCAGTGGTAGGTGAGAGTGTAGCCATACAGAATAGGATTTAGGTGTGTAGGATGAGATGTGTGTAGCGGTGAGGAAGATGAAGAGGGTGAAGGCAGAGCAGAAGACAAGATGGTGGAAGCTGAAAAAGGAAGACATTTGGGAAGGAGTTGAAAAAGACTATTGGTGGCCAGGAGTTCCTTCCAGATGACTGGACAACTACAGCTACTGTGATCAGGGAGACAGGTAGGAGAGTACCCAGTGTGCCATCCGGAAGGAAAGTAGATAAGGAGACTTGGTGGTGGAATGAGGAGGTGCAGGAGTGTATACAGAGTAAGAGGTTAGCTAAGAAGAAGTTTGACTGAAGAGAGTCGACCGGAGTACAAGGAGATGCAGGAATCTCCATGGACTATGATGTTTGCAGACGACATTGTGATATGTAGCGAGAGCAGGGAACAGGTGGAGGAGAAGCTTGAGGGGTGGAGGTGTGCCCTGGAAAGGAGAGGAATGAAGGTTAGCCGCAGCAACTGTGGTGACCCCTGAAAGGATAAGCCAAAAGGAAAAGAAGAAGATATGCAAATGATATGCGAAATAGATAAGGACGCCATCTTGCGATTTTTTGGAGAGCCAATGGTTACTTTTCTTACTGAAAAGTTGGCAACAGTGTCTGCAGCAAGACAATAATTAAAAACACACCAGCAAGTCCACCTCTGAATGGGTGTAGAAAATTAAAATGAAGACTTTGGAGTGGCCTCGTCAAAGTGCTGACCTGAATGCTGTGGCATAATCTAAACAATGTAGCTGAATTACAACAATTCTGCAAAGATGAGTGGGCAAAAATTCCCCCCTAGTTTTTGTTTGTAAAATATATTGTATTTTATGTTTATTTAAAAAAAAACAACCTATACAAAACAAAATCCAATTGTGTACAATGTTGTGTTGCAGGAATAACTGCTTTTTGCATAGCATTAACTCTTTGGCAAAGATTAGTGTTACGTGTACCAGAAAAGAAAAGCCATTTGTCTTCGGCTGGAGCCCTTCAACGAGGAATTAATTGTTATTCATATGTGGAAGAAAAGCATCACATCAGGCTCTCGGCCGACTTCATTTATTACAATTACTGCGTCTACAAACACGGGCGAGCATATTCTGAAATGGGAGAATAATTTGCAACATTTATCAGTTGCTACTGCAGCTTTGTTGCACAAGTGGAAACACAAGGGCCTGATCCGTTACAGCGTCGCAGCACATACATGATTAATATTTCAGTAAAAATACATGCGGCAAAACATTTAGGATGTACAATCACTAAAAACTCAAATAGTTTAATATCCTAAAAATCGGCATTTTGTGTTTTAACAACTGCAAACCACTAAAAACTACTGACTTAAAAAGTGACATGATTAGACCGAGCACAGGAAAAAAATGGTTATGTTTTGTACTTCATGCATATGTATGTGAAGTAAACCATTATTAATTTAGGTGTTATACTGGAAGATTATTACATGACTCAAATGATTAAAAACAACATTCTTATTTTAAAACACCTCATTATTTATATGCGCTATGTATATAAATGTGTATTTGACGAACACGAAACGATGAAACACGACATTTACAAACAGATTTGATGTGTTTCTTCCAAGGACGACCACACAAGTTGCAAGACGCAGTTGCCGTAGAGGTTCTTGGCCAAAGCCTACGTGCCAAATCATAGTTAGTCACTGCAATGACGGAGCTAGGGTTTGAACGTACTTCTCTTGAATTGTCCGTAGTGTTTCATGACTGCGTGTGCGTGCATGTGCGTGCACGCTACAGAATGTGCCTGTGCACGACCCAAAAGTGCCTAAAACATCAACCCCCAACCCCCTCCCCTTTTGGAGCTCAATAACAAATCCCATTCATTCTTAAAGAACGTTGACATTTTTTTGTACCTTCTGTTCTCTGAAACCAATATGCATACACATTAATAATAAATCATACATTTGATTTGATACATTTGATAGACTATAATCTTAAATCAGCGGTGCCCAAACTACGGCCCACGGGCAGGATACAGCCCACCCCTACATTTGGCCCGGCCCCCCCGAACAATACCGGAGATGCGTCGTGAGTTTTTTTCCAGTCTGGCCACACGAACGAGACGGGCGCTGCCTACACATAGCCATAGTTCTTGCAAACGGGGGATATGTGTCTGCGCTTCGCCAGTGTCATCCTTTTTTTCTCGCATTTAAAAACAAAGGTTTCCAAAAACTCCGGCCAAAGTGGAGATTTGCGGATGACACGTGTCACTCACACATTTACCTCAAGCGGCTCTCACCTTTCATCGACGCCGGGTGTACCTGCTCGGCGTCTGACGCAAAATCACTCGGTTCCACGTTGGACGAGATGGAAGTACCGGGCGAGGGAGCAGAGCTGTCCGACTCCAAATCATTTGTTTTGATGTCAGAAGACATTGTGGTAGTGGTGGGGGGGTATCCTGTAAATGACGAGTCTCCCAAATCCCCGCGCGATATTTGCTTCTTTAGTCTTCATTTTTGTGGTTAGGAAAGCCCAAGTTATCTCCCCTCACATTGGGACGTCTTGGTGTGACGCTTGCTGCATCGATTTGTGTTGTCGTTTGCTATTGTAAGTTCATTCATTCATTCATTCATTTTCGATAACGCCTATCCTCATTAGGGTAACGGGGATGCTGGAGCCTATCCCAGCAGACTTTGGGCGAGAGGCGATTGACTGGTCGCCAGTCAATCGCAGGGCACTGTTGTAAGTTGCATTTGTTAAATAAAGTTGTTTAAAGTTGTTAAATAAAGTTGTTTAAAAAAAACAAATCACCCAAGGAAACAAATAGGCCTTGAGCTATACTGTGTCATCAAGTGCTAAAACACGCTGCGAGAAACGCTCATGTAACTTTAAGGTTACTGCGGTTAGTCACTTTTACTACGTGTTTGTACAGCTTGCTTGTAAACAGTTACTTGGGCGAGAAAGACAAAGCAAGGTGATATTGCTGAAAGATGCACTCGGCTCTGTGGTTTACTGTTGTGGGATTTATAACGTCTCTTCGGGGGAGACAAAGTCATTTGTGTCCAGCTCTCTGGGTCTTTCCAGCTTCTAAAATATTTGAAGCAATGTGGTGTGGGGGCGTCCCTCTTGACTACTTTGTTTTACTGCATCTTATTCCATCGTGTTCATATAAAAGATATTACTCTTTTAGTGCTGGAAATGAAAAGTATCTGTAGTTTTGATGGTCCCAGCCAGGAACTATTTCATGTGTAACAACAAATTCCATCCATCCATTTTCTATACCGCTTATCCTCAATTAGAGCCTATCCCAGATGACTTTGGGCGGGAGGCGGAGCACAGGGTACACCGCAGGGTAGACCATTAAAACTCTAATGGACAGCCGCCAATGAAGCTAACATGCATGTTTTTGGAATGTGGGAGGAAAGCGGAGTACCCGGAGAAAACCCACACACGCACGGGGAGAACATGCAAACTCCACACAGAGATGCCCAACGGAGATTTGAACCCTGGTCTTCCAGATCTCCTGACTGTGTGGCCAACGTGCTAACCACTCAGCCACCGTGCGGCCCCAAGCCAAAGTCCTGGTCTCAATCCCATATTTGCATGACATGAACAAAAATATCAGTTCAGGCCACAGATTTGCATGCATTAAAATACAGTGGAACCCCCGGATAGGAATGCCCCGGAATACGAAAAATCGGGGATACAAAAATACCATAATGATTTTTTTTGCAATTCAGCTTACAAAAAATAAATTTGCTTTACGAAAAGTTTTTTCTGAATTTTCCGTTTTTTTCCGTATACTAATGCACATGCTAAAACATACATACAAAAACAGGCAACGGACGCAAAACTGTGAGTTTAGTTGAACTTTATTCTACTACTTAACAAGACACTCACTGTATTTTTTAATTCCTCTTCTCCCACAAATCCATCTTCTGCATCGGACTTGAACAGCTGGGCAATTTGGTCGTCAAACATGGCGGGTTCCCTGTCCTCATTGTCGGTTGTCAGTCTCGTTGTCCGTCGGCTGTTCAGCAATGATGCCGGCTTTCAGGAAAGCTCGAACAAGAGTTAAAGCAGATACCTCAGCCCAGGCGTCCGCGATCCATTCACATACGGTGGGCGTAACTTTCCCGGCGCTCGGCAAAAATGTTGTTTTGCAGCATACAGGTAGGATACCTACTGGAGGCATGGCTAAGGTAAGTGATTGTACATACATACTGTACTTATGACATAATGTTTTCTGATTGGTTTATCGCTGACATGCCGTACTGCACTGCATTGCGTATTAAAAGTAAGAAACTTTTAAAATTTAACTCAACATACATTATATTTCAGGTTGTAATATTACATTACATTTGTATTACAATACTTGTCATTTATACAGTATTGAACGTGCAGAACAGTGTTTTTTCCCCATTGTATGAGTGGTCTTCTTGGGTCAGTGGAACCAATCGGGTTACAAAAAAATTCGGCTTACAAAAATCCTTTTGGAACGAATTAATTTCGTATCCCGGGGTTCCACTGTAGTGTGGAAATCTAAATGTAAATTGTTTGCTTGGGAAAATTCCGAATTTGGCAAGTATTTTTGAGAAAATACATGAAATGTAAGCATAACATATGCTTCTCACACCATCTCCTTGACTCCCCCAAACAAAAGCATACCTTTAGTATTCTATTCCGTGTATACGGTCACATTTTGTACTGGTACAGGTACAGTAATACCTCACCACTTCACGCTTTGAATTTTGCAGCTTGACCCTATCACAGTTTTTTTACAGGATGTTGGCCACACAGTCAGGAGCTCTAGAGGACCAGGGTTTGAATCTCCGTTGAGCATCTGTGTGTGGAGTTTGCATGTTCTCCCAGTCCGTGTGTGGGTTTTCTCCGGGTATTCCGGTTTCCTCCCACATTCCAAAAACATGCATGTTACTTTAACTGGCCACACTAAAATGTCCATAGGTATGAATGTGAGTGTGAATGCTTGTTTGATTGACTGGCGACCAGTCCAGGGTGTACCCCGCCTCTCACCCAAAATCAGATGGGATAGGCTCCGGCATCCCCGTGACCCTAATGAGGATAGTCAGCATAGAAAATGGATTTATCAATGGAGTATAAATGTATGTGGCAGGCCTAGACGCCTCTAATAATGTTCAATCTCATGTTTAGAAGGTCATAAACAGGTTTTCTATGTTCTACTTTGAAAATATTACAATGATATCTACTTTGCAGAAATGCACTTATTCTGGTCTGCTCTAAAACCTATTAATCATGATAAATTAGGGATTACCGTAGACTGAATGTAATATTTTCCATCAGACGTTCCCAGTCATAGCTATTTAGACATAACCTCCGGATGAGAAAAGCAAAAAGGCTTGTCTTGGAATGTGGCCATATTGTTTTAGTGCACAATGTTTGCTGCATAGCTACAAAGGTTGGACACAGTAAGACAGTGACTTTAAAGGTATTTAGTGATTGTAAAGGTTATGGAACAAAAAAGGGGTAGAGTCAAAAAAATGGCACTAAGCCGGAGAATGGACCAGTTAAAAGCTGGCGTTTCAAGTTGTCCATGGGCATCAGTTGGCAGTCAGCTATGTGGAGATTGTTAAGATAGTCTCGATGAAAGACCCTGCCATCACTCACAATCTCCACTGTGTTTTGTGGTCAGAGTCTGTACGTCTTCAACATCAGACTCATTTGTCTATGCCGTGAAGGACCTTGTTTTGTGCACTGGATCACAGTCACGTGTGAACAAAAGAAAGCCTTCCTCAAACTATCCTCACAAAGTTGTAGGTGTGGAAAGCGTAACACAAGAGTTTTGTCCATGAAGACACTCAAAAAATTCCAAAACGGAGGAGTCAGTCAGAGACAACGCACCAGGACTGATGTGTGCAGCAACAATGAACTTGACAGCCTGCTATTAGGCTTTTTGTCCACAACAAAGAGAAATGACAGCGGCGTTCTTTTAAAAGCTTGCAGGCTGGGACGGGAGACATGAAAAGGAACATAAACATCACATGTACAATCACAAAACATTTTGAGACGACTCAAGATGTGATTTAATTCATTCATTCATCTCAACTGGGTATGTTATTGATCAACATCCCCATATCAACTGCAGTCGCCTTCTTCTTCTCTGTGGATCCGGGTCTCACAGACATTGTCAGACAGACAACACTTTGGATGTTTCTGACGTTGACAGGTGAGTACCAGAGCTCTCTCACAGTGAAAATGCTTTGCGAACACTAAGCGGGTGTTATTCATAGGCAGGTAGGGAAGAGCACCAGTTGAAACAAGAAGCATTTGTAATACTTGAGAGGGAAATCTGGGAGAATTTGAATTGGCTAATTAATGGCAATGTGGACCATAACTCCTGTAATTGGTTGATTTTTATTTTACACACAGGTCCCCCTTCACGATTGCATTCTCCTCCAGGTTTGAATCCCCATTTGCAATAAAAGTGTCACATTACATTTTAACACAGATTAGTTCCAGCTCCGAGAACACTTTGCACACTTTAATTCCCATTGTTCACTAGAGACCAAGGAAGTCTAGAAGCAAACCAGCAGAGATGTGAGAAAGTCTCAAGAAAGTCTTTATCCCAAGTCCCAAGTCAAGTCTCAAGTAAAACCGTAAAAGTCAAATCTTAAGGCAAGACTAGTGGAGTCAAATCCCAAGTCAAAAACTTGACAAATTTGAGTCCTTAGAAGTCATAAGCACTGTTTGGTGTTTACCAAATAAAATGCTTTTTGATTTGACAAATGCAATGAGTACATTTTGAAGTATTTTATCTTTTTAACAAAACTTAGTCACACAAATAGTGCTGACAGTGCAAACCAGCACAACAACAAATTAACTTCTGAAGGCATTCAAGGTATATTAATTGTGCCTAATTAACAGTTTCTGTACGTAGGTGTATGTGAGTAACTTTCTAACAGTCTGATGCTCACAGAAATGTAAGCCACGACCTTGTTTGTTCTTAAACCTGATTGGACATTCATAGATGCATTCAATGCTGCAAATTCTATGGAAAATGTGTTGCCTTGCTGGAAATAACATAACAGGTCTGAGTAAAGTCCCCAGTCTTTGATGTCCAGGTCCAAGTGGAGTTACAAGTCTTTCACTCATCTTGAGTCCACCCCTGCGCCAACCAGTTGACTGTCAGGGTTGCTCACTGATCTGATTCACCAGAAAACACTGCTCCTGGTGTCTTGGCAGAGAACCACAGCGTTGTACACCAATCTTCATGCGTAGTGTCCTCTGGGATAGGTCGCGAGTCACACAAGGCACCACCTACAGTATTGATGAAAAAAATATCCCCAGTGAATGTTGTACGAGTCCACATCAAGTGTCAATGTGACTTCAATCCTGCCTTTGCTGTATCGGCTCTCACTTGACTAGAATTAGTACTTCACACCTGCTACTCATCAGCCAGCAGTATTAGGTGCCACAGTTTTGGGCCAGTTTTTAGGCTTCCATCTGCTTACTGCCAGCAGGTTGTTGATTCCTGTTAAGTATGCTATACATCAGGCTTGTCTCGTTATTATCTGGCTCCTTTCTCATCCTTCATTCATCTTCACCTGTCATCCGCCATAATGAAAACTGTTCTCAAAATACATTTTGACAGCTGGGCCTCACTTTGTAACCTCAACCATGTAAAATGTCACGTGGCTGATGTCACAACAAAGGGTTTTATTAAGACCAAGGGAGGTAATGTCTTCATGACTGCGTGTTTCTAACAATCATCCATGGGTTTTCTCCATGTCGACACTCTTTTTTTTTTACCACTATTAGATCATGTCCCTCATACAGAGAGTTGTGTCAGGAAGGCCGTTCGACGTAAAACTTTTGCCAAATCAAAACATGCAGAAAGGATTTGCTTGGCGACCCCTGATGGGATAAGCCGAAAGGACAGGAAGGAGATACAAGAAATCAAACAAGGAATTGACCGGTCAACACTTACTATTAATATAAACAGAAGATGGATTTTTCAAAGTAAAAAATCCAATATTTTGCCTTACATACCAGTTTACATACCAGTTCCGTCCCTGCAACGGTATTGTAAGTCAAGTTTTAATGTAAATCAGAGCTTATACATAATTACTCACATCGCGACAGTTGAAAGACTTAGACCGCCCTATTTCAATTAGCGAGCTATGGGCCACATGCGGCCCAGGAGTGATCCCCAAGTGACCCAGACTGTGGGTCATCCAGAAATTTTCATGATCCTTCAAGAACATTTCTGTAAAAAAAAAAAATCCTACTGTGTTATTGACTGTAAATGCGACACTTTGAATTGACTTTCGAATTGACTTTGATATCATTGTTGCAAGGACCTGCTACACAAAGTACCAAAATTAGGAACCCATGTACTGTATCTACAGTCAGTGACACGGTACAGAACCACAGATGGCAGAAAGTGGACCTGGATCTCAACAAAGGAAAAATGAAGAATTTGTGTGAGTGTGTTTAATGTATTCCAATAGCAAAAGAGAGGAGGTAGGACTAAATAAACTCTGCATGTTCCTACTCCTTTCCGGACATAAAGCATTCAATATAAATCGTACTGTGTGCATGTCCGTAATAAATGAAACCACAATCTTAACCATTCAAGTGAGAAGTCAGAAGAGGAAAACGTAAGTGCAGATTTTGCAAACATCCTCCAACCAGATCTGTGCTATAACAGGGTAGACCGGCACAGCTCGAATGAGAGCAACTTCCTTTGGTGATTCTTGGATTTGATCACAATAAGAAAACTAAAACTGTGAAAGAATGCATTCTGACCAAAAAAATTACCACAAAATCAAAACGAATGTGACATCCACAGCAGTGGATTCATCCATGGCCAGAACTGATACAGCACAATTTTGCATATGTCCATTTTTTGACAAGGAAACGTTTCAGAGAGGTTATGGCTGATATGAATCCTTAATATCTCAAAAACGAAAACAGCAAAAACGTTCAATTTAATTGCACAAAACTACACTAAACGAGACGGAAAAAGTTAGACTAATTTGGTTTTATCCGGAGCATGTCGGGGGGCTCGGTGACCTTTGGTTGACCTTTAAGAAACGCATACTATCTCCAAAACAAAAGCAGCACGAACGTTGATTTCAACTGAACCCAACAGCACAAACGAGGAGTCGAGTCAAAATATTTATATTATTTTGGTTTCATTCAGAGCTTGTTGACGGGCCGGTTATGTAATAGCCCAAAACTTTATTCGTTAATATGTCAAAAACAAAGGCAGCACAAACGTTAATTTTAAGAGCATAAAACAGCACAAACACAGCACAAACAAATTGAAATATGTTGGTTTCATTTGGGCCGCACGGTGGCTGAGTGGTTAGCACATTGGCCATCCAGTCAGGAGATCTGGAAGACCTGGGTTCAAATCTCCGTTGGGCATCTCTGTGTGGAGTTTGCATGTTCTCCCCGTGCGTGTGTGGGTTTTCTCCGGGTACTCCGGTTTCCTCCCACAATCCAAAAACATGCATGTTAGGTTAATTGGCGACTTTAAATTGTCCATTAGAGTGTAAATGTGAGTGTGAATGGTTGTTTGTCTATATGTGCCCTGCGATTGACTGGCGACCAGTCCAGGGTGTACCCCGCCTCTCGCCCAAAGCCAGCTGGGATAGGCTCCAGCATCCCCGTGACCCTAATGAGGATAAGCGGTACAGAAAATGAATGAATGAATGAATGAA
>QODF01000016.1:1267064-1295456 GCA_024372805.1 Oostethus manadensis
AACTTGGATTGGCGAGCAGTACAGATTCCTTGAAATAAACACCTTACATGTGCTGAAAGCTGCCAGGAAGCCAAGCTAAACAACTAATTACTGAAGTTTAAAGCAGTTGCCTAGCAACAATGCCAAACAAAAGAAAAAAGAAAACAAAGAAAGCCTCTATTACAATTGTAAAGGATGCTGGCCGTGGATACATGGACTCAAAATCACAAGCATCAGTCTTATTGCTAAGTGTGGTGGAGGAGGACGACTACAGCCATGATGGAAATAAAGATGCAAGAGATACAGGAGTGTCCTGCAGCACAAAGCATTCGCGGTCACAGATTCAATACGCACAATCGCAGAATGACAGTCTCTTCAAAGATCCTAGGGGTCCACGGTGATGTCATAAACCTAATGGAGGAAAATAGAGCACTGAGAAAAGAAACTAAAGCTCTAAAAGAAGAAATCAAGAAGTTGCGAGACAAAAATGTTGCGTTGTGTGCTGCTCTTAAAGAGGTTAAAAACCCTATGGCAGATAATAAAGCACTACGCACTGATATCAAGGCCTTGCAGGATAATATTAAGCCACTATTGAAAGAAAATGCGCACTGCTCTCAAGGAAGCTAAAAAACGTATGGAAGAAAATAGAGCATTATGCAAGGATCTTAGAGTTCTACAGAATGATATCAAGACATTACTGGAAGATAATGCTGCCTTGCGTGCTGCCCTCAAGGAGGTTAGAAACCCCAAAGATTATGCAAAGACATCAATGCTCTACAGGATGATATCAGGACACTATTGAAGGATAATGCCGCCTGGCGCACCGCTTTGGAGGAAAGAAGCAAAGGATAACATCACTGAGCAAATGAAAACTATCACGGAGGAGATGGATCAGAATTCACGAATGAATGATGTGATCCTCACAGGGCTCAGAGTTACACCCGGGTCAAAAGATAAGGAAGCTCATAACAGAGGAGAACCAGATTGAATGAATGTTCCTTCAGCAAGCTTGTCAGCTTCCTACAATCAAAGGAGGTGGATGTAGATATCAACACCGTTGACACTTGCATCCCACTGTATGCCAGAAACAACACCACACCAGTCATCATCAAGTTCACCAACAGGGAATTCAAAACTGCACTGCTGAAACAGAGAAAGAACTTGAAGGGCACAAACGTTTACTTAAATGAGCATCTGACAAAACGCAACGCTGACATTGCCAAGAATGCACGAGACTTGAGGAAGTCGGGAAAGACAAAGTACAAAGTACTCATTGTGATAAAATACACCAACGGAAAAATATACATCAAGCTACATGGAGGTCCAGGAGAACCAGGAGTGCTGGTTGTCAAAGATATCAACGATCCGGATGCACACTAAACATCATATCATCATGACAATAATGATAAAAGAGGATATAATGCACGAGAACTGTAAGATTACATTCAATAATACAAACATTGATTGAAGTATTAAAATCTGCTTCTTCCTACTCCTTTTCGGACATGTTAAACTGAGGAATGTAACATGAATAATTCTTAGTACAACGTATGCATGTTCGAAACAAATGAAAAACCAAACCAAACCCAACCAATAGGGGGCTGGAAGAACTTTGGTTGACCTATAAAAGAAACTCCAATAACTGTAATAACTAACAAACAAACGCAACAACGGTAGCAAGCTATACTTAAAGTGGAAGTTGTCTCTAATGTACAATCATACTTCGCAGACATTCATTTATCACAGTCTGGCCTGGCACCAAATGAACGTGATGAATGAGGAACAACTGTATGGGCATGAGCCATGAGTAAGCCAATAACATTTTCGGGGGAATGATCAATCTAATTCTGTTTAACTCACCACAGTGAAGATCCCCTGTTTGCCATTTTCTGGACGTTTTCATGAATCACCAACTTCACACAGACCACTAAAAAAATGATTAAATAATAAAGTCTTACAGATCAGTACAGTACAGAATCCAAAAAAAAACTTAGGTAATACCAGATCTGTGTTTTATCCACCCTCATCTGTGGTGGGGAATGCTGGAGAATGACAGCCAGTGGTCAGAAACCAGTCTTTCATACAAAGATGATTGCGGAAGATTTGCCAAACTTTTGGCCTAAAAACCCTCAAACAAGGAGCTGTTGATAAAATGTCAGCAAGAGAGTATGGATGAAATAATAACAAAGAGGTGCTGGAACTGAATTGGACTAGTCTTGAGGGAAGAGCAAGATAGCGTACCGAGAGTTGCCCTTCACTGGACCCCCGAAGGCCGCAGAGAATCAGAGGGTGACCCAAGACCACATGGCGACACACTTGAGAAAGATGAAATCTCTAAACCTGAGATGGGGAGGTGTCCGGAAGCTTGCGCCAAATTGACCAGAGTGGAGGACCTTTTTGTCTGCCCTGCATCCCTAAGTATAGCAAACCAATTAGAGCCACTCCCAATGCAGTCTGATGTTGGCATCCTTCCCTTTCAAGGAGTTGGAGGTTCACTTTTTTGGTTCACTCAATGTTTATTCAAGTACTCCCTTTTTCAATTGGCATTCATATACCCCACTGTGGGAACCGAGGTGTCTAGGGTATATGTATCAAACTCACACCGGTCAAATCCCACTCTTTAAATTGAAACAGTCCACAGAACTGGAAGATAGTACTGAGATGGTCAGCTCCATGGACCTCAGCAAACAGTGTGCAGCAGCACTCTGTTTGATCAAGTCATTGTTCCTGGTTACAGCCCGTCCTCTGGCAATGCAGGACTACGAGTCCCCACGGCACACATTGCACAACCGGTTGAACTAAGGGTACCACATTCAGACCAAAATATAAAAATAAATAAAAGTGACACCACTTTAACTATTATACACCATTTGTACCAGTATCCACATCTCGTGGATTATGATGTTTTTATGTTGATATGAAACACTACAGATTAGGCCCGGACGTTGAGGTGATGACAGACAGGTTGTCAATGAACAATCACTGTATTGAAACAAACAACCATAGTCATATCTGCAGCCATCTCCCTCGACCCCCCATGACTCCTGCAAGCAGCAGTCAGAAGACGTTCACAAAAAGTGGGTATTTCAAACAGGAATGAATGGACAGGAACACAAATATTTTCAAAAGGCACATTTACCCACTGTGATGTAAAAAAAAAAGGCCATCCACGCGAGTGAATTAAAAAATGTCCACATAAAAACATTCCCCAGTTGCCATGCACATTTTGTCCAAGCAACCCAACCATCGGTACAGTATATTCATATTTTCTAGGGATGAGCGAGTACACCATTATCTGTATCTGTTCACCCATCGAAATTATCCGTATATGTGCACGGAGTGGGCGGAGTATAAATCGAAAGCGGGTGTGGTTTAGCCGAAAACGGGTGAGGCTTATTGGTACATTATTTCAAGTATCAAATTGACATGGATTGATCAGAAGTTGCTGTATGTATCGTCTTTTGAAAACTATTTACAGAACAGCCTCAAATTTGACATTCAAATAGTGTGTGTGATCTGTAAGACTTTATTAATTATTTTGCAATGATGTGTGTGATTCAATAGCAAACAAAAAGGGAAATAATTGACCGGCAACCAGTCCAGGGTGTACTGCCTCAGCTGGGATAGGCTCCAGCATACTCGCCACCCTAGTGAGGATAAGCGGCATAGAAAATGGATGGATGGATGGAACCTGTCAGCCTTTTCCACCGTATTTTTCTCAAAAGCACCGCGTTCAGTAGTACGAGCAAAGTTTTTCAGCTGACTTTAGATGGAAAAAAAAACCCCACTGGCGTTGAATGACTCGTTCACAGCTCTGTCTTCTCAAGTGCACCATGTACATTCAGAAATAAGTATAACTCCCAGCTGACACGCTGGTTCTCCTGACATCCGTGGACGCACATAGTGCATTTGACATTAACGCACCTTGCCTGGCCACAGCAGGCGGCCTTTTCCGCTGTGCACTCTGGTTCTCTCAGTGAAGCCAGTACGACCATCTTGCAATCGCCTATTGATTGCAAACGTCCACACACCTACGTCCCCATTGAGTGAAACGTAGGACAGTCTTACATGAAGCGCACCTAGCACGCCACACTCACCATCTAAAAGCTACCAGCAGAGGCTGAGCGGCAATCAAGTGCTTGTCACGAATCACTTGCTGAATACACAATATACCAAGCATAATCACAATTACGGATAATTAAAAGCACTACTTGTTTCATGGTCATACTCGGTAAAAATGCAGTATCCCTAACGGGTACTCCTTTTAGTATATTTAGTATTTAGTAGTATCCGGCTCATTCTTATAAAATACTACTGCAGATGCTATCAAGAACCTGGGTCAGGAAGTTTTTCACGAGGTCCAGTCCTACATGTATCATCATCTGGCTCAGGGTCTGGCTGTAAAATATAAACAAAAGAAAATGTTTCAAAAAGAATGCAAATGTTTTGTGTAACAATGGAACAAGCTGGTGTATGATCATTCCCTTTAAGTGCACGGAACGAAATGACAGTAAAATCATCTGTTCACGTTATGGCCTTCACTACGCCCCTAATAAAAACCCCGATTTCAATCCGCTCTGTCACTGTTATGAGGGGTATTTTAATGATGATGATTGATGATTTGTAAAACGTAAAAAGGTAGTCTTTAAAACCAATTAAAACCATGTCACTCCTGTCATGTCGTCTGTGCCGGCTGGGATTACGTAACCTCTTGACTCTTTGGCAATAAGACAAATTACCCTTTTTATCACACTCAAGTTGACTGACAGAAAAGTATTACAAATGTTTGAAAAAAAAACTACTTAAAAAAGTTTGGAGGCTGGACAGAAATGTTTCAAGCGGTAGACAGTAGGAGGAGAGTAGAGTATTTCTGTCTTCCTCAGTGGACGTCCATCCATCCATTTTCTAAGCCACTTAGCCTCATTAGGGTCGCGGGGGTATGCTTGAAGCTTGAAGCTGGTTTGGCCGAAACATTCACACTCACATCCATACCTATGGACAACTTAGCATGCATGAAACCCGAGTACCCACAGAAAACCCACGCATGCACGGGGAAAACATGCAAACTCCACACCGAGATGCTGAGCAGAGATTCGAACCCTGATCTCCTGACTGTGAGGCCAACATGCTAACCACTCGCCCACCATGCGGCCCCATCATGCGACACCACGGGGTAATTTGGCTCCAACGTAGATCTGCTCTTGGCTGCCTCCCATCCTAAATTAGCTGGGATCGGCTCCAGCATACCCCCGCAACCCCAGTGAGAACCGGCGGCATAGAAAATGGATTAGTGGATGGGTAACTGCCAGATAAAGATCCAGGTACGTCAAAGGCAGTGTTGCCAACTCCTCAGTAAGAATAGTAGCAATTGGCTGTCCTAGAAGTCGCTAGATGATGTCATCAAATTTGCATATTTTTTGCATATAATGTAACGGATGCTGCGGGAAAAAAGCATAACCTTGTAGGAGTGATTAAAAAGTGAGTACAGCAACATAATTACTTTAAGAACTATGAAAAAACAATGTTATGTTCCTTTCCTGTGACTTAGTCTATGTTCCCACTGCAGGTCAATTCCGGTTTGAAACGCATTAAGGAGAGCAGGCTAGAAATGTGCAGCTTAATACTGAAATGTCGATATTTCCGATACCAGCTGGTCGATTCTGAGGGCAAAATAGTGATACTTTTGATACTTCAGATATATGATTTTGTCCTTTGTTTGCTCTGATGTTGTATATTAGCTTGGCTATATTTTATATCAACCCACTACCTCAATAGTCTTCAGGGTTCAAATACATCAACAAATGACTATGATGTCTTGTATTCTTTATGCAATGATTTGACTACTTTTTTTAAATTTACCAGACACATTAGGTGATTTCGCACATAGTATTGAATTGGTATAGCCGAACGTAGTCTTAGTTCCTGTTTCTCACCATTATTTTGTAGTCCTAAATTTAAAGACAGATCTTTGTGTTTTTATTGGTTATTTTACTAGTTTATTTTTACTATTACGTTTTTTCTCATTTAAAAAAAAGAATTATTTCTCCAATGCGCCACGTTCCACAGATGACCCCCAGGCCACACTTTTGTCACCCTTGCGTGTTTCCCTAGGAATGTGAAGGGTTGCTAGGCGACTGAGGAGTATCTCCAAGCTCTGCCATGTTGGCTCTGTCCCTGGTCAGGTGTTGGGTTGCGTTGCGGAGGACTTTCTGCAGCCTACAGACCAGCATTGCATGGTGATACTTCTGCACAATCAGAGGTCACCTTTGTTGACCGCTTGTATTTAATTAGAGAATAAATGCAGAACGCAAGAAACAGTTCCTGTCCTTCGCTTTTAATACACAATCCTACTACTTTCACATACGCGGGTATCTCACAAAACCAAAAAAAACATTAAATGAAGTTATTTTTCCATGTTTTTGCCTATCATTCACTAAAAAGGAAGGTTTATAAATCCTCTGTCCAAAGTGTTTATCTGGAGAAAACTCCAGTTACAGGTTTGGGTATGGACCGGAGTTTTGCGTTTGCAAACGCCTGCGACGAGGTACGCTGTGACATCACACAAGCGACCTGTATTTACACCAGAAACAGCACGGATGCCCCCAGAACTCACGATATTCTTTGTGTCTTTTGACTTTGTATTATAAAACAACGTTTAGAAGTAATTCTACCTCCTTGTCAGTCCACAAGAACGAGCCTGGTGCCACAGTTTAGGTTTTGCGAGAGTGACGGGGTGACAGAGGTTGATTCTGATTGGATAGAATTTTAGTAACTACTGCCGCCTTCCGGTTTGGCGTGCATATCACCGCGGTTCCCAACGCATTTATCCGGTTACGTGAGGATGCGTTTTTTTTTTTAATATGAGGTAATGTGTTTTTCCACAAACAAAGGATGCAAACAACAATATTTTGTGACACCCTGATTATTCAGCCATGTTGGATTACAAGGTCACAGCATTAAAATCCCATGAAACTTAGTTCATAGAATACCAGGCTATCCTGTATGGAACATTCATTCGGCAAACTCAAATGAGAACCGACTAATTGGATTTACATAATTCCTTATGGGGAAAGTTTTGTGGGACCCTTTGAAACGGACTCATAACAAAACCACTGCACCACCGTATCACACTGTGATGATAACACAACCAAATAATTAGAAGAGAATGTTGGTTTCATTCATTATTGGTTGTATCAAGATCTTTTTTTTATACGAATACTTCAAAGTAAAGCTGGAAACCAAAGGGAAGGACAAAACTACATGCTCCAGGGGTCCTTCAGTCATGGGATTGACTGTTATAACGTGAGGAAGCATATGCTGGAATGCTTGACGTCCACTTGCCTCCTCAAAGAGTCACTTCAAATCAATACAAAGGTGTTCAGTGACATACAGTACCTTCTGATGCCAGTGGACACAAAGGGTCATTGAAGGATGTGAATTGTGTCACCAGGATTGAACATCTTGAGCAATTCGAGAACCACATTTGCAGGAAATATATGTGGAGCAAATTCATTCAACACCCCGAGATCATATTTTTTCCAAGGTGCTCATCTCCTTCAATTTTTGCAGCTTTACAGACTTGCCTCGCTTTGTGGTAGCCCATAACTTGTGACAGACACACTTTATGTTTGCCGCCCTCCGGATGTGCGTGTGATCTCACACCCATGAAGCCACCATCTTATTCCATCTCCGCCACGAGTTATTTCCGGATACACTTTTAAAGCAGGATTTGTGGAGGGCCATTACTGCACTAATTGGCAAGTACCTCAAACCCTTAGGGAACATTTCAGCCGTGCAGTATTTCTAACATGAGTCCTCACTTTTTTCCCGTCAGCACCAAGTACATCTTCTGATTTGGAATGTCTTACTTGCCAACCGCCAAGGTTCCTCGTCCCACTTCTTCATGGCTTTGTCACCTGGTGAATGTTTTGCCAAGCAAAATAGTGTGAAGGAAAGGCATTGTTTATGGTGTCATTTGTTTGTGGCTTGGTTGGCAGAATAACGAAACACTTGCAAACAATTTCCACTTAACAGCACAAAAATGACATTTTATGGAAAAGGCGTCCGTACAGGAATTAACTTTAATTTTTGCAGTTCAAACATCCCACCCTCACTGTATTGCAGTTTATCAAAAATGATTTTATAAATTGTCACTCTTTCATGATTTACTATGGCCAGTTATTAAAGAAAACATATGCATATTTAAGCAAATTGTACATAGTCTCCAAATATCAACACGGCCGTTCCTCGTTCATTGCAGTTAATTACTTCGAGACCTGACCGCATACGTGAATAGAATTCACTGTTAATAGATGGAATATTTTCATGGTTGGAACATAGAAAACATGTTTATGACCTTCTAAATATGTGTTTTGTTTTGTTTGGACCATTATTAGAGCCATGTAGACATGTAGTCTTCTTTGTTGACTCCACTTTGTTAATGCACAGATTACAGCATGGACACGGGACGGCTGCAGAACATGCTAGTGAGCCAACTTGTCAGCCTCCAGTTGATATATTCTTAATTAGGGCTGTCAAAACGCCTTATCAATGCATTATGGTACTGAAGGTATTTTCGCTATTTTTTTCGATGCGAACCGCCTTGCTTGAAACCGAAATGAATATAGAGCCACCAATCACCAGTACAAGCTTTAACACTCAATACGATCATTCAATTTTACCTCAATGCATTCTCATATAGTATTAGCATTTAGGAGCAAACATGAGATACATTATACACCAAAAATACACTATAGTATAGATACTAATATCCGTGCAACATGTGAGAAGGTGCATTCAAAAACTGTCAAACAAAATGGAACAAACTGATTGCTTGCATGAAACATTCAAAAACTAAGGGATCTCTAATTGTACATTATTTTTGAATAAAACAATGGCCCATATTCCCAAAACTGATATCCCTTTATTTAAAATTGGATGTAGTTATTGCTGTTGCATATCAAATTGTTTACCACAAAGAGATTTACATCCCTACTTCTTAAAAAAACTTAATGTGATTTAATGTGTAATTAAATGCAATTAATTATGGGTTAACTATGGACAAAAAATGTGATTAATCGTGATTAAATCGTCATTTTAACTGACTGACAGCCCTATTTTAAAATTAATAAATGATTTCAAATGGAGTGGGGGAGACAATTTAAGAAGCCAAAAAACAATGATGATGCCAAAAAGGATGATGATGATTTAGATCCTACGTTGTGGGTTATGCGAACCCACAACAGATTGTTGACAGATTCCCACAGGGGGTACGTGACTAAAAATGAAAAACGGCATGACTACATTAGCGGCAAACACTAAGATTTACGCAACGTGCTCAAATGCCTCACGTGAACAGCCACAGTGAAGCAAGGCGACAGCGTGAAGTTGTTCTTTGCTCTCTGTGCGTTAGATGAGTACATTTTACCTCGATGTTGTGTATTAAAAGTGTTGATCTTGAAACATTTCCAAGAGCAGTGATATTGTATGTTAAACAAGAGCAGGTCCTTACGCGGTGCTGTGTTTGTGCACAGTAGGTCCAGTATGTCCACAGTGTGTATGACTTTTTCTATTCATCCTCTTCACGGAGGTGTGCTTTAATAATGTTTGCTCCGTGCTGCTGTGCATTTTCCATCCATCCCTCCATCCATCCATTTTCTATGCCGCTTATCCGCATCAGGCTTGCGGGGGTATGCTGGAGCCTATCCCAGGCGGGGTACACCCTGTGCATAATTTTATATGCCCATTTGGCTCCGTAATAAGCCTTGTATGAATTCCTTTCCTTAGCAATTTGTGTATGATCTTTCCCTTTGTTTTTATAATTGCAATTATTACATTGATGTGTAACATTAGTTGCGTTGCAGTGATGATTTCCATGTTGTAGACCAAAGCACAGCAAAAGAGCGTAATGGCTGGGGCTACTTTTTGGGCGAACGCGGTGTGCGGAGAAGTGACTGTGTGTGAGTTTATTATAATCTCAATAGTCTATTCCCAAACTGCAGGGCGCAGTATCTGCTGTAAAAAACACACGTCTTAAAGTAGAGCAGAAAAAGTACGCCACTTGCACATCTACTTCTTGAGGAAGAGGAATTCCGTGGTATGTATTTGCTGTTGTATCATTTATTTACAATACAGTAGAGTAGTAACAGTCACTTTTAACATGCTTTGCATTTTTGCGTGGGAACCTCACCATCACTACTTACGACCAATCTCGGGTGTCAGCCAGGACAGCCGTCAGGTTACATAAAGTTATGTGCATGCATTTTGACTGCATTTAACACATCATGACAGCGGATGCAACGCAAACGCAGCATTAACCACACGCTGAAGCAGTGGTGGCCGCACGGTGGACGAGTGGGTAGCACATTGGCCTCAGAGTCAGGAGGTTCAGGGTTCGAATCTTCGTCGGGCATCTCTGTGTGGAGTTTGCACGTTGCGGGCGTTAGTTTTCTCCAGGTACTCCGGTTCCCTCCAACATTCCGAAAACATGCATGTTAGGTGAATTGGCGACTCTAAATTGCCCATAGGTATGAATGTGAGTGTGAATGGTTGTTTGTCTGCCCTGCAATTGACTGGGGACGAGTCTCGCCCAAAGTCACCTGGGATAGGCTTCAGCATACCCGCAACCCGGTATAGAAAACGAATGAATGAAGCAGTCGGTACCTGAAGTGTTTCATAAGCAATTCTCTTGCTCATTGCTATCCTTGGCCTTAAAACGTGTACAAAATAAATAGAGTAAATAGAGTATCATAATTAAATTCCACATTAAAGTGAATATATCAGATTTAGTTTTTGACTTGTTCCACAGTTTTGCTTTTTCACTGACTCATAGATATGTTCTTTTCTAATCCCCTATTAGTCCCGCAGTGGGGGAGGATCCAATGATGATACAGCACCAGAACCAAGAGGGGATTCAGTATTCCCCTAAAGGATATGTCAGCAAAAAGGCTGTGGCAGCATAGTGGGAAATGCATTATAGGAACATTTCAAAATGACTAATCTTAATACAAGCAGGAGTTACCCATTCTAATGTTGAACATCCAGTATAAGAAGGGAAATAAACATTTACTTTGACTGTTACACGAGTGTAAAATGAAATCGACCACTTATCTGATGTAAAAAGTTTAAATTAATTTGATTATTGCATTCATCTAGTGATGCAAAATCCAACATGTGTGCATGGTCCTCGCTGCTCCAGTACTACCTGTCAGCAGATGATCTCCATGAAGATGGACTACTTAGCATAATGGCCGTCTTGATGGGAAGCCTGACTATACCGAAGCACTTCCTGCTTAAAGTGCCGCATAAATGTGAAGCATTTGTGTCCCTGAGTTACCACCTTATCGTGGTGGAGGAGTTGGCGTTTCCCAATGATTCTAGGAGCTAAGTTGTCAGGGGCTGTCATGCCCCTGGTGAGGTCACCCATGACAAACAGGTATTAGGGGAGGGACCAGAAAAAGAGTGGCTCATAGACCCCAATGATGCACAATAACAATGGACTTTGTTTTCCCTCGCCCGGACGCGGGTCACCGGGGCCCCCCTCTGGAGCCAGGCCGGGAGGCGGGGCACAATTGCGAGCGTCTGGTGGCCGGGCCTGCACCCATGGGGCCCGGTCGGGCACAGCCCGAAAAGGTAACGTGGGTCCCCCCTCCCATGAGCTCACCACTCGTGGGAGGGGCCAAAGGGGTCGGGTGCAAAGAGAGCTGGGTGGCGGCCGGAGGCAGAGGCCTTGGCGGTCCGTTCCTCGGCTACAGAAGCTAGTTGTCGGTACATGGAATGTCACCTCTCTGGTGGGGAAGGAGCCTGAGCTGGTGCATGAGGTGGAGAAATTCCGGCTAGATATAGTCGGACTCACCTCAACGCACAGCAAGGCCTCTGGAACCAGTCCTTTCGAGAGGGGCTGGACTTCATTCCACTCTGTTGTTGCCGGCAATGAGAGGCGACGAGCAGGGGTGGCAATTCTTGTTGCCCCCCGGCTCCAAGCCTGCACGTTGGAGTTTAACCCAGTAAACAAGAGGGTAGTTTTCCTACGCCTTCGGGTGGGGGGACGGGTCCTGACTGTTGTTTGCGCTTATGCGCCAAACAGCAGTTCAGAATACCCGCCCTTTTTGGAGTCCTTAAAGGAAGTACTAGAGAGTGCTCCCTCAGAGGATTCCCTTGTTTTGCTGGATGACTTCAACGCTCATGTTGGCAATGACAGTGAGACCTGGAGAGGTGTGATTGGGAGGAACGGCCCCCCTGATCTTAACCTGAGCGGTGTCTTGTTATTGGACTTCTGTGCTCGTCACGAATTGTCTATAACGAACACCATGTTCAAGCATAAGGGTATCCACATGTGCACTTGGCACCAGGACACCCTGGGCCGCAGATTGACACTGTGGTTGTGTCGTCGGACTTGCGACCACATGTTTTGGACAATCAGGTGAGGAGAGGGGCGGAGCTGTCTACTGATCACCACCTGGTGTTGAGTTGGTTCCGATGGTGGGGGAGGATGGCGGTCAGACCTGGCAGACCCAAACGCATTGTGAGGGTCTGGTGGGAACGCCTGAAAGAGTCCCCTGTCAGAAGGAGTTTCAACTCCCACCATTGGAACCACGAGAGAGCTTTGACCATGTTCCGAGGGAGGCAGCGGACATTGAATCCGAGTAGGCGATGTTTCGTGACTCCATTGTCGATGCGGCCGATCGAAGCTGTGGCCTTAAGGTGGTCTGTGCCTGTCGTGGCGGTAATCCCAGAACCCGTTGGTTGACACCAGTGGTAAGGGATGCCGTCAATCTAAAGAAAGAGTCCTATTAAGCCGTCTTGGCCCATGGGACTCTGGAGGCAGTTGACAGGTACCGGAAGGCCAAGCGGCTGCAGCCCTGGCGGTTGCCGAGGTTAAAACCCGGACATGGGAGGAGTTCGGAGAGACCATGGAAAACGACTTCCGGATGGCTTCAAAGAGATTCCGGACCACCATCCGCCGTCTCCGGCGGGAGAAGCAGTGCACAGTCAACACTGTGTATGGTGGGGACGGTGTGCTGCTGAACTCGACTCCAGGTGTTGTGGACCGGTAGAGGGAATACTTTGAAGACCTCCTCAATCCCACCGACACGCCTTCCAACATGGAAGCAGTGCCTGGGGACTCTGAGTCGGGTTAACTTATCTCTGGGGCTGAGGTCACAGAGGTGGTCAAAAAGCTCCTTGGTGGGGTGTGCTCCGGGAATATGGGGTATCAGACCACCTAATCCAGGCGGTTCGTTCCCTGTATGACCGGTGTCAGAGTTTGGTTCGCATTGCCGGCAATAAGTCGGACCCGTTTCCAGTGAGGGTTGGACTCTGCCAAGGCTGCCTTTTGACACCGATTCTGTTCACTACTTTCATGGACAGAATTTCTAGGCGCAGCCAGGGCATTGAGGGGTTTTAGTTTGGTGGCCGCAGGATTCGATCTCTGCTTTTTGCAGATGATGTGGTCCTGTTGGCTTCATCGAGCAGTGACCTTCAACTCTCACTGGACCGGTTTGCAGCTGAGTGTGAAGCAGCTGGGATGAGAATCAGCACCTTCCCAATCCTAGTCCATGGTTCTCACCCGAGAAAGGGTGGAGTGCCATCTCCGGGTCGGGGATGAGGTCCTGCCTCAAGTGGAGGAGTTTAAGTACCTCGGGGTCTTGTTCACGAGTGATGGAAGGATGGAACGCGAGATGGACAGGCGGATTGGTGCAGCGTCTGCAGTGATGCGGACTCTGCACCGGTCTGTCGTGGTGAAAAGAGAGCTGAGCCAAAAGGCAAAGCTCTCGATTTATCGATTTATTTGTCAATCTACGTTCCTACCCTCACCCATGGTCATGAGCTTTGGGTAGTGACCGAAAAGACAAGATCGCGGGTACAAGCGGCCAAAATGAGTTTTCTCCGCAGGGTGGCTGGGCACTCCCTTAGAGATAGGGTGAGAAGCACTGTCATCCGGGAGAGACTCGGAGTAAAACCGCTGCTCCTCCGCATTGAGAGGAGCCAGATGAGGTGGCTTGGGCATCTGGTTAGGATGTCTGCCAGACGTCTCCCTGGGGAGGTGTTCAGGGCACGCCCAACCGGTACGAGGCCTCGGGGAAGACCCAGGACACGCTGGAGAGACCATGTCTCTCAGCTGGCCTGGGAACACCTCAGCATCTGCCGGGAAGAGCTGGACGAAGTGGCCGAGGAGAGGGAAGTCTGGGCTTCCTTGCTTAGGCTGCTGCCCCCGCGACCCGACCTCAAATAAGCGGAAGAAAATGGATGGATGGATAAGTGTGGCCGGTTTGGAACAAGTCGGGTGTTGTGGTCATTGAAGTGTTGCAACAGAATCCATCCATCCATCCATTTTCTTCCGCTTATCCGAGGTCGCGTCGCGGCGGCAGCAAAGCTAAGCAGCAACCTCCCAGATGACAGTGCTTCTCAGAATCTCTGACATATTTATAAATAACTTCAAAGGTTTTGCAGGGTGTATGTGAAGATGCATTGTACAGAGCACCATCAAGAAGCTCTAGGCATTAGATTAAGTACTTTAAAAAAAAGCAATTGGTTATATTTACTAGTCGACCTTAGTACCTGAGTTACATAAATATCAACTGAACATCAGGAAAAGTAACTATTGTCTGAAAAACATATGAAACTACGTTTTTCCATAAGCGTGTAAGTTGCCAATTCACGCGTATCCACCCACAGCCACAGTGGTAAACAGCAGTCGTCAATCCGACATGATACCAAATCAGAGCTATGAAACAGCACATACACATATACAGTAAGTGCCCTGAACTCTACAAAGACTTCTGAAGATCTGGAAGAATCATTGGGGGGGCTAAACAGTCTGCTGTCCAAATGTGGTCTAACTTTTCATAAGTACATTAGGCTTCAAAGAATGGCAGATTGGCAGGTGATCTGTTACAGAAAGGCAAAAATGTTAACACGAAACACATTTGTGGTTTTGCAATTATACTGTTTACATGCAGAAAACAATTTGAAAGGCACAAAAAAAACTATTATTTATAATGTCCTTTTTATCCAGTGACTCAAATGGCAACAAGATAAAAACATCTCATTTACATACCTACAAATGATGAATGAAAGAGATAAATTAACATATTAGCCTCTAATTTTGTGGTTTGTGCAGTGGTAATTTCATCAGGCGTAACACAATGCGCAGCCAATTTGGTCATTTGGTAGACCAAGGCGCGCCGAGATGGATGTGGTGGCACAGCCGGGGCAAGTGCCGACTGATTCAGCCTGGCTTGGTGACAATTTTGTGCCAAAAGGCGCACAATCCGCACACGTCACCAAAACCCCAAAGGCTGGTTTACACAATGTCAGGCACATTTGAATGCAATCAATAATCACAGCAACCACTGTAGCTATCTCAATCAGCACACGCATTTTGGTCTCCTTCTGGCCACCACCTCCTCTGTCCCTATCGCCGCCGATCCATCGGTGGCCGGTGGATCTGATATGGATGTGGTTAATTGTAAATAAACGGTTAATCAAACGTATTGACATATTTGATTGTGTAACGGAGAATTGCAAAAATGGTGATAATGAATTGGGTGATACAAGTTCATCTCACATGCAAACACAAGGGACAAGGGCCAGACCATCAGCTTGGCAATGCGTCATTTACTCAAAGTTGCTTCAGATTTCATCCCCATTTAGCATAGTTTTTGTTTATTCATATTACACGGGGTTCAAATACAGGTTTGTAAATACAAGTGTCTTTATTAGTGGAGAAAAATGCTTCCCTTATCTTTAATACCAATCTCAACCCCACCAAATCCCTCAATACTGACAGCTGAGAGGGTGAAGGACCCGCCAAGATCAGAGTCCCGCTGATTGAAGGGCCGCCCCCGGTGGCCACCGTGTGGCTCTGGTGCTCTGAGAGTTTTAGTTTTGTCCTTCTTCTGACATCATTGAACTGTTTTTTTTCACAGGGCAACGTTTCTCAGTACTTCAGGGCAAACATGATTTACTAATCTTCTCCCAGGCCGCTTTTGCATCATCAGCCAATGGAGGTCTGCTCGGGTGACCATATATTTGGCCATTGCGAGCTTGAACCTGCCGGACCAAAACATCTATTTCCGTGTGGGAAAAGACTGGACGTCTTCTGATGTCTTCATCCATTTTCAACAAAACTTGCAATGCACTTCGCTAGCGCGCATTTAAAGGTGAGCAGAGGAGCTCCTCCTCTGGTGAAGATTGGTGAAGATTTGACCCGGCTGTGTTAAACCCAGTCACGCTTTCTCTCCTCCCTCTTTGCCGCTTGCGCCGGTAGGAGGGACGGAGGCGTACTTACGGCAGGCTGTGCCTGGCACGAAATTGCAAAATGCGCCTAGAGTACACCCCACTGGCGGGGCGCATGCAAGGCAAGTCAGAGGTGCGTCTCGCCTGCGAGTGGTCTACCAAATTAGAGCCCTTAAGGTTACTTTGACCTTCGGTGAAGATGTGATCCTTGATGTGACTGTTCCCAAAGTCACAATCAGCAAGATCAATACCTTCTTCTTCAACACCACCTTCCTGTTTTGCCATTAGCTTTTCCTTGAATTTATTTCAGTGTTTCTCACCTCAATGACCCAAAAGAGAGCCCCCCAAAAAAGTGCCAACATTGGATAAACTATTAACAACTATTACATTCTAAGAAATAACTCATGAAAAATCCTGACGGTAGTGGCATGCATGTAAATGCATGTGAAAGTATAGCTGTAAAACTATTTTAAAAAATTTGTGGTAACATTTTTGAGAGTCAGGTCATGATGTGAAACGTTCCTTTTAGTGGGCCCCTCACCTCGAATGCAGCTCTCTTCATTCATTCTGTCCAGCAAGTTGATATCCATCTCTGTGCATGACACGCTGTATGTTTGAGCTTCCAATTTTTTGTACTTGAACACTGATAGATGGGACTGCCTGCTCAAAGGCTACCCTGTCAAGCCTGGGTGGGAAAGCTCTTAATCTTGTAATGGCTCCATTTCAGAGTCTACCGCCGTTCTATGAAGAGGGGTGCAGACCCGCCCTAGCAAATGATCACCTGCATGAGTGTTGACATCTTCATCAAATATGGGGTTCAGGTGGCGGGCAGTTGGGAGATGACATGATTAACGTTAACCTTTAATCTGGCACCAAGGTAAGCAAGGCTGGGAAGTCATGCAAGCTGCTGTAGGTGTTGACTCTGCACAGCGAGGATGGGACTACTTCAGGTGGGGGGTGGGGGGTCTTCTCATTGCTTGACACATTGCATTTCTCTGTGTCATTCTTCAAACGTCCAGAGATTATTGCATTATATCACAGTATTTTATCATACCAACTTCAATTACAGTATATGAAACAAGGGATGGCCGAGGGCACACAAATTAAAGGTCAACTCATTATATTCTACCTTCTCTTGAGTTTCAGAAATCATCATTTCTGAAAGAGATGTAAGAATAACCAAGCGTCCATCCATCCATTTTCGAAGCCGCTTATCCTCGTTAGGGTCGCGGGTGTGCTGGAGCCTATCCCAGCTGATTTGGGTGAGAGTCTGGGCACACCCTGGACTAGTCGCCAGTTAATCAAACAAGCATTCACACTCACATTCATACCTATTGACAATTTAGATTGCCAATTAACCAAACATGGATGTCTTTGGAATGTGGGAGGAAACCGGAGTACCAGGAGTAAACCCACAAACGCACGGGAAGAACTCCACACAGAGATGCCCAACGTAGAATCAAACCCAGATCTCCTGACTGTGAGGCCAACACGCTACCCACTCATCCACCGCTCAGCCCAATATATAATATATTGTATATATAATGTAAGCATATACATTGCAAAGCATCGGGCACAACGGATTTCATCATCAGGAATCCACGGTGCTGGACTGAGTGGTCATTTATTTGGGGCGTCGATTTTACCGGTCAACTGATTTTCGCCCCCGTTTGTTTGACTGTTTGAGTATTAAACGTTTCTCTTTTTTTACTGTCACAGCCTCGAAGGAAGACATCTTTTTAACATGGTAAAGTCGACCTCGTTCACGCAACATAGCTGTAGGTACTGCTTGCTATTGTGAGCACGAAATGTCATGTCCGTGTGGCAACAAACACTGCTCTTCATCTGACGCAGGAAAAAATGACTCACTTATGGAATAAAACATGCAGAAGGACCGTGTTAATGCAATGTTTTGACATGCTGCTTGCTACACATTTATAGAATGGTAGCTCGACACAAGCACTTTTTACTGGAAAGTCAGTATTTTATTATTGCAGCCCTAATATGTTGCTCTTTCAGATCCCCCCCGCAGACCCACCACCTGCAGGGGCAAGCATAAGGGTCCGGTGCTGTGTGATTTGGGCAGTGGTCGAGGGCGGGTGTCCGGGCGACCTGGTCTTCGGCGGCCAAATCTGGTTCTTGGGACATGGAATGTCACTTCTCTGGTGGGGAAGGAGCCCGAGCTTGTGGAAGANCGGAAATGAGTTTCCTTCGTAGGGTGGCTGGACTCACCCTAAGAGATAGGGTGAGGAGCTCGGCCATCCGGGAGGAGCTCAGAGTAGAGCCGCTGCTCCTTCACATCGAGAGGAGCCAGTTGAGGTGGCTCGGGCATCTAGTCCGGATGCCTCCCGGGCGCCTCCCTGGTGAGGTGTTTCGGGCATGCCCAGTCGGGAGAAGGCCCCCGGGAAGACCTAGGACACGCTGGAGGGACTATGTCTCACAGCTGGCCTGGGAACGCCTTGGTGTCCTCCCGGTGGAGCTGGAAGAGGTCGCTGGGGACCGGGAAGTCTGGACTTCCCTACTGAAGCTGCTGCCCCCGCGACCCGGACCCGGATAAGCGGTGGAAAATGGATGGATGATTTCAGATCGACCTTTTGGCCACACTTCTTTTTGATGTGTCCGAAGGCTGCATGGGCACCAGAATAATTTACAAAACCTTTTTTTTTTCCAGATTGAGCCAGCGTGTGATGATGACGCTTGGTCTACAGTTGGAAATGTTCAGTATTTATAATATGCCAAGTTCACATAATCCTGTTTTGCCACATTTTAAAATATGCATTAAGAGTTTAAAATGTGGCGATGTGCCTGGTTGGTCGTTAATATGCTCCCGACGTGTTAAATCTGAGCGATGGGACGCCGTTGAGTCCTGTTGAATTTACACTGGTAATTCACAGGTTGTTGTTGTCCGTCTGAAACTTTAATCCTGCCAAATGAAGCATGTTTTGGTCTTAATCTGTGTGTGCCCTTAATCTCGCCTTGCAATTGATGTTTTCCAAGCAGTCATCTTATTTTGCATCAATGTGTCCAAAGTATGAAATGTTCTCAGGGTTGATTTTTCCAAGCGGATAAGTCATCAGTTTTTAAGCATTCCGCATCAGCACAGTTCCAAAGGGACTGGTGCAAATACAATCAACCAGTCGGAATCCAGTAGGAGTAAATGCCATTTGATAGGTAAATAAACCTCCTGCTTGTGTGTGTCACAGTAAATGTGTTCCCTAAGGCAGTTTTTCCCAACCGTGTTCGTCTTGTGTACCCCAAGAACCTTTTTGTCATGCCGTCCCGTGAGTACCTGATGCAGTGACACACATTCCATTTTATTGTCTGGCTTATCATGCAATGACTGAGAATATAAACTTATTGTCTTGGAAATAAAATGTTTCCACATAACCCCTGTAATCTGCTCGTGTACCACTAGGTGTACCTGACCACACCTTCCTAACAGATCTCTGGAGGACAGGAAGTGGTGTTGCTGGTTCAGTTTTGAGTTTTTCTCATCGTGGGTCATGGACCCCAACAGCTGGATGTGTTGTTATTAGGTTTTTATTATTGAACCCGTGATTTAAGACAATTTAAAGCAGGAAAAAATGGAATAAATGTTGTGTGGAGCATGCTTGATGCTTGTTTTGGGAACAATTACTGACACCTTGTGGCCAATAAAGAATACTACACTAGCATTCGACATGCTTTTTCTGCCTGGTATTTATATTTTAGTTCATTTAGTTAGTTCATTCGTATATAGCCATTTTTATGCTTAAAAATGCTGAATTTTGAAGGTCACGAATTAGTACAGTTTGCTTAATTATGCACACTTGTTATACTAATAACAGGCCACATTCAACCATTAAACAGTGATTATTACTTGATTATTAACTCTTTTTTTTAACTGAGATAGAATTTATATTCCTCTTCCAAAGTTGGACCAATTACATTTTAAAATAGATAAATTTAGTTACTAGTGATTCATTCTATTACTTTTTTGGGAAACTAACAGAATGACTCCTTTTTTTTGGTAATTTTTACAGTTCTTTTACTATCGGAGAAGTAGTCATTGAGTGCACAGTTGAAAATGTTTTCAAATTGTAATAAAACAAGAACAATATATTTGGTTACACAGTGTCTTTACTGTGAAGGCCTCTATGTGCCGCAATTAAGCAAACGAGCTACAGTGGTGTGCAAAACTATTTGCCCCCTTCCTGACTTTGTATTCTTTTGCATGTTTGTCACAGAAAGTGTTTCTGATCATCAAACACATTTGAATATTAGTCAAAGATAACACAAGTAAACACAAAATGCAGTTTTTAAATGAATGTTTTTATTATTTAGGGAGAAAACAATCCAAACCCACATAGCCCTGTGTGAAAAAGTAATTGCCCCTGCACCTAATAACGGGTTGGGCACCCTTAGCAGCAATAATTGCAATCAAACGTTTGCCATAACTTGCAACAAGTCTTTTACACGCTCTGGAGGAATTTTGGCCCACTCATCTTTGCAGAATTGTTGTCATTCAGCTTTATTTGAGGCGTTTCTAGCATGACGCGCCTTCTTAAGGTCATGCCACAGCATCTCCATGAGATTCAGGTCAGGACTTGGACTAGGCCACTCCGACGTCTTCATTTGGTTTTTCTTCAGCCATTCAGAGGTGGATTTTCTGGTGTGTTTTGGGTCATTGTCCTGCTGCAGCACCCAAGATGGCTTTAGCTTGAGTTGACCAACAGATGGCCGGACATTCTCCTTCAGGTAGACAATAGAATTCATGCTTCCATCTATCCCAGCAAGCCTTCCAGGTCCTGAAGCGGCAAAACAAGCCCAGACCATCACACTACCACCACCATATTTTACTGTTGCTATGAAATGCTGTTACTATGAAATACTTTTACGCCAGATGGAACGGGACACGCACCTTCCAAAAAGTTCAACTTTTGTCTCGTCAGTCCACAAGATCTTTTCCCAAAAGTCTTGGCAGTCATCGAGATGTTTTTTAGCAAAATTAAGATGAACCTTAGTGTTCTTTTTGCTTAATAGTGGTTTGGGTCTTGGAACTCTGCCATGCAGGCCGTTTTTGCGCAGTCTCTTTCTTATGGTGGAGTCGTGAACACTGACCTTAACTGAGGTAAGTGAGGCCTGCAGTTCTTGAGATGTTGTCCTGGGATCTTTTGTGACCTCTCGGATGAGTTGTCTCTGTGCTCTTGGGGTAATTTTGGGCGGCCGGCCACTCCTAGGAAGGTGCACCACTGTTCCGTGTTTTTGCCATTTGTGGCCTGGGGGTGGCTACAGAAATTGAACTCAGGTGTGATAAACCACAGGTAAGTTATTTTTTAGCAAGTTTTATTTTTTAAAGTTATTTTTTAACAAACAAAATGAAGACTTTGGAGTGGCCTAGTCAAAGTCCTGACCTGAATCTCATTGAGATGCTGTGGCATGACCTTAAGAAGGCGCTTCATGCTAGAAAAGCCTCAAATAAAGCTGAATTACAACAATTCTGCAAAGATGAGTGGGCCAAAATCCCTTCAGAGCGTGTAAAAGACTTGTTGCAAGTTATGGCAAACGTTTGATTGCAGTTTTTGCTGCTAAGGGTGCCCAAGCAGTTATCAGGTGGAGGGGCAATCATTTTTTCACACATGGCCATGTAGATTTGGATTTTTTCTCCCTAAATAATAAAAACATTCATTTAAAAACTGCATTTTGTGTTCAATTATGTTATCTTTGACTAATAGTTTAACATTGAAGTGTGACAAACATGCAAAAGAATAAAAAGTCAGGAAGGGGGCAAATAGTTTTTCACACCACTGTATTATATCAAATCTATAGGTGCAATGACAATAATAATAATAATAATATCTAAGACGTTTTTGAGATACCTTGAAATATGTCAAGGAATTAGGATTTATCTTTGTAGTGCCGTGAGATATACAGTATATAGATGCGATATGCTTGTTGAGATCACAGCAGACGCCTTCCCCTGGAACATGATGTATGGGCTTGCCTTTTACTTCCTTGACGGTGAAGAAAGCGCCTGCATTTCTATCCTGGAAACGGCACAGATTGCTTCCGAATCTCCGCTGTTGCAGCTCGTCTGGGGCACATTGAGGGTAACGCCCACCTAGCTCAACTTTGGCACTGATAGATTTACCGTGAGATGTGCCAATTACCATTATCTATATATGTATATATTTACATGTACTACACTATGTCACCATATATATGCCAGAATATGTATTATGATAATATATAAAATAATATATTTATTTTTATATATTTCAGATCCTTAGGTTGAAGATATTTGATTGTTTTTTCATTTATTTATTCTTTTTTTTTTTTGCATGGAAAAGGCTATTTTCGTTTACCTGTTTGGCAAGTTTGGATTTTACGTAATTCCGCCAGCCATGTTTCTTGGCTCAGGACAAGACAATATATAAATAAATATTACACCAACCTGCCAGGAACAAATGGCACACGGAATTGGCAAGTAGCTGAAGAGCACAGTGAATATTTAGAGACCGTGAATGTCCCACGGGAAGGGAGATAAATGTGACTTACTTCCATGAGATGGGCCGACACCTGACTGAACTTCACAATAAGATCATGTGAATGTGCAAATAAGCAGGATAAGACCTCGACGTGCAGAAATGAAACAATGAAATGCAATCTAATCCTGGCCACCCTCCCCTTATTCCCCATAAAATGATTACAATACACCATGGTGTTATTGTCATGATTCCATTGGCTGTTTGTAAAATATCCGTCTGGAATGACATCATTCCAGTGTGACTCTTTGCATCTACCTTTAAATTGAACCGATTTTGCTAAGCTTCAAATGTGGTATCACTCAGGAAGACGGCAGAAACCCGCTCACTGAGACTGGAAATGTGGGCTTTGATATCTCCATTCGCACCAGTGACATTTGTTATGCCACTGCTGTGTCTTCCAAATATACTTTTCCCAGAATTCTCCGTCCCCAATTTCCGTGACGGTGGAAAATGCTGTATGCACTTTTTCGGCCCCGTTTTGTGCGTACGCATACTTTTATAGATGAGCACCTAGCGCCGCAATTGAGGTGTCAGGAAGTGTGCTTCAATATCACACGGCCACACTAGCCCGCATCCGTTAAACTGACTCATCTTGGACATCCTACCTGGCTGCAGCACTGCATCCTTTTCACTCATCCGAACCAACAACTCGGTTTTAATATAATGTGCTGTGAAACCCTCAGTAGCGGCCTGAGAAGAGAAACCACAATTTCTCTCTCCCCCAGGAACTTTTACTCCTCCTGGGGGGATCACGTGTTGTTCCCAGGCCAGTTGAGAAACACTGATAATTAAAAACCCTTGTGCCCGTCCTCCCCTTCCAGATCCCTTGTCTCCTTCCTCCCATTGCTTCCCTTTCATTCCTTTATGGCAGCACCCGTTAAATATTAGCATTATTATATACTAATAATAGCAGTTATTAGCGTATTTGAACTGCTACATGGCAACCAAATTACCAGTAAGTGCAGTAGATTCTCAGAAAGCACACAAGTGGTTGGAGAGGGGAACATTTAAAAAGGGGCAACAATTGTATAGCCTTTCAGCTAAAATGATCTCCAATGCCTTACAATAGAGAGCAAAAAAACAGAGACACGTGGCAGAAAACAAAAGCTCAGCCAATGAGCAGCTCCAGGATGGTCAAAGACAGTCTAGCGTTACCTGTAAGTGCTGTGACAGTTAGAAGATGTCTGTCTGAAGCTAATCCGTTTAGAAGAATCCGCCGCAATCTGCCTGTGTTAAAAAAAAAGGACAGTTGCAGAAAGGTTTACAATTTGCCAATGAACACATCAACAGAGAAATGGAGGAACATTTTGTGGACTGGTGAGAATAAAATTGTTGTTTCTGAATTCAAGCCAGAGTTCACGGTGAAGACAGTAAAGCATCATGATATGGGCATGTTTCTCCTACTATGGCGTTGGGCCGATTTATCCCATAGCAGGGATCATGGATCAGTTTGCATATGTAAAAATACTTGAAGAGATCGTGATGCCTTATGCTGAAGAGTACACGCCCTTGAATTGGGTTTTTCAACAAGACATTGACCTCCAACATACCAGTAAATGAGTAAAATCTTGTTATGTTGTTATGTTATGGAGTGGCCAGCCTAATGCCCGGACCTTAATCCAACGGAGAACTTGTGGGGTGACTTCAAAAATGTTGTTTCTGAAGCAAAAGCAAGAAATGTTGATGAATTGTGGAATGTTGTTAAAGAATCTTGGAGTGGAATAACAGCTGGAAGGTGCCACAAGTTGGTAGAGTCCATGCCACACAGATGTGAAGCACTTATAAAAAACTAAATATTAGTTTAGTCCTTCACAGGATAGCCAAATCCTGGAAACAAAAACGTTTGGACAAATTAGTTTTGAGTTTGTAAAGTCAACTGTTTTTTGGGGTTTTTTTTGGAACACCCCTTTCAAATAATGGCCTGATTGCACAGCCTTAAGAACATGCATATCATGAATGCTGGGTCTTGATATGTTTTGGGATACTATTTTGAACACTACTCTATGTAACAACTTCGATGGCTCCGATCACTGTTGCGTCATCCTTAAAGGCCCACGGAGAGAAGCAAATCTCAGCAGATTGTTAACAACCCTCTAGTGGTAACACCGTTTCTTTGTGATTTGGTCTTTCCTTCTGACCATCTGCTTTTCATGCACAATCTGCCATCTGCTTTTCATGCACTTCTGCAGTGCGATCCATCTTCTACCCTGCACTGGCAGCCCAGCAGTCCTTCCACTTCCTGCAGAGGACCCCGCCCCGCCCCATCTATCTATTGACGAACTCCGAGCTTCAATAAACGCTCATCTTTTACTCACACTACGACTAAGTTGTCTGCATTATGGAGCTCAGCCCACAAGGCCAAACTCCATCCTGACAAACATAATTGAAATAATTCCCGTTCTCTCTCGTCAACATTTTATACATTCCATCTTTCCACCTTTTGGTTTTGCAATTACAAGTGGAAAGGAGAATCAATATAAATAAATAGGCTGTTTGCGGACAAAGTGAATACAAGAAAAAACCAAGACCGCCTAATGATGTTGTTGGACGTCAGGCAGGTTATGAAATCAATTCGTGTTTTATGACCACAGAAAAGCATCCAGCACTTTGTTGCAGTAAAAGCGGCTTTGATGATGATAGGAGTGGTTTGCAGAATGGCAGAGAATGTACAGTGTCCTCTGGTGCCTGCTATTGATTTTTCTCGCCTTTTGTGCTAATATTTACTTTAAAAGAGCGAGCAGCCCTGGCAACTGCCAGATGTTAGGGGGAAAAAAACAAGGCGATTTGGAAAAATTGTCCAGACACTTGTGCAGATAAAGTGATAGCATACATTGTGTAGTTTTGTGTTGAATGTGTTCAATAAACTCCAAAGACATTGTGATGTGCTGGACCCGTGCACATGTAGTCCTCAGAAAGACTGGAAACTTAAGGAACTTATTTCCCTGAGTGATTTGAAATCTAGACTTTTGACACTTTTAACAATCTCCCTAATTTGTACTTGTTTTAATTACTTGTAGTTGTATTTTAAATGTATTTGTGTCCCCTTTGGGCCAGGGCCCCCTTGCAAAAGAGGTTTTTGAACTCAGTGGGACTTCCCCGGTTAAATAAACGTGAAATAAATGAATAAATAATCAATCAAAAACCAGGAGAAGACTCAGAACATAAGGTGCAAAGAAAATAGTTAGGTAGCCAAACCGAGTAGACTTCCGTTCAGGATGATATTTGACATTGTTAAGGTATTTTACTTACTGGTGGTGTTAGAGGTCATTGGGGGTTAATATGCCTTGTGACAGTCATCAGATCATTCAAAGGTGAAGGTTGACCCAAACAGAGCTGCGTTTTCTTTTCACGCGCTTCCTAGTCTACTTTATACATTTATTGCTATGTGGCCACCCCTAATGCGGATAAGCGGCATGGAAAATGAATGAATGAATGTTATGTGCCCAGCGATTGACTGGCGACCAGTCCAGGGTGTACCCCGCCTCCTGCCCGAAGTCGGCTGGGATAGGCTCCAGCATACCCGCGACCCTAACGAGGATAAGCGGTATAGAAAATGGACATTTATAGTTAAAAACATCACTTCCAACATCTATTGGATGACATAAGAATGACACTAATGAAGACTCCACAAGGGGTGCAGCACTCGCAAGCTCATGGGGCAAATCCTCAAGGTCAACCCAGCAGGGCCGCATGCATGTTTTATTAAGTAAATCCTCAGCTGAGCAAAGCCCTTCATCAAAAAGAATTCTCTCTTTGGGTCACGCCTGGTTCCCCCTGTCATTGCTTTGCTGTGCTAGTTATTATTCATAGGGAAGGGTTTGAGTTATTTACGACTGTACGTACCGGTACACTCCACAAATTGTTATCAAACATTGCTCACATTTCTGTCTAAATCTGTTAATGAACGTTCATCGGTGTGGCATCTCACAATGCTCAACGGAGGATTATTGTGCCTTAGGTTTTCCACAATAAAAGCCCACTCCAAAATGTGTGCTGGGGTCAGAAAACCAGTCAGTATCAGGGGTGACCACCGTATGCCCATCCGGAGCTTCCCAAACATGTCCCTAGGATGTTACTTGCAGGAATCGTGTACAGATCCTAGCAGTATGAGGTGGGACAGTACGTTGCAATGCTGTAACATCAAGTCAAACCAGGGGCCTCAGGATCTCATCACTGTATTTCTGCATTGAAAATGCCTCCAATAAAAGGCACCCGTGTGCCGGTTGAGTGGCATGGTGGTGGTGGGGTTATGTATGGGCAGGCGAATGTTATGGCCAGCAAATTGCTTCCCTGCGTTCGGGTCCACCTGCCATGCCCCCGCACTCTGTGACAGATTGACTACTGGTTAAAGAAAATGATTATGTTGTGTTCTGATTTTTTTGTTAGACCCAGTTAGGAGAGAAATGGGTTTTTGCTGCTGATCAAAAAAAACCCTACAGACCATTTTTATCAATTGAAATACGTAACTTGAAGAGAGTTTACTAGAATGTCTTGAACCAAATGGTACGTGGTCAGCATGTTGGCCTCAGAGTCAGGAGATCGGGGTTCAGTCTGGGAATCTCTGTGTGGACTTTGCATGTTCTCCCCGTGTGTGGGTTTTCTTCGGGTACTCCGGTTTCCTCCCACATTCCAAAAACATGCATGTTAGCTTCATTGCCGACTCTAAATTGTCCGTAGGTATGAATGTGAGTGTGAATGTTTGTTTGTCTGCCCTGTGATTGACTCCCAACCAGTCCAGGGTGTACCCCGCCTTTCGCCGGAAGTCAGCTGGGATAGGCTCCAGCATCCCCTTGACCCTGATGAGGATAAGCGGCATAGAAAATGGATGGATGGATGTAATTCATGAAAATTGCACAGAAGGACCATTTTTTTCATCTTATTAAAATGTTAATAGGATAATATTTTATTCATTCATTCATTTATTCATTTTCTATATCGCTTATCCTCACCTTACACCCTGGACTGGTCGCCAGCCAATCGCAGGGCACATATACACAAACATTCACACTCACATTCATACCTGTGGAAAATTTAGAGTGGCCAATGAAGCTAACATGCATGTTGTTGGAATGTGGGAGGAAAGCGGAGTACCCTGAGAAAACCCACACACGCACGGGGAGAACATGCAAACTCCACACAGAGATGCCCAACAGAGATTTGAACCCTGAACCTCCTGACTGTGAGGCCAATGTGCTAATAATAATAATATTTCATTTTAGGTAATATTTTAACATTGAAATGATCTTTTAAAATATTTTTTTCAATTAAAATATTGAATATTAATTTTTTATACACTGTCTCGGTTATTAGTAAGCCTAAAAACTAGTGGATGCATGGTGAGACAGGCCAGTGTGTTTAATGAAAGGATAAGTAGGTTATACTGTATATTAGCACCACAATAGATCAGTGGTTCTCAAATACCGGGGCAAGCCCCCCTGGAGGATCATGGGGGACGCAAGAAGCAGGAAGTTCTTTCAATGTTAGTGTAAACCTGCCAATATGTCCAAATGTATCGTACGCACCTTGCCATTTGACTCTCGGATACACTTCACAGCTCTCCGTTTTGTTGCATTCTCCTGGTTTCAGTTTGTGCAGACAAATAAATATATATTATCAGTTGTCAACAGTATTTCAAATGGGGGGGGGG
>QODF01000016.1:1295461-1327316 GCA_024372805.1 Oostethus manadensis
GGGGGGGGGGGGGGGGGGGGACCAACATTACTGCTGTCTGGGGGGGCGTGACAGGGAATAAGAAATTAAGAAGAGAACCACTGAAATAAAGTGTCACACACCATCACATACAGTCTGCAGTCAAGGTCACGCCAAGGTTCTAAGAGGTATTTACGAGAGGAAGCGCCCCAATGGAGCCAGGATACCCAGCCAGGAGGTGTTGCCATGGTACCCAGGCCAATTGGCGATACCATGGCCTCCCCTTTGCTTGACCCGTGTGGGGTGAGTACAGTGTAAACAGGGTTCCTGAACAGGACAAAGGCAGACATCTGGGAATGGGGCCATGAGGGGACGAGATGTCTCACTTTTCAGGAATTGTATCGTTTTGCGCCAGTCAGTCTGGTTGTAAAAACGCATCTAAAGGGTGAATCTTGGAATTTTGTAATAATAATAATAATAGGAATAATAATTGGACATGACGGTTCAAGTGAGCAAGCATGAAGTTCTGACCGTCCACTCTTAAAGTTAAGTTCGTAACGGACTCGAGTGAAACAGCGTCCATAAAAGTAAAAGTCCTGTTAAATGTTCCTTTTTCATCCACTGAATTCATACAAAAATGAAATATGAACTACGAGCGCTGAAACATCGACTATATGGGAGTATGTCGACGTCCCAGCCAGGCCATCGGGGAGGTTTGTTGTTGTGGTTCTGCTGTTGCGTGTCACACATGGCTCGACTTGTGGGTTTTTTTTGGCCCCGTGGGTAGAGGTACTTCGCTGCGTGTGAAAAGCCGCCTAAACCATCAAACGGTTGCCTCAGATTGACCCTTGACTACTTGCAAGTGATGTTGCCAGCTTGTGTGTTCAAAGTTTGTGTTACACTTTGCAAGCATCTGGCATCCAAACGCCTGGCGGGGCGAATGTGGCCCACCCGGGCCGTAGCTGGCCCACCCGTGGGCTAACGTGTTGCCATCCTCTTGCCTTCCATGGTGACAGGTTGCCGTTTTTTTTTTTTACTTCTGTAAAAAGCAAACAATCGATTCTATAAATAACCCCAGGAAATAAGCAAACTGGCACTGTCGGAGACAGCGCCTACATCTACACCATGCTCGTCAAGTGTGTGGCATTTTGAAATACCACGTTGCTTTGATATGTCTCCTGCAAAGGAAAAACACAGCCTGACAGACACTTACCATTTTAAATATTGGATTAAATGACATTTTGAAGGTCATTAAAGAAATATACTAAGCATAGTAAGCTATACTTTCTTTCATTTTTCACCTTAATGTGTTTTTCCTTATTGCGCCTGCTTAATGGCTAGTAAAAAACAAAGTAAACAATCCATTTCTTCTGTGTTTGGGTGGGCGGCTGCGGCTCGGCGGGGTTACCCCGATGTCTGGGAGGTCACTTGGTGATGATTCTCTGACGGTTTACATTTGCTGTGCACCCGAATCACTTCCGTGATTAGTCTGCAACTCCAGTGCATGCAAAGCCCTGCATTTCAATTATCCGTGCGCCTGCTGTCCGTGCATGTTCTCATTGCAACCTTTCAACCATTTTTCCTTAAAATTCCCCCCAAAGATGCAATTCTCATTTCACCTACAAGGCCAAAAAGAAAATGCGGTGCAAATTGGGGGCATTTCATTGACTCAACATTCAAAGGTTGCTCCAAATCCTGCAGCCACCAATTGCAACCGAAAGAAACGCAATCTCTTCATTTCCCAAAGTGTCAGAGTCGGAACTCGTGCTGCTTTCAGAGAGGCTGGTAGTGTTAGCCGTTATTGAATCGCGGCATACGAATAAAGTTGCATGTGAGAAGGAAATTAACCATCCGAGCTTGACATGTATTTGGTTTTCCGTGGGTCATAACTTCTTATATTTCCCTTTCCATCATCACATATTTGTCAAGCTCTCTTCGCTTTTTGGTCCACCTGACTCACAGCACATTTCAGTCTGCGCTGTGGGGGTGTGGACCACTTCTTCAAAACCATCACCTTGACCCACACATCAAATGCGTTCTTTTTTATCCTCGCAACGTATCCACAGTTGAAACATGAAGTATGTCATAAAAGTGAGTCTAAACCTCATATTTCATCAAACATTTGAGTATGCATTATCTTACTCGCTACCGGAATGACACATGGATATAACTCGCAATGAGGTTCAAGGCTGGTAAGGTCCTACGGAGTTATCCATGCATCCATTTTCTATACCGCTTATCCTCATTAGGGTCGCCGGTATGCTGGAGCCTATCCCAGCTGACTTTGGGCGGGAGGCGGGGTGCACCCTGGACTGGTCGCCAGTCAATCGCAGGGCAGACAAACAAACATTCACACTCACATTCATACCTATGGCCAATTTAGAGTCGCTAATTAAGCTAACATGCATGTTTTTGGAATGTGGGAGGAAACCGGAGTAAAACCCACACACGCACAGGGAGAACATGCAAACTCCACACAGAGATTCGAACCCAGATCTCCTTACTGTGAGGCCAACAGGCTACCCACTCATCCACCGTGCGGCACCCTAATGGAGTTATTTTTATGTTAATACAAGATTGGTCATTAAGAGGATAACAAGATAACGTGTCTAATTCACTTTCATATTTTTTTTCAAATACTTTTAAGTCCATGTTTTTTTTAATGAAATGAAAAAACATTTGTGGTCTTGTCTTGATATTTTTATACAAGGTCTTGATATTTTGGTTTGAGGTGCTGATCATCTTCTAGTGAGCTTGGATGTATAATCTTCCAACTTGGCAGTCCAGTTCATTCATTCAGTCATTCAGCTGAGCATTAAAATATCTTGAATGCACCCGACTTGTTGCTCTCTGGCTGGTGTTGCTGTCGTCTGCTTGGAAGGACAGCAGTGACAAGCACCTTCCAGCTCTCGCACACCAAAACATAAACTGTCAGGCACTAACTAACTAAATGTCAGCTTTCTGCCCTGTATTTGATCAGCAAATGTGCAAATTCAACAAGTTTTACATATGAAAAAACACTACAACAACCATACATAAGATACATATACAATACAGAAAACTGTACCATAACTTTTGGATTGTAAGATACGTTTTCCCACACGCTTTGAGCCCTCCGGCTTAAACAATGAGGCAGCTAATGTATGGCTTGGAGAACTATCGTTCCCATGATGATTAGAGTGCAGATTCAGGAAAATAGGAAGTTGGACTAGTCAAGTGGACGCTAATATGATGTTTTGAGGTCTTATGCAGCAATCGCGTTTTGATCTGACAAATCTTATGTTAGTCTGATCAAATTTAAAATCACAATAGCTTCTATTTGAAATGTGTGAGCTGTTAAACTCAGATGAAAACAAGCATTTCACATCTCACTCATCGGAGCGAACACCCAGTGTAGGTAGATTGCAAGGTTTATAGCGTGTCCTTCTGTGTAAATAGCTGATGTTACAACATGGACACATGCAGCTTACAGAAATGTGGCCAATACTATATCTGTATTAAAAATATATATAGGTACGCATAATTTTTTACACTGAATGAAAAAAATGTCACTTATAATATGACTTCAAATATTGTAAACAAGTCTAAAATGGTGGCAGAACTACATTGCGTTTCGAACATCACACCCTGTACTGCACTGCTTTGTATCGTGTGTTTTTTTTTTCTCCAAAAAACAATTAATAAATGAGTGATCACATGATTCACGTGGTTGAATACAGCCTAATATTACTCAAAACATATGCACATATAAACAAATTGATTGTATTTCTGTCCCAAATGAAGCACTTTGAAATACAATAATGGCGAAATGAACAAAAATAGAAATATAAGGCACTGAGAAGATGAAGTAAAATGTAGTGTGATCAGGGATGTCCGATATTGGCTTTTTTTGCCACTCGGCTGATGTTGCTTGTTATGCTGTTTGATTTTGACAAATGACTTATTGCGGCCGGATCTGGAACCAATTAACCGCGATAAACAAACGATGGCTGTACTGCCTCAACTTGTTCACAGAAAAAATGAAAATCTTGAAGCCAAAAACTGTCCATCCAATGCATGGTCACAATAAAATGCTCGGCACCAAGTTTGACTGATAGATGTTAGATGATAGATGTTAGAACTGCTGTTTTTTTGCACCATGGCCGAACATATTACTTTGGAGGATAAGTACCACATACACATCACCATTCAGGACTGAAATCTTCATGGGCAAGGATGCAGTGGAGTCCTTGGCCAACCTGACCTTGAACACTGCACATCAGCAAGTGAACGTGTAGGATGTCTTGAGGGTCTACTGGATTTCTGTGTGTGTGTTTGCGTATGCAGGAATATTGTTTGTTGGAAAAGGTAGGCGCTGGCAGACCTTGCATTTGTTATTCCCCGTGCTTCAGCCAATGTTGAATTATTCAAAGGCATTAACATGCTTGAAGCCGGCTAATAATATATTATAGAGGCAACAGTGGTCCAGCCTTTGCCAGAATCCCCTTTTTAGAGCATGGGACGGTTGCGGATCCACAAAATTAACTCGGATGCTTTCCTCTCCGTCAGTAAGTATATTAATTGACGCATTCCTGCAGGGACATGGGTCATATCTAACTATAGTGGGGAAAAGAGCCAAATAAAAAATGTTGCTTGGTTAAAACTGGTTGTAGCACGAGCAAACGTGATAACAGCACATTCCGAAATGTGCATAGTACAATTATTGGCAGACTTCATACAACTGCAGTAATGTCCACTCGTCCATTGTACATTTCCATGCTCAGGGCTCCAGGGAAGTGGCGTTTACCCCAGTTGAAGAAGTGGTGTTTGAACAGACCACCAGTCAGTCACTGGGCTGGCAAATTGAAACAGTAAATGGTGATCTGGACTGCAATTTAACCACAAAATGTATCATCCTGATGTATGACCTACCGACACAATAATTCTATGAATTTGACAGGATCCAAAGCCAACGACACATCTTATTACCAAACTCCAAAACAGTTATTTCAAAACCGTTGCTAACTAATTACCACAAGCAATTAAAGCAAAAAAAAGACCTACAAGGAATGTCATGCCTCCAATTGACCTAACACGGTGCACAGACCCAACACAGTACTGCTCAAAAGTCAGAAGGTGGTGTGGTATTATCATTTCTTCCATCTGCTGTGACTCAAACAATGAAAGTCATTTCTTTTATTTTCAAATGAGTGACAGATTTTCATTCGGGCCCCACATGCTTCTTTAATAAATAAATGTCAGTGTATTATGTTTTCTTTTTCGCATCTTTCTAATAAAAAATACATATCATAATAATTGTGTCTTCTTATGAGTTATAACAAAGTACTCATGCAGGGACACGTGAAAATTACAAACACAATTGTACTGTATGTCTGAATAGCTGGTATAGATTCCTATGAAGATAAGCACTATAATGGTTTCTTTCTTTTGCAGGTCCTTTTACTTGACTCGACTGCTTGAGGACAGAGCCCAGCCTATGGTCTGAGTGAGTATGCTGCATTATGTCAGTGGTTTTCAAACTGGGGGCCGCGCCCCCTAGTGGGGGCCCAGCATTATGACTGGAGGAACACGGGGCTCCCACAAACACTTTTGCTTTACTTTCACTGTTACTATATTTTTCAGGGGGCGGCTGAAAATCATTTTATCTCCAAAAGGGGGGCGTGCACCACTGCTAGAGGGATTCTAACGTGGTTGTGCAATGTTCTGTTGTTGTTGAATTTTCTATTATCATTAAAAGCTGGTCTAACATCTTACAAGTCGACGACTACAAAGAACTGGTCCACTTATTTACACAGTCTGCAACAGGAACTGTCCTGGACCTTCTATAAAGTACGTCATTCAGCGCGGTGGTACATTAAGAGCGGCAGCTGCACAACATGTACACTGGCAATGATCTCTACTTATTTTATGCATTAATCACAACAAAGCAAGAAGATGCATCATAACAGAATTGGCGGCATGAATTAATCTCAATCTGCACCCCCTGGCCTCAGAGGAAATGTGGGGTGAGAGCATCGCCTGCAGCAATCAAACCCAAAGTAACCACAGTATGTATGAGAGGCTACTGAGAATCCAACGAGGAATGAAAGGCACCCAAGGGGGCATGCAAATCAATTCATAAACACTTAATCAACAATACAAATGTGTTTCCACTTAGCACTTTCTCTTCGCACCAGCTCATGTTTTTTGCGCCACAAATAAGAATGCACAGCTGGAAAAAGTACACAAGCTCATGCCATTGGTGTTGCGGTGTCATTGTGTATTAGTTCACTTTCATATACGCTGCCCGGACCAAATTAAAAATATTTGGTTGGAGTGCCTTCAGCTTTGATTACGGCACGCATCCGCTGTGGCATTGTTTCCATAAGCTTCTACAATGTCCCAAGATTTATTTCCATCCACTGTTTTCTATTCATTTTTACATTTTTACTTTAAATATGTTTTTTTTACCATTATTAGAGCCCTAAAAACATGGAATAACACCCTTGGAGTCACTTTTACACTCGTATTACTCAATACAGTCAACATAATAATAGAATACATGACATCTTAGATGCTTGAGGGGTGGAGGTTAGCCCTGGAAAGGAGAGGAATGAAGGTCAGCCGCAGCAAAACGGAGTACATGTGTGTAAATGAGAGGGACCCGAGTGGAAGAGTGAGGTTACAGGGAGAAGAGATAAAGAAAGTGGAGGATTTGAAGTACTTAGAGCAATGGAGTGTGTGGAAAAGAGGTGAAGATGCAAGTGCGGGGAGGCTGGAATATGTGAAGAAAAGTGTCGGGTGTGATAGAAGAGTTTCAGCTAAAATGAAAGGAAAGGTGAACAAAACTGTGGTGAGACCAGCCGTGTTGTTTGGTTTAGAGACAGTGCCGCTGAGAAAGACAGGAGGCAGATCCAAGGTAGCAGAGATGAAGATGCTGAGGTTCTCTTTGGGTGTGACCAGGATGGACAGGATCAGGAATGAGCACATCAGAGGGACAGCACATGTTAGAAGTTTTGTAGATAAAGTCAGAGAGACCAGACTGGGATGGTTCGGACATGTCCAGAGGAGAGATAGTGAATATGTTGGTAGAAGGATGCTGAGTTTTGAACTGCCAGGCAGGAGGCCTAGAGGAAGAGCAAAGAGGAGGTTTATGGCTGTATTGAAAGAGGACATGAAGGTAGTTGGCGCAAGAGAAGATCACACAGAAGACAGGGTTAGATGGAGGCAATTGATTCGCTGTGGCGACCCCTGAAGGTATAAGTCGAAAGGAAAAGAGGACATGACATCTTAGATGTAAACAAGACATAACAGACTCTGGAATTGGCATAGACGGCGTACTTTCTGCAGTGGTTAATGTCAGTGTAACATTACTGAGAACTAGCGATCAGCGCAAGTTACTTCTGAAATTTACGCTGCCACTGCCTGTGGTTAAGGGGAGACTGACGATTCACTTCAATTGCTTTATTAACAAGCAGAGAAGCCCGACACAGTGAGCATTCACACAGGAGCTGCTGCCGGCCACAACTCACGCCAGTCACACAGTCGACTTTAGATGGCTGATGTCACACACAACTTTGCCAACAACAACAACCATAATATGACATGTACTTACTGCTTACTGCTGTCTTTGTGTGATATGTGTGGAGACGCTAAAAGTATCTTATCCAGAACTCGGTGTGTAACGATGCGTGTATTTGTAACAATCAATGTACAATCTAATCAATAGTACCAATTTCCTAGATGAAAACTGAGGGACAGAAAATATCCTGGCACAACTTATCCATGATCTGCTTGCAGAAAAAATGGGATAGTGGAAAGTGGAATATGTTCTGACATAAATTAGCAGATTTATTCCGTGGCGTTAACCCTGCTCCACACCAGAATAAGGTCCAGAATCTATTTCTACTCATCCCTTACCCAAATCAGTAGTCACCATAAATGGTAAACCACCGTTAATCCGCAGCTCACCACGCATTGTTATCACGTTGATCATCATTCATTTCAGTCATTGTAGCTAAAGGATTTCAGATGATGTTGCAATCTTTAAATCATTTAGAGTATTGGGTAAGTTGCGCCTACTACGGTATCTATAAAACACACATCCCAAGTTAAACACAAATGATGGAGTTGCACTCAATTTCACCTCATAATGGTTTTTCTCCAATCGCTCAATCCCAGTACGTGTTTGTAGGTGCTCAACGTGTTGGTGAATGTGCACTACGTTACCCGGAGGCCTTGGCACTCGAGTGGAAACCCGAAGTTTCCACGCAGTTGAGGCTACGAGCGAGCAATGGCGACAATGTGCTGATAAAGAGTCGATAGATCATATTGTTCACAGCTGTTCTTGATTTGTTAAACAACTACTTACTTACTACTTACTAGTTACTCACAACGTGGTGCAATGCTCCAAACGTTTTGGAGCAACTGTTGCCGCACTTTCTGTCTCCGTTTTACGTCTGTGGCGGTGCCTGCCTTTCTTTTTCATTTGCATCCTCGTGAGCCTCTACGGGGATTTGCGCTTCCGTCGGAGGAAAGTGCGCGGCTCTCATTGCCAGGGAGAATCAGTAATTCTGTGATCGATAGAAAGGTCTGTTTAAGGAAGCCGTGCACTGATTCGGGATCGGTTTCGCCTGGCTTGAGTTATCAGTGTCTACTCATCCTGGCTTGGGCTTTGTGCAGCCATTTAAGCCCAGTTTTGGGTTGGTGGAGCTCAACTCAGTCATCCATCCTGAATACTGGAACCCTGCTTTTGTGCAATGGGCCTCAGAGCCTGGAGATCCTGTTCCGCCGTTAAAGCCTCCTGTTTCCATCCCAGTGAGACATGTATGTGACAAACGACAAAAAAGGGATACAACGAAAGATTAAAAGATTTCAAGGAAGGTGATGTTTAGCAGCGGTTCCCTTGAAAATTGCAGATCAGATTAGCTCTTTTTCTTCTCCCAGTTTGGACAACATCAAAAATGCTCAGGCCAGCAGATGAAATCCTCCCAATTTTGCCAGCAGGAGTCACAGGCGCTCTCCATGACTTCTTGGAGTGCATAGACTGACATGTTAACAGAGGCAGCCTCCTGTGACCAGCACATGTGTGGGGCAAAATCACAATCTCTGAGTGATGGTAAAAGCGACCTTAAATGTTCGTGTATTCGTTTGTGTGCATTTAAAATTGTGTAAAACTGTAAATGCATGCTTTGCGTTAACATTTCAGAGAGTCAACCTCCGATGACATCATAGATGGGCCAGCCACAAAGTTTATATTGTAACTCAATCCCTGGCTTAGGATGAATCAAAGAATATCATTGCATCGTCACAATTATCAAGACAAGTGTAGCCTGTAGCATTTCTTTCTGCTCCTGTATTATACTCTACAGCAGTGGTTTTCAAACTGGGGGGGTGCACCCCATGGGGGGCCCGACGTCATGATGTGAGGACGGGGGGGCTCCCACCAACACTTTCATTGGTGCCATATTTTTTATCATTTTATCCCCAAAAGGGGGTGGTGCAAAAAATGTTTGGGAACCACTGCTCTAGAAGGTTTTCTCTTATGTGAGCTTTCTTTAATGAAAGCAATAAAACTGGTAAGCATGAGGTGTTTGGCATTACAGCTCTCATTCATATTAATGGGATGGAAAACTAAACATGTTACACATAGAGTGTATGCCACTGCACTTTGTAGTGCCACAAATTGCAGCCTCCTGTGACCATTAAAATGATCTCCATAAGATTCAATACAAGGTGAACAGCATAGTAAAGAGAGCGTTATTGCAATGCAGTTGTTATATTGCGTTCATTTTATCACTGGCTCCAGACAATCCTCTGAGCAAGTATGCTTTGACTTGCATCTAGAGTGAGAAGTAAAATTCCTCCCACAAGCAGAGTTTTGGGATCAAGAAAAGGATGCAATTCTGAATTTTATGCAATGCTAATGTCATTTTAAATGCTTACAATTGCAGCAATGTAGTAACTGGGAAGCCCTGAAGGCATCCCAGGGACCTTGCAGACTTTCACATGCATGCATATTGATTTGTTGAAAACCTGTCCTGTCTCTGGACGTATATGCTGCGCAGTAGATGCTATATTCCGAGATTACCAGCGAATGGCAAAAAGGAGTAATTTAGACATTCATTCATTTTCTATGCCGCTTATCCTCATTAGGGTTGCGGGTTTGATGGAGCCTATCCCAGCCGGCTTTGGGCGAGAGGCGGGGTACACCCTGGACTGGTCGCCGGCCAATCGCAGGGCACATATACACAAACAACCATTCACAATCTCATTCATACCTACGGACAATTTAGAGCGGCCAATGAAGCTAACATGCACGTTTTTGGAATGTGGGAGGAAACCGGAGTACCCGGAGAAAACCCACGCACGCACGGGGAGAACATGCAAACTCCACACAGAGATGCCCAACGGAGATTCGATCCCAGGTCTTCCAGATCTCCTGACTGTGTGGCCAATGTGCTAACCACTTGACCTTCATGTGGCCCTAATTTATTCATAAAAATGTATTTTTTACACGATTTGCGCCTCCCACTGCTTGGTTGATGTTGACATTCTTATACAATTCCGGCTCGAAGTTTGCAATAAAAGTGACTGTTTGGTATTATTACATTATATTCAAAAGCTTCCCCATTTTAAAGTATAACGTGTGTAGGTACTCACCACTAACAAATGATAATTTTAAAAAATTATCATCAAAATTGTTTTTTGAAAATTAATACAAAATAAAAATATTTTGGGGCCAAAATCTGCAAATTTGCATGTCTGCACGTTGTTCCAGCAATCATAGTCTGATCCTTGGGTTTCTTACCAAACAGTAACAATACTGCCACCCTGTGACCAGTGTAAAATACTACACATCATTGCAGCGTCTTCTGCACGCCTTATATTTATTTGTGCTTGAAATTTCATAATGTATATTTTAAAATATGACACAGCAAGTTACAGTTAAATTTTATTGTAAGACAGTTTTTTCTACAATTCCTACATACTAAGATGGACACTGTAGTCGAACCTTAAAAACAAAACTAAAAAGACGATGTAAGGCAGCACAGTGGCACATGCGGTCAGCACGTCTGCCTCAGACGCAGGAACGATGGAGTTTGAATCTCAAGTTCTTCATTTTTGCATGGATTTTTCCTGGGTTTACTCCCACATTTCAAAAACATGCATGCTAAGTTCACTGAAGGCTCTAAACTGCACGTATGAAAGTGAATGGGAATGGTGGTTTGTCTGTATAGTGGTCAGCGTCAAGGTAAGGTCAACTTTATTATTATCCCCGAGGGCCAATTGGTTTTACAGCCAGCAGTATCACACAGACAGCAAAAAACCAAAATACAGCACCGACAGTTATTCCGCAGAACGATGGCTGCCAGAACCAAATAATTCCTCATCCTACTGGTCCTGCATTTAGGAACACCGTATCTGTGCCCTGATGGAACCAACCGGAATCTGTCATGCAGGGGATGACTGGAATCGTCGAGGATCGACTGGGCCTTTTTCAGTCTGCCTCTGACATAACACACAACACGGCGATTGTGCTCCGGTTTTTGTGAGTGAGCCGCCCGTACCAGCTGATAAAATAAAATGCCAGCACCGACTCAATAAAACAAGAATGAAACAGTTTCATAAAAGTGCTGTCCACTTTAAAACTGCAAAGTTTACGATAAAAATACATCCTCGGATGAGCTTTTTTTACACACGGCATCCACCTGAGACTCAAATCTTACATTGTGGTCCAGCACCCTACTGGACTCCCAAATATTTCCCAGCTCAACAGCCTGCTTATTGATGAGAACAGGTGAGAAGACTGTAGGATTCTTCCTGAAATCTACAATCATCTCCTTAGATTTTGGCCTGCTGACATTTAAAAAGGACGTGCTAGACCGGTCTATGAACTCTGACACTACAGGGCCGTGATCAGGGTTGTCATCACAACACAATCACTGAGTCATCTGCAAATTTAAGAATATGCCGCCCTGGGTTTGGCACCTATTTGTATACAAGATGAATAAAAGAGGGGAGAGGACGCACCCCTGTGGCGACCCAGTGGCAGCTAAAAAAACATCAGATAAAACACTGTTTACTCTCAAACGCTGTGACCTCTCAGATTGCATGGAGGCCACACAGTCAGGAAACTCTGACTTCGGGCATCTCTGTATAGAGTTTGCATGTTCTCCTCATGCGTGCATTGGTTTTCTTCGGTTTGGACATTCATACCTACGGACAATTTGGTCGCCGGCTAACCTAACATGCATGTTTTTGGAATGTGGGAGGAAACCGGAGTACCCGGAGAAAACCCACGCACGCAAGCGGAGAACATGCAAACTCCACACAGAGACGCCCAATGGAGATTCGAACCCTGATCTCCTGACTGTGAGGCCAACGTGCTACCCACTCAACCACCGTGCAGCCAGTAAAATACATGTACGTAGAAAATTAGACATTTAGTGGAACTCCAGCTATCCAGTTTCTTTGCCGCTTATCCTCATCAGGATCACTGGGATCTGCTGGAGCCTATCCCAGCTGACTTCAGGGGAGAGGCGGGGTACACCCTGGACTGGTTGGCAGTCAATCGCAGGGCGGAGAAACAACCATTCGTACACAAATTCATACCTGTGGACAATTTAGAGGCGCCAAATAACCTAACATGCATGTTTTTGGAATGTGGGAGGAAACCGGAGTACCCGGAGTAACACTGGCCTTCCAGATCCCCTGACTGTGTGGCCAACATGCTAACCACTCATCCACCGTATAGAGTATATACAGACAAAGAACCATTAGCATTCAAAACTATAGACGGTTTAGAGGCTTCTGTGCGGCCTTATTTAGAGGAACTGATTATGTTTTTTATCCTTAAGACAGAACCTACCATTTTTGCAGCAGGTGTATGTGGAAGAACCAAACTGGCAGGTGCAAACTGTAAACTTACTGTAAATACGTGGAATCTTCACAAAACTGTCAGTCTTGTGGAACGAATAAACCAGCGGCCCATCTGCTGTAAACACAAAAAAAACCCTGAAATCTAAAGACACGGTGAAGAACGTTTGTCTCTTCCACCTCCGGCAATAAGGGAGCGGCTCATCCATCAGGTGTGCTTCTCACTTTTCACCCAATAAAACCCGACCAGATAAACGGTATCAGGTATCTCTGGTAATTTCAGTTGCTCGAGGATATTTCCTGTAATCACCGCGGTCATTGACTGGGCAGGACATAAAGGGGCCATTACACCCCCGATCAATGTCTGGACTGACCTGACCTTCCTCACAGCACAGCCTGCCCATGTCCTCCATTTGGCCTCAGGTCGTCTCAGCCAAGGATGATAATAGGGGTGGAGAGACAGTCCCTCGTCAGGTTTTTGAGAGACTTGGACAAGTCATGATAGCCGTTAAGGGTGTGAGTGTCCACCTTTGTCGCTCCCTTGTTTGGAAATGAATGCAGAGTAATGCAAATTATAATACCAGATTGTTTTTACATCACTCCTTTGTAGACATGAAAAGCTTTTTGTACTGAGAACCAAATGAACACGGGCTGCCCTCGGGTCACGTAAGAGTTCCGTTCATAGACTGCGATGTTTGTCAAATGTTGTCTGATCTCGTGGCACTCACGCTGTATCCGGAACACACGAAGGACATCAAATAAAACACTAAATACAAGAAATAAACAGCCCAAAAATATAAAAAACCCAAGTCCTGGCAAACTTTCCATTTCAATATGAAGACCACTATACTGCTTTGTTATGACTGGCACTTTTCAGTTATGTGGTTTTGTGATTTTTGAATGTGTGTGTGGCTACGTGTAGAGATCTTTGTCGACAGTGGGCCGCGCGGTGCACGAGTGGGTCGCACGTGGGCCTCGCAGTCAGGAGATCGGGGTTTGAATCTCCGTTGGGCATCTCTGTGTGGAGTTTGCATGTTCTCCCCGTGCGTGCCAGAAACATGCATGTGAGGTTAATTGGCGACTCTAAATTGTCCGTAGGTGTGAGTGTGAGTGGTTGTTTGTCTGCCCTGCGATTGACTGGCGACCAGTCCAGGGTGTACCCCGCCTCCTGTATAAAGTCAGCTGGGATAGGCGCCAGCATACCTGCGACCCTAATGAGGATAAGCGCTATCGAAAATGGATGGATGTGACTCGAAATCATTTATCAAGTTTAAATCTATCTATATAGTCCAGTGGTTTGCAAACTGGGGGATGCGCCCCCTAGGGGGAGCCCAGGGTTATGACAGGGGGTCTACTTTGGGGGAGAGGGGGGTGACGGCCCATTATATCTCCAAAAGGGGGGCGCTGCAATAGAATATAGGAACCACACTGCTCTGTCTTCAAAGTCCAAAAAAAATGCCTCAGCTTTGATGTGTGAATATGCAGCAGGGATTGGTCAAGACGGTTTACTCAAACTTGCATCATACCATTGTTCACTGATAATCTCCTCCTGGAGCATGTGGTAGTGGTACATTGAAGTATTGTGCCTGAGCAGGATGCTCTGATGATGCAGCCTATGACCCAGCTCGAACCAAAAACACATCAGCAACCTCCCGTTGGCCTTCTGCTCTCTTAACAAAAGTATACCATTAGTATGTGGGAAGCCATTAGTCTACTCTAAAAAGCCAGTGAGACAGCTAATTTGTTTCTAAATGATATCTTCTCCATTTATGGGCGACTGTGACTAAGATTAGATAAGATAAGACACCCTTCCAGTTGTAAAACTTCTCATGGTGATTTTTTATTTTTTGATACAAAATCCCTCAGCAGTGCCAAATATGTTTTTACAGTGCAAAAATGGTCCAAAGATGAATTTAAAAAAACCTCCAACTACTCCCCAGCTTCCCACCTACTTACAACAAAAAGCACTGCTCAGAGATCCTTTTAAATATGCTCTGGGCGCCTCCCTGGGGCAATAAAATAATACAAGCTTTTTTGTTAACTGGTATGCCTGTTTATTACTGTCATTACTGTTCCTTTAAGTCAGTGCTTCTCAGATATTGGGGCGGGCCAGGGCCACCGTCAGGGAGAGGCAGAGAGTACTTCTAATGTTACTGCAGACTTGCCAACATGTACACATTTATTGTGCTCAACATGCAATTCTTAGGGTTATTTCCCTACGCCTTAGGGCTGGGGAAAGGGTCCTGACTTCTTGGAGTCTATCAGAGGGGTTCTGGAGAGCACCCCAGCTGGTGACTCCATAGTTTTACTGGGAGACTTCAACGCCCATGTGGGCAATGACAGTGTGACTTGGAGGGGCGTGGTTGGGTGGAACTGCCTCCCTGATCTGAACCCGTGTGGTGTGTTGTTGCGAAACACAGCTTGTCCATAACAAACACCGTGTTCGGACATAAGGATGTCCATAAGTGCACTTGGCACCAGGACACCCTAGGTCGTGGTCTATGATCGACTTTGTGGTCGTATCATCAGACCTGCGTCCCCATGTTCTAGAGACGCGGGTGAAGAGAGGGGCTGAGCTGTCGACTGACCACCACCTGGTGATGAGCTGGATTAGATGGCGGGGAAAGATGCCGGACAGAATGCCGCGTAGTGAGGGTATGTTGGGAACGTCTGGCAGAGTCTCCCGTTCGTCGAGTCTTCAACTCTCACCTCCGGCAGATGCTTCGCCTGGATCTCGAGGGAGGACCGAGTTATTGAGTCCGAACGGGCCGTATTCCGTGCCTCCATTGCTGAGGCAACCAGTCGTAGTGGCGGCCGCAAGGTGTTTGGTGCCAGTCGTGGTGGCAAGCCCCGAACCCGATAGTGGACACCGGGGGTTAGGGCTGCTGTCAAGCTGAAGAAGGAGTCCTATCAAGCACGGATGGCTTGCAGGACTCCCAAAGCTGCGGACAGGTACCGGCAGGCCAAGCGCCACGCGGCTTTGGCGGTGATCGAGGCAAAAACTCGGGTGTGGGAGGAATTCGGTAAGGCTATGGAGCACGACTTTTGGTCGGCCTCGAAGAGGTTCTGACATACCGTCCGACACCTCACCTAGGACACACTGGAGGGACTATGTCTCACAGCTGGCCTGGGAACGCCTTGGTGTCCTCCCGATGGAGCTGGAAGAGGTCGCCGGAGACCGGGAAGTCTGGACTTCCCTACTGAGACTGCTGCCCCCGTGACCCGGACCCGGATAAGCGGAAGAAAATGGAATGGAATGGAATATGTTCAAAAACACATCAACCAGGCAACTTGGTCACCTTACCCCCCAAAGCACCAGAATCTGTGCTTCAAATATGCGACCCAGGAAGTGTGCGTCATGGCAGTGTGCAGTCTTTGGTGAGTATGTGTGCATAGGTGATGCTTAGAGTGCTGGGGCCGTGTGGCGTGTAGACATTGCGTGTGCACCCTTGAATGTACCACACATGGGGGAACAGAGTGTTCGGTCACGGGGGAGACAGTCCTTTTGCAGCATGGCCCTGCTGAAAACGAAAAATGTCCGTTCCTTCCGGTACTTTTACTTCATCCGGAAAGAGAAAGGGAGGAATGCGACGTTTCAAAGTGATGTGGAGGCCTTCGTTTCATGTGACATCACATGTGACGTTTTTCCTAATGTCTTTGGAATGTGAGAGGGGAAAACCCGCACATGGGGAAAACACGCAAACTCCACACGTAGAAAACATTAACCAGTCCACTCGGCCACCGTGCGGCCCACAAATGTTTGATTTTTTCTTGTTATTCTCTTAATGAGAAACCTGTATCAGTAGTTTCAAAAAGTTCATGGCTGGTGAGGCAGCGACTATATTATCAGAATCAGAAAGTTTTATTGCCATTGTCAGCGTAGATTACACACCTAGAAACTTTTCGGTGTGGTGGTGCGAATAGTTATGCTACCCAAGTAGGACATTATTTATTCAGCTTATTTTGAAGCATGTAGAAAAACCGCTGCCCGAAATATTGCCCGACTGGTCAAAGCTTCTGCGTTAAAAGACAAGCATGCACTGCTGCTGCAAGAAGCAAAGTTACGGATCACTCCCGCAGCTCTTGGGTGCCTCCCTGCGGAGACGTAGCACACACTCTGAAAATTCATAGGATTTTGAACAGAGCGCAGAAAACATGAACTAGAACTACTGTAAATAATTCAATAGCATATCTACTGGATAAGCACCGCTTCCTGGTGAATATTATTGTAGAATAATGAACATGTAAGGATGCGATTTTCCTTATTGTAACTTTGTTCAGCAGGTTTGAAATAAAATTGCTTTGCGAAGGGAAACTTCATAATCGAAATGAGTCACCCGTGACATTTGACGTTTATTATGAATTTTGTCGAGCCGCATTTCGATGCCGGACCTGACCTGAAAAAGGGATGGGTGGGGTGTTGGCTGGGGGGATACAGGAGAGGTTGCATACTGTGTGCATTTATATGTATACACATACATACATACACACATACGCACTAATAATAAAAATCCATCTATAGTTATATATACATGTATGTATATATACATGTATGTATATAGTATATACTGAGAATCATTATGGTATTTACAATGGCGAGGGTTACAATAGATTTCACAAATGAACGCAACTGAAACATGCACATAAAATAGGAACAACGTGTCTTAAAGCACAACAACAAAAGCCAAACTCATTTAGCGGGTAATATCGTAGATCAAAATTTGCAGTTGCTATCGAACCCGGTTTAAATGGTACGCCATGCACAGTCTCAAAATATCCCGGGTGGGTAGAGGGCGGAACGACAAAGGGTTGCCAGACTTGTGGCCCCCCAACACAGAAGGGATGAACACCGCCGGTGAGGCAGCGTCTGGTGGCAGGTCGCAAGAAGGTGCAGCCAGCCAAGAGGAGGCGGCTGGCGATGGCATTTAAGGAATCTCAGCCGCCAGCGAGGAAGACAGGAGCGGACCGGCAGTTTCTGCTGCAGGAACCGCAGGCGGCTGGGATGGCAGGGTCCGACCAACACACGACTAGCACCTAACACCCTCCTGGAAGCAAATGCAAAATAAAAGGGCAGAACGTGCCAATGATGACATCTGCGTTCCACATGCTGTTTACCTGTAACAAAATACAGATACACCGACTTACCTGATATGGACCGGATACTATGAAACGATGCGTTTTTGCAGAGTAGGAGCATGAAACAAGTACAAAATCTTCATTGGGTAACTACTTATGCAATTACTCTTCACGCTCTGTGATTGGCCAGTCACACACAGCGACCGCCTCTCCCTCGACAGACTCGCTACAGCCGGAGGAGATACGCCTCTCCCTCTTTCACAGACAGACACAACTCAGACAGGGACTCTCTGCTTGCTTGGCTTGTCTCCCGCTCACATTCTTTATTTGTCTCTGTTTCGGTTTGTATGATGTTTAAAGTAAGTTGGTCGACGTGTTTGTTTTGTAACCAACGCGGAGCATTTGACAAGACAGTCGAAAAGGGCTGGTGTCGGGTCCTCTTTGAAGGGTTTTATTTTGAGGTTTTTCTCAGCTCAGCTCGAATCTAAATTTACTTTGTAAACTTGTGATATAAAGTCGGTTGGAAAACTTTGCTCGTTGTACTGAACGCAGTACAGCAGACAAGGCTTTCCTGTTTACCATTACTGACAGTTTGCATGAATCCCCAATTTTATACAAAGCATTTAAAAATAATTAAGTAATAAAGTTTTACAGATCACTTACACACACGCGTGCGATTTGAATCTCAGTTTTGTGGCTGTTTTGTATACAGCTTCTGATCAATGTCAACTTCATACTTAAAATTCACACATTCATGAATTTTCTACGCCGCTTATCCTCATTAGGGTCGCGGGTATGCCGGAGCCTATCCCAGCTGGCTTTGGGCGAGAGGCGGGGCATGTACAAATTTAAGCCCCACCCATTTTCTGTTAAACCACACCACTTTTCTGCTTATGCTCCACCACTCTGAGTGCAGATACGGATACAAATACTTGAAGAGTTGAACAGATACCGACCCAGAAATTGGCGAACTCGCTCATCCTTACTGGAAACCTCATATGGTCAGTGTCAAGCTAAAAACGCTGTCACATAACCAGTTCAAAAGAAGCCACTTGACTTTTTGCTACACTTCAGGCTTCATTATACCGGACTTTATTCCGTCTCTTTTCAAAGGCTTGTAAGTCACACTTTGCATTCTTTAAATAAATAATGAAATAGTGCTTTTGACTTGTAAGCACTCGAAAATGTCAATGACTTCAGACTCGACTCGTTCGGTCGGGTCTTGATTGGAGATTGGACTTGGACTTGCACGTCTTTACTTGAGACTTGAGAATAAAGACACGAGACTTTCCAAACACTGACTTTTTGCACCGCTGCGCTGTAACATAACTACAAAACGGAACTAAAGCACCCGGTCAGAATTTATCAAGCACAACCAGATAGTGTGCTGTTGGCAGTGCATAGAAAACTTCACGAAAGCCCACAGCAAAGCTGAATTACTTGTATAATACGATTAGTGGATCCATAAGAAACAATTAAAATGCATGGTTGAAGCTGGTGGATGGAAACAAACATACATAGTCATCGCCAAAAACAGGCATTTTGGGCATGCCAATATTTTTGGCCATGCATGGAAGTGAAATGGGTTTTAAAACAGCATTCATTTTGGTTGTAAAAAGAAAATGTAAGTGGTTTTGTGGCCATTTTTTTCTGCCTCTGGTAAAATGGCAGATCTCTATTGTTTGTACCTCTAATGAACAGAGATGACATATTTTGTTCCAGATCCTTTATATCTGTGATGGGATATTGATGATCATGTTTTGTACATCCTTGTATGTGGTACTTTTACCGTGCCTTTAATTTCATACACAAATATATTCAGCAATGTGCTGGTCTGTTTAACACAGAGTTAAAGAAGCATTGCGACGTTTGAAGGACAAGCCTGAAGCTGACCCGCCCCTGACGACGCTGGAAAAAAGCAGATGTTAGAGGAACTTCAGTGAGATGGAAATCCACACAGATGTATTCTTAAGGCTGATCGTCCCTCACAATGCATTTCCTCTCCTCTGCGGGGGTGGGCGAAAATAACGTCAGGACAGTTCAGTGTAATTTGCCACTTTATGTGCCAAAGGTCATTTGTAAATATATGTCTTTATAGCCAGGAAGGAAAGTATGACACCCCAAGTATGGCATCCTATGTGATTTCCTCCAAAACAATCCCACTTGGATCCAAGAGGTGCTGCAGGAAAAAAAAAAAAAAAAAACTTTCCAGCACAACAGCATTCATTGCAACACCATAGCAAATTGACATGTGGCATGTTCCAGCTTCTCAACATGTACAGTTAGTGAAATCCCATTTTCCCTAAGTAGATCAGGATAATCCTTTGCTGAAAGGACAGAAAATGTAAGTCTGGACGTGGTTAGAGGGATATAATCGTTTTATGCTGCTGCAAAACTCTGGGGACTGGAAGTTTATGGCTGACTAGTTATCTCTTCTGACACCAGAGCAGTCGTTCACAAGATGTGTGCTTACACAGTTTGACCGTAGTACTTGTCTTACGCAGTGCAATGCACAGATGCTGACTCTTTTGGAATTTTGGACGGGAGGATAATGTTGGAACAGAATGTTGGATTTTTTTTTTAATATACTGGATGATGACACTTGCAGGTCAGACTTAAAATATTCATAAAAAACGACACAAAGCAGTGAATGCTGTCAGGCTGCAACAGCCCACCCAATATCTAACCATAGCCTTCTAATATAAAAGCTTATAGACTGGGGCATTGGTATTGGTTTACTTTACTTTGATATAAAGAGGAACAAGATATGTCACTTGCATTTCTTTCTGACAAGTCATGTTCAGACATTTGTGGTTTGGGATTTTTCATGTTCATTGGTAACTTGTGATTACTTGTATCATTACTTTTTTGTGTTTATGCTTACAGTATCTTCTGTTTAACATAAGTATATCATTTTTGCATTATAATAATGCACAGGCAGATTATTAATTCTTGTAAATCTACTTTTTTTAATTAAATGATCCCAAAGAAGAACAAATGTTTTACACAGCATTCCCAACAACATTTAAAACGTTGCATTAAAATTGATTCTGAACTGCCTACGTTGGGTTCCAAAATAATTATACCAAAAATGCAAGAGTTCCTGGTAGGGACGATCAGGATTTTATGCTGCTGATTTTGATCATCCACGAGTGAAATCGGCCGATACCAATCACATATATTAAGTGTATATTTTTAAAACCCTGGTGTCCTCCCCCGCCCACGAGGGTCTTTTGTGATTGGCATTGAAAGGCATTTATCGGCATATGACGATCACATGCTTTTTTTTAACGAAAAACGTCTGATTTTGATTGGTGGCCAATCAATCGGAGCACCCCTGTTTCCTGATCATACACACTTCATACACATACACATACATCATACATACACATACATCATACACATACACACAACATCATGCGAGGGAAAAACATGCTCTTGCCTGCATTCCCACTTGTATACACAGGTACTACTGTGTATTGTATATTATTGTAAAAATGAGTGATTTGTTTGGTCATTAAAATCCTGTGCAATAATACAATGACAAGGAATCCAAAACAATGTAGCTCAACCAAAACAAAATACAGACAAATAACTTTGCTGTCCACGAGCAAGTCTTCAATCAGGAAAACTGTGATGTTAAAAGTTGATTTATCCCTTTCATTCGTCATTTATATGCTTTTGAAAATTGTTTTCTGCATGAGCAAATGGACGCCATGGCGTAGCACCATTCTGGGATTCTGGGTGGAAGAGGATGATGGGAGATAACCAAGATATCCAATGGAAGGACAGCTTCTTCTTCTGCTTTAGTTTTAAGGCGGTTGGAATACATTACTTTGGAGCATCAGGGGAGGGCAGTTTGTATGGCGGTACAGTACATTCAAAATTCTGGGCTGCATTTTCCGCTATCATTTTTGTACGTTGAAAAAATGTTGTTAAATGGGACGGAAATGTCTTAGGATCCCAGTTCAGATTATGAGGTTTTCGTAAATCGAGGTTCCAGTGTATTTCGTTTCTAATGGTAAAAACTGATTTGAGTATGTTTTGGTTTGAGTCGGATCTTCTGGAAAGGATTAATGACTCTAAACGAGGTTGCACTCTGCATTTATTGAAAGTATCAAATAGTGGATGCGCTAAATACCCCAATATCTAAATGTATTAAACATAAAACACACACTTTATGAACAGTTTATATAACGGTTAAATGGTTCCAGACCTGACCGCAACAAATAATTGTCTGTAAATTAACTGTTAATAAATGGAATAATTTCGTAGTTAGAGCATACAAATCTGTTTATGACCGTCTAAATACGGTAGTTAACCCCGTAGACATGAAATAACACACCAATAGTCACCTTTACACTCCTGAGGTTCATTGTTTACACAACATTGCACATTTCTATGCTGCAGGGGCTTGAGGGGGCCGGTGGCTTATGGTTACGGTTCTGCAGATTGCAGTCATGCACATTACCAAGTGTTTGACATCGTCTAACAGAAGGATCAGAGTTCCGCACCAAAACATCAAGGTCAATGTTTTCTTTCTTGAACCATGCTCAAACTTTTACAAGCGTTGGTAACCAGTTAGCCTCAAATTAGTTTGTTCTAAACGGAAGGAGCCAAAAAAGTACCATTTCCACACAGAAAGTGAGGAGAATTATATTTTTACTTTGCCAGGGAGGACTTCATGACTTCATGCTGTGTTAAGGTAACGTAATGTAAAGTAATGTTTTGTGCCATTTATGCTGCCCAGTGACCCGAATAATACAAATCATATTCTACTATTTGTCATACAAGTATGGCAAATAAGAGTATGGCCTTCCAGGAACTGCCTTTCAGTTCTTTGAACTTGTCAGTTAAATGTCACTCTAAAGTCTCAAGACTTGGACTTTAAGATGAAGCTTAGTTTTCCTTGTGACTCGCTTTTATCGGTGTCCTAAACCTCTTTTCGACTTTTATCTCCCCCATCAGTTCTTTCCTCTTTTGTGTCTTCTGCTCTGGTTTTGGTGTCTTTGGTCATCAAGATGTACACTCCTGATAAAAATATTAAGACTAGATGGAAAATTGCTCAAATTTACATTTTGCACTGTATGCACTGCTCTCAATGAGGTTCTAAGTAGAGCTTCGAATTGCAAGAAGAAGAAATGGGAGTGAGACAAAAGGAATTCAGTAAGCAACCGATAGCAAACAAGCGTTAAAGTGAAAACGATTGTTCATCAGCTGATCAAAAGTTTAAGACCGCGGCTCAAAAAACACAAAGCCCCTCCTAAAATAGAAATAAATTGCTAAAAAAAAAAGGACTCAGTAATGAGTAGCTGAGCCATTCTTGTTAATCATCTCAAACATTGGTTTGGACATGCTGGATTCCAGTGGGAATGTTGAGGCCGGTGGTGTTGATGGCTTCACAAAGGGCATCCCATGTCTGGAACTTTCTGAACGTATTTTGTTAGGCTTTGTGGCGTTGGAGGAGATGAGGCCTTTGAAGATATTTTTTCTTCTTAAAACCCTTCTCTTGTTGATGCCGTTTGATGGTTATTGGACCGCCCTCAGCACCAGTAACAACCTTCATGCGGGCCGAGGATCATCCCCTGTCTTGATGGACTGCCAGTTTGATGCTCCTGCTCAGGGCCGGTGGCAGTTTTTTGGGCATCTACCACTGTTTTTGTTCCATAACACGCAAAATGTTTGAAAAGTTTCAAATGTCTGTCTTACTGCGCTCAACCAGCAATGGTGGGCTGTCACAGGCCTTGCTTGTGCAGCTCAGCAAGCAGGAGAAAGTGTTTTTGCCTTTGCCACCAGGAGATCATGACAGTGACTGACGACAAATTATATAGAATCCCCATTTTTGGCATGATTTTGGCTTTCAAAAGCTGCAGCCTGATGAAGTTCCTATTTCACCTTAATGCTTGTTTGCAATAAATTACTAGGTAGCTCAGAAATTCACTCCTGATTCCTTTTTTTTTCTATTTAAATTCTAGCTATTTTTTCATATGGTCTTAAAATTTTGATCAACACTGATGCTTGCCTGGCAAATTCTGCAGAGACTGGATGTTGAAAAGCCCTCCAGCACTGAGAATATGACCACGAATGATCTGCGGGGCCATTAATGAATGTTCACCACCATAACTACCTTATTAACTGAATATGATCTCTCAATAGAGGCTTGGCCATGTACAACCATAACGGTTTTTGCTTCTCTTCAAAAATGGGGGAAACCCCAATTTCATGGTAAAACGTGAATGTTCATCGATTAAATGGATAATCGATGAATCATCGATTTCATTCTTTATTGCAGCTCCATTCCCTTCCATTCCTCACTTAGGCTACGTGTATTTATGTGCATTCTGAATAGTTTTCAGCATGTAAAACTATAACTGAAAAAACTATACAAAATTGTAGTAACATTCTTGGCTCATTGACGGCACTAACCAAGGTCCCTCTGTGTGTCATTTCCGGTTTTTGTTTCCCTCTTCCAAAACAAAAGAATGGCGCACATTGAATATTGTCTCAGCAAAGACGTAAGCAACATATGAGCAGTTTCAGAGCAACAAGTACAAAGAAAGTTTCACAATTAGTTCCAGCTCCTACAACAATGTGGATGGCCCTTCAGTCTCCATTGTTCAGTCCTACTACGCAGGAAGCTAAAGAACTGAGATCAGTGCGAGTTGCTTCGTTGCTCGCTCGCGAGAATACACGCCCCCTTAGTGATAACAGGATCTAGACGCTTCTTTAGAAGACCCAGTTAAGGGGAGTAGCTCTACACCCACAAAAAAACCCAAACCACTGCCCAAGGGGCCAACGTGCCCAGTTGAGAGACATAGTCTCTCCATTACGTCCTGGGTATTCTCCGAGCCCTCTTACTGGTCGGACGTGGCCTGAAAACCTCCATTGCTCCATCCTGACCAGATGCCTAAACCACCTCCTATGGTTCCTCTCAATGCGGAGGAGCAGCGGTTCTACTCCAAGTTTCCCCCGCATGACAGTGATTCTCACCTTGGGCTCTAATTCGCTTGCGCATCGCCATTGGGCGTGTTTTAAGCGCATTTCGTGCCAGGCGCAGCTTGCTGTAAGTACGCCCTCCGACTGGCCCAAGGCGTGACTGGGTTTAACACAGCCGGGTCAAATCTTCACATATGAAGAAGGAAAAACTGGTGTGCAGCAGCCCAGAGGTTTTGTGGAAGTTGTGCATGACTCACCAGCAAGACTGCTTCTTTAAAGGTGAGTAAAATAACATTTTCTCAGGTTCTGGGCCCCTCCAACAGAACTGGGGTCAGCTGTCATCAGTACTTAAGAGCCACAAAAAAGTCCAAAAAACAAAGTACCATCATCTACATACTACTGTACACTAAAAGACCCATCAAAGACCTTCTTTTTCCAGCTAAGCGTCATTTTATTGCATTTCTTGACAGCCGTTTGAAGCCTTTTTTGGGAGAAATTCCAGGCAGATACGCGATGGAAAGAGCTTCTCGGCAAAAGAGCTCAAGTTCATCCCGAGACACTTGCTGTCACGCTTTATCAAAAGGAAACATTTGGACAAGATGAAAACACGTGTCTGGCGGCTGAAGCCGGACCTCCAACACAAATCAATACGTGTGTCACTCAAACAGCAGGACAGGACGTGACACAAAGCAAGCTGAAGAGCTGGCATCTGAAAAGCTCCAGGAAAATCCAGCGGACTTTGGTGTGCGTCTGCTTTCCTCGCTGTGACCTGCAAAAAAAGCGATGGAAGGAAGTCCTCTTGTGTACTCAGCACACGATCTCTCATAACCCCGTGATTGTGGTGAAAGTCCCACATGTCCTCTTCAACGCAGGTTGGCACACAGCCGAGAGCCCTCGATCAGAATAAAGTTCTCTCATTGCATGCTAATGTGATCCATAAAGTCCAGTGGAGGAGATTTTGTTTACAGTCGCCTGTCAGCGTCAGAGCACATTGAGATGAGTTGAGATGCCCTGACGGAAACATGGCGACAACAGGGACCGGGTGGAGGGAGCGAGGCTCCAACCGCTTCCTGAGCCACTGTTGCAGTACAATGAAAGAACGATGAAATGATGAGCATCTCCCTGTCTCATGGACAAGCGGCAGTAGGAAGAGGCTAATCCCTTAACAAGGACATGCTTATGAAACTTGAAGGAAAGGAGTCTAATAGCATTGCACTTTGCAGGTTCGGGACACTGATTTAGTTCATGTCAATGTGTACGGTACAAGTCTTTATCAAGTGTGTCCCAGGCATGCATGGATATGAAGCCGATATGTTACTGACGCAACAAAAGCCCCCCCCCCCAAATAAAATGCCAAAATTCGTAATCTGCATGTAAAGTTGTTTGAAAACGTTGACTTCGGCTGCACCGAATCCCCGAAACATGAACAATACATATTTGCAGACGGACAATACTTCCCCGATGGTTCCGTTACAGTTTTTATTGTCAGATGAACAGTTTCAGGCACGCTCAGCCACGTCTACACCCAATGATGATTGCAGAAGTCAAGAGGGACACACCGGTGACTTGGACTTGATTGTGTAGGTCTCAGTGCCAGCTGGAACCCAAGAAATGTCACATTTCTCAGCTGCAGGTCTGTGGCTGCACACTCGGCTCTGAAGGAGTTTAGTAGTAGATGCAGGTAAATGTGTTCGGATGTGCTTCAGGGTTTGCACTTTTGCATTACGTTTAGCTTTCTTGGCCACCATGGTAAACTCTTTTTTGTCACTTAAATCGATTGAGGGTTTTTTTGCCGCACTCCTCCTTGCCTGTGCGGTTTCTTTTACCTTTGGGCGCGGAGCGGGTTGGCATGGGTTGAAATCACAGCCTCACTGAAATTCTGGATGTTTTTGTGGGATTTATTGTAACACGCAGGTATCACGGTGTTCAGACGTAGAATGAAACCAGGGTGGCAAACAGATGCTTTGAGTGCCACCGCACAGTGGATGAGTGGTTTGTATGTTGGCCTCGCAGTCAGGAGAGTTGGGTTCGAATCTCCGTTGGGCATCTCTGTTAGGCTCTCACGTTAGGTTAATCGGCGACTCCAAACTGTCCATCGGTATGAATGTGAGAGTGAATGGTTGTTTGTCTGCCCTGCGACTGACTGACGACCAGTCCAGGGTGTACCCCGCCTCTCGCCCGAAGTCAGCTGGGATTGGCTCCAGCATACCCCTGCGATCCTAACACACCCACAAAAGCCCACGTGACCAGCCATCTAAACCTGATCTCAACACAGTTCACTGCGGGCGACTGTCTGTTGAGCTGAACCAGAACGAGAGATCGGGCCGGTTATTTATGAGGATTAAAAAAAAGAACTTGTTGCAATCTGGCTAATGAAATGCTAATAGCCTGGCCAAACAAACGCCCACAAGGCTGTCCTCGCTCAAGAGAGTTTCAATCAATAATGCATAACGTCCCCAGAAAATCAATTTGCTTTGGGGACCCTTGATCCAAAAGATAAAGGAGGTTAATGTGTTTCCAGGTCCTCACCTCAGCAGGCCTGTGATGCTGTGACTCTTTTTGACCGAGTCAGTGTCAAGCGACGCATAATTATGAGTCTGTCAACGTTATTACTGGCTTCAAAAATCAATGATAAAAAAATGCTTAGATGAACAGACTCCCTTCTGCGACAGCAATCACTTGTGAAATAAAAAGAGTCTGTCACGAATGAAGATGCTGTCATAAGGTGAGTCACCATTTTTATTGGAAAGTTATTCAAGCGTTATCTCGACTGGTCTAATAAAACCCGTTCTTAGTCAATCTGCATCAGGGTTACGCAGCAATGATGATTCACTTTCCATTGCCTTTCTTGTCCAGGTTCACGGTTGACCTGGAACCAGTCCCCGCTGACTTTGGACTGTAGGAAAAGCGGGCTACACCCTGGACTGGTTGCCAGTCAAAGACAGCGAGTGGTTAAACAGTTACTCCTGAAAATGTACTTAGTTACTTTACTTATTACTTTATTTCATAAGAACTAAATTAGATTACAATTCACTTGAGAGGTTGAGAAGAGAGGGTGTTGTTGCGGCCGGTGCCGGTCAATGCGTTGCCTTGTATGGTGTGCACCCGGACTGAGCTCAGGTCTGGGTCTGGAGGAGAAGTTGAGTGGAATACGAGTGTGTTCAGCGGTATGATTTTTGGAGGGAAAAAGTCCATTCATGCATTCTTAAAGGGATTACTGCAAAAAAGGGAAAATTAAAAATGTCTTTTAAAAAATACGATTAATCGATTAATCAAAAAAATAATCGACAGATTAATCGATTATGAAAATAATCGTTAGTTGCAGCCCAATATTTTTCCGACTATTTTTGCGATAGATCGGCAAAGTCCCAGTAGTACACAGTAGTTGTGTACTAATGTACTACTGTTGAAATCATTTACTTTCAACGTGCGACATGAGTCTCGTCGATGAGACTGCAGAAGAAACCGATTGTGTGAGGAACAATGCTGCTTGAGAATGGGTCCACACATATATTTTCTACTCCAACTTGGATTTGACAAGCATTCTTTTATTCATTCCTTCCACACATACTTGTGGAACTAACAAATATAATGAACTTCCAAGTGGAAAGCGGAACAATGAACCACAATGACTAATTATGGCTTTCAAAATCAAATAAATGTTTAATACCGCTGCCTTCGTTGGCTGCACATACAGAATGTAAAATACAGAATGTGTTTCTTTGTTACACTGAAATGTCCAAATTTCCTATTTTTCTACAATGCTGGAAGGCAACATTTGCCCTAGAACAATGTTTACGGCTGGATTATTGGCTCTGTGTTTGGAGGAGGATTATAGTTGTTGTTTTCAGTTCATTATACACACACGTTATCAATTTAACAGGGGTAATTCAGGCGCTAATTCCAACTATCTTGGCATGAGGTAGCTACAGTCCATGCAAAGAATTCTGCAACTGTGTCACCGGCAAAGCCAAGCTGGATGCCATTACTTGGTGCCATGCCTATAATGCCTCTAATGAACTCTGCTAATTGACATGCTTTTATGAGGGCGATACGCCAAGTAATTCTGTTTAATAAGGCACCGTGAAAATGAATGCACAGTAGCTAGTCTTCTGCTATGTTGTGAAGCGTTATTGACAAATATATTTTTTGCCGAATCTAAAACCCAAACAGCAAAAAAAAAAAACGGAACTTGTACAGGCTCAACCGTAATAATATAATATAATATAATACATACAACATAATATATACATAATGAAAAAATACAGGACTGAACAAACACACTTTTTTATTNCGCCAAGTAATTCTGTTTAATAAGGCACCGTGAAAATGAATGCACAGTAGCTAGTCTTCTGCTATGTTGTGAAGCGTTATTGACAAATATATTTTTTGCCGAATCTAAAACCCAAACAGCAAAAAAAAAAAACGGAACTTGTACAGGCTCAACCGTAATAATATAATATAATATAATACATACAACATAATATATACATAATGAAAAAATACAGGACTGAACAAACACACTTTTTTATTCAGTCACAAAAGAATGCAAGTACATTTTGTACAATGTGCACAACAACAAATGTGTTGTAACTTTGCATGCATAACCGAAGCATGATGCTTTCTTTCCACAAATTGAAACAAAAACTAAAAATGATAAGATACTAAGCATTTATGTTGATGCGTAGTTTTCGGTAGCAGGCGGTGCATTTGGCATCTGAGCCAGCCAGAATTTTACTTGGCAGACACTGTGAGGGCCTGTGTTATTTAAAAAAATAATGTTAATATCAATATATTTTTTCATACGTTGCCCTTTGCCTGGACTAGAATTTTAACCCTACTCCCCACACACTATGTGTTTATGTAAACAACCACACTCAGATAGTGATCATTCGTACAATGACAACAAGATTGCAAAGTTGTTCCGTGACGCTCGAAAACGTACCCCATAAACGTGATTTCGCGTGAGACAAAAACGAGCTCCAAACTAACTGCATGGATTGTTTTGAAAACAAAATGTCACCGTGGTAGAAAGTCACGTTTGGACACCAAAGACCAAAAGCTAGGCACTTAATGCTGGGTAGCTTGTGGCATCACTTTCCTTTAAATTCCCAAAATGAAATAGTGCCAGAAGTGGAAATAAGAAAGTAAAAATATGCATACTTACCAAAATAAATGGTAAAAGAAGTGAAAAAGGAACTGACCATTATTTAGATGAGATGGTCTGGTGAACAAAAAAGAAAGTGACATGAAATATGCCACGCTGATCTTTTAATCATAGATTAATCATTAATCATTAATTAATCATAGACAAAATACCACAGAATAGAAGTTGGACTACTTCAGGTTCTCGGGTTTTGGACGGGTGTGACACAACAAGTGATGACGCTCACAGGTCGTTTGTGTGTAAGCTCAGACTTTGGTAACTAACTTCATGAAATGACACCTCTTTATAATGCACACAAACATTTGTGGGTGAGTTTTGAATAATAGTCGGTGTACTTTAATCGTGTCTTGGAATGATTTCATTTTTCATGAAAAACGTGTGAGGAGCGATCGCATTACAGTCATACGTATTGCCTGTGCATGCGATCGCTTTCAACCTTTTTTATATGCTTTCATTCCTCCTTTCCGAGAGCACAATATGTATGACACCGTTGCCACTGTTATGCCGGGGGGGGTGAGGGCCATGAACTGTTCATGCATAATGTGATGCGGGTCACCTTTTCAAATCAAAATGCACAGCTCCACAAAAAATGCAGTGAATATTAACGTCAACATTGCTCCGCATTATGATTATTAATGGGCATACACAACTGAGGTCGTCATGCATTGAGACGGATATGTAGGTAGATAAATGAGTGTATCCAAAGGAAACATATTCTGGACTTGTACGATGGCGCCACGAATTATCCCCTGGACAGTGGAATAGCATCTGAACATGTATAAAAGTAATCATTCATTCATTTTCTGTACCGCTTATCCTCATTAGGGTCACGGGGATGCTGGAGCCTATCCCAGCTGGCTTTGGGCGAGAGGCGGGGTACACCCTGGAATGGTCGCCAGTCAATCGCAGGGCACATATAGACAAACAAACATTCACACTCACATTCATACCTATGGACAATTTTAGAGTCGCCAATTAACCTAACATGCATGTTTTTGGAATGTGGGAGGAAAGCGGAGTACCCGGAGAAAACCCACACACGCACGGGGAGAACATGCAAACTCCACACAGAGATGCCCAGCGGAGATTCGAACCCAGGTCTTCCAGATCTCCTGACTGTGTGGCCAATGTGCTAACCACTCAGCCACCGTGCGGCTTGTATAAAAGTATTTTCAGGGAAATCATAATCATACCTGGTTGTATGTATGATAATGTCACTGCGTGGATTCTCTACAGATCCGAGTGAGTCAGTAGTGTATGCCACCTCCTGCCCAATGTTAGTTGGATTGGACTCCAGCTCACCTGTGACCCTGAACAATATTATTGGTAAAAGTAATGGTTTTATTATATTTGAACATGCACGTAAATGACATTGGAATACATCACTTACTACAACGGACAGTTCCGCACGTCAAAAAGTAGTAGGAACGAAGCAAAGCTTATTAAATCCTACCCCCGTAGGTTGTCCCCTATTTCAATACATTTGTAGATTTCCTGCAGTTAGTAAGTTTAAATGCATAAGTAAGGTCATGTGACAGAGTGTTAGATAGTAGTCAGTGTCCTTATCAACGCAAATAACTTCTATTGCAGTCCTGATGAATGATAATCATAATAAATCATAACAGTAATGAGCGGAGGGCCGCACGGTGTCTGAGTGGGTAGCACGTTGCCCTCACAGTCAGGAGGTTCAATTTTCAAATCTCCGATGGGCGTCCTTGTGGAGTTTGCATGTTCTCCCCGTGCGTGTGGGAAGTTTTCTCCGGGTACTCCGGTTTCCTCCCACATTCCAAAAACATGCATGTTAGCTTCATTGGCCGCTCTAAATTGTCCATCGGTATGAATGTGAGTGTGAATGTTTGT
>QODF01000016.1:1327588-1340218 GCA_024372805.1 Oostethus manadensis
ACACAATATTTCCTTGTGTTTTGTAGACATCAACTGTTTGTAATGTTTCATTGTAGAGCGTTCTTTTACTTCTTTACTTCATCCCTTCCATAGTTTGATTCCACATAGCAAAGTACTAAAAGTTTGTAGTGTTCTTCTTGCATATTTGTGTTTTATGTTTCCTTTATTCCTGAGATCATATTTCTCCTCTCTTGTTGGGAAAACATGTATAACATTCTTTGGTAACTGCTTGTTGTTTGCTTTATGCATCATTTTAGCGCTTTGAAGCTTTACCAGATCAGCAAATGTTAATAATTGTGATTTTTGAAACGGTGGATTTGTGTGTTCTCTATACGCCGCGTTATGGATTATCCTGATTGATCTTTTTTGCAGTACATCAAGCGAGTCAAGTGTACTTTTCTAGTTTTTTCCCATATCTCCATGCAATAAGTTAGACATGGTAACACCCGAGAACAGTAGAGAGTTTGGAGTGATTTTTGATCCAGGACAAATTTGATTTAAGTCAGTATTGAAGTATTTCTTGCTACTTTATGGTGTATGTTTTTGATGTGGGGTTTCCAACTCATTCTGTCATCAATTATGACTTCCAAAAATGTATTTTTATTCACCCTTTCAATTTCCTCCCCGTCAATTTGTGTTTTCTCCCAAGTATCTCTTCTTCTACTACCAAACAGCCTCATTTTCGTTTGACTTAGACTCAAGGATAACATACAATATCATTCGCAAGGCAATTTTATGACTAGATCTGCCGATGGTGTACTCTGCGCCTCTCACCTGGGAAAAGATCTAGCTCACCTGTGACACTAAACAGAAAGCAGATGAATTAATGCATAAAACTATTCCTAATGGATATCTAATAATTGTCCAACAATAAATACAGACCTAAACGGGCACAACTACGGAAAAACCAACACCTTAAGTTTTCTGGAAAAATATGCCTCCATGAGTCAAACAAAAATATCTCATTGGAACTATTTTGGTGCTTTCCTGACAACGACTTGGGAACACAAATGAAATATAAAAGTTACAAGTGCTGACAGCCGCTAGCAAGACATGCAACCAGGTGACTGCTGTTTAAAGCGGTTGCCTAGCAACATTACCTAACTGAAATCGAAATTATACCAGTCCCGGAAATCTGGCTCCAGAATCAGAAACAGGGCCATTCTGGCTGACGGATGAGGAGGATCAGACATCAGATGGCGTCCTGAAGAATGTAAACCTGGGTTCGACACCATGTTTATTTCTAGGTGACCAACACTAAAAGCTACCTCACAAATAAATCCAGATCGAGGTCTGCCACGATAACAAATTTTGCTGGACGATAATTGGCCTACAAATTAATGTCAATATTACTGACCACATTTTTTCATTAATTATATAGCATAATATTTACATACGACCAGTCCAGGGTGTACCCCGCCTCCCGCCCGAAGTCAGCTGGGATAGGCTCCAGCATACCTGCGACCCTAATGAGGAGAAGCGGCATAGAAAATGGATGGATGGATGATATGCACATCAAATCAAAAACTATACGTTTGAATGTCTCAAGCGTATCTAACATTGTATTTGGAATGTCAAGCGTTTTTCAAACAAATTGAACAAGCAAATAACATAACAAATTAAACAATGACTAAAAAATTCAATGACGGTAAAATGGACTCTCGGTCACTTTCGGCAAAAATTGCACACTTAAAAACAATTATCAAAAAAATAATAAACCCTGTAAACAGCCCAATAAAAAAAAAACACACACACATACAGTTATGTGGTGTATTGTTAAAATAATGCAAGGGGTCATGTTTGAGCTGGACCACATACCTGATACCTGTGGTGTTTCTGATGTCCTTCAACACATTGCTGTTTGTGACATGTACACGTACCTTCTCCCAGGTAATTTGTACTGTCTGTCAAACATTTCTAGCACTCCCCAAATGAAAATGCTCTTCCACCATGTACAGTAAAGCGGATGCTGGTGTGAGGCTGCTGGGGCTGCAGCTGTTTGAGACTCCATGTGGAAAGTCTTTTGAACTAACCTCAGAGGTGGCATTCGCTTTTGGACAGAAAGACGTTTGCAGCAAGGAGATTTTTGATAATGATCTGCTCCTCACCGTTGCACCAGTCTAACTTGGATAAATCTTGGATCAAGCCTAGCAGGCATTTGCAGGCAGCCATCGGAAAGCATACCATGTCCTCAAATTCCACCGGTCGTCTCTCAAGAGAGATTTGTAAGGTGGAGACAAACTTCTTGTTCCCAGTCACCTTTGCATTTTTGATTGCAGGTCTCAGTCCTGTGATAGGCATGACAGAGCTTGGAGTGAAAGCTTTCTCTGCCTGAACGCGGGCCATGACTTTCTCAAAGGGTTCTAACACCACACAAAGTTTCTGGATAATGTTCAGCTTGTGATCACTGAATTGGTCAGTGTAGCCTGAGTATGTGTATAGTAACCATCAATTTATGTCACTTGTAGGTTCTGCTTCTTCCCACTCCTTCTCAGATATGCTAAACCAGGGGTGGGAAACTTTTTGGGCTAAGACAGCCGTAAACAACGCATATTTTCAAATGTATTTTCCTGAGAGCCATATCCTATTTTTTAAAAAGTGAATACAACTAAAATAGTGCCAACAATTTTAGAGGATAACAAGTCTCTGAATTGGATAACTTAAAGTGATGAGAAGGTTTCTATAAAACAAAGTATTATATTTTTAATTCTAATACTATGACTTTATTCCCACAATATTGGAAATTAGTTCCCAAATTATTTTCCCCCAACCAAAAATTACAACTTTATATTGTTTTGTTTGTTTCTCAATACTGCGACATTTAAAAAATAAAAATCAACTCTGTTATTAAAATGACATTGTTTTTATTTGTTTTAATTTCGTAAAATTGTGACTTTTTTTTTTTTAATTACCGTAATGTTTTCTATTTCCTACGTTTTTTTTTTCATTTTCAATTTTTCAACTTTTACCATAATTATGACTTTCTTCCTGTAATATTTATTTTAATTTAACTTTCCAAAAATGCCAACTTTTTTTTTGGTTGGATTAGAACTTTTTTCTCCTAACATTTTGACAAAATTGCTGCTCATTTTTCAATTTTTGCTGTTTCCTTAAAGTTTTTTGTTAAATTGTATTCTTGGATTGTGCCGGGGGCAAATAAATCACTCAGACTGCACTTCGAACACCCCTGTTGTAAAGCAAGATATGTTACATATATCTTAGGAAAAAACGAAATTGAAATAAATACATGTTAAATAAATACATGTTTTCGGTATGTTCTCCACAAAATGTAAAATGTAGGCAACTGCATTAAAAGCGGTGAGGTGCAATCAAGTGGTCTTACCTTTTATTTGTATGTGAAATACAGGCCCCCTCTCCTCCTCCAGGAAAGGCTCTGCCGATAACTAGCAGCCCCTAGCCTACATTTTAACGAGCTGTTCAAAGCCAAACGCGAGGTGGCTCGCATCAAAAAAACACTTGTTAGTTACAACACGTTATGCCAAGATGCCACTGTATATATGACAAAGCAATACCTGCAGTGCGTCAATAGCTTCTCACTTCTCCCAGAAGCGATGTACTTTGTGACAACAGTCACAGCAACACAAAATGCTCTGGTCTGGTTGAGAGAGCCATCCACCGGGGCTTTGAAGCTAATCTTGTCATTCAAAATGCCCTTTTCTTTGCCCATTTCTGCTACTGGGAACTACTTTTACGTCCACCTGGTTAAGTACGTATTGTGAAAGTACAACAACACAAATCTGCTCAGGCCTTCGGGCTCAGTCTGTTGAAATGATGGTTGATTGTAAACAGACACAGGGGTGAATTGTGAATTAGATTCCATTCTTAGTAGTTCTAGTAAGTACCAGATGGTAAGGACCAAAATGGAGTACAAATATCTCCCTTTCCAAAAATGTGTGTTAACATTTGCAGCCTTAGTCTTACGTTTCTAAATCAGTTTCCCAGCATTTACGACGGGGGAAATGTGGAAGTCAGCCACTCCAGCAGAATGGATTGTGTTCAGCTTTGAATGCCACCCTGCATTTTACTTGAGAGATGGGCTAAGTAGCTCGTGTGACTGCAGAGTTCATGGAGTTTGAGTGTAATGACACAATAATCGGATGAGGCGATAGTATTGCTTTCGGACTAATCCTGAATGTTTGAAGGGGATACTGAAACGGAAGCCCGTCAATGCAACCAGACTCTACGGGTTACTTTTGGGAAGATATAGCTTTAAAATGCAGATGCCCCAGTAAGAAGCAAATGAATGTTCGTCCTAGAAAATTGGTCCTTAATTCTCTTTTCGTGGCACCTCTACGTTTCTTTCTTTGTCTCTCTGTAAACTCACTAAATTAATTTGAGGATTACAAAAAGTGGGAAAGCCCGTTTGGTTTACCTGGAGCAAAATATGGGCGTGATGTTACTTGACGCACCAAACTGTGAAAAGCCGCTTCAAAAATGTTGCTCTGCTATCTGCTTGAAGTGTGATGGATACACAGTTGGAAGCCCGAGCTCATAAAAATTCATAGCATAGAGGACATATGGTAATTTTGGCGCACGGTTTAGTCATTTGTCATCTCTTAACGTAAGTGTGGTTTAAAGGATGAGACAGGAAATAAGCGAGTGATTGATCATTGACAGAAATGAATGTAAACATTTTTCTACTGAACGGTGATGCGATTGCGGTTCGAATTTCAAGGCTCTGAAAAAGTGTCCACTAAGTGGCCAGCCAGTCCACCTCTGAATTGCTGAAACCCCCAGCCCCAAATTAGGACTTTACAGTGGCCTAGTCAAAGTCCTGACCTGAATCCTTTTGAGATCCTGTGGCGTGACCTTCAAAAGGCGTTCATGCTGGAAAACCCTCCAGTGTGGCTGAATTGCAACAATTCTGCAAAGATGAGTGGGCCAAAATTCCTCGACAACACTGTAAGAGACTCATTGCAAGTTAGTTAGTGCAAGTCAGGTTAATTGCAGTTATTGCTGCTAAAGCCCAACCAGTTATTTGGTTCAGGGGGCAATCACTTTTTCACCCAGGGTGGGTTAAGGGTTTTTTTTTTCCTCCCTTAGTAATGGTTTCATTTAAAAACTGAATTGTGTGTTCAGTTGTGTTACCCACCCACACACTCACAGGGAACATGCAAACTCCACAAAGCGAGAGATTCAAACCCAGGTCTTCCAGATCTCCTGATCTCCTGGCTTTAAAACACCACTCCTCCCGACATGCTAACCACTCAACCACACACAAGTATGTATATTTTAGGTTGTGCTTACAGTATATATGTACTTATAAATGCTCCTTCATGAGCCACGCCCTAATCGTTTGCGTGTCCCAATGATCCTAGCAGCTAAGTTGTAGGGGGCTCGCATGGCCCTAGTAGGGTCATCCATTACAAACAGGTCCAGGGGAGGGACCAGACAAATAGTGGCTCAATAAAAGGAGGACTTTTTCCAAACAGTCAGGGAAGTACAACAAAAAATGACGTTCATCTTTTGCCAACACTGATGCAGACGGACACACAATGGATTTGGACGTTTTTTGATACCTGAATGATTGCTTTGGGATCAAATGTGAGTAAAAATTGATAAAGCAACATGTCAAAAATGAAATCACTCTTTTGTTGATGAAAATATAATAAAAATCATCATCTTTAATCAAAATTAAAGACATTTCTTAGGTTTATTGCAAAAAGGCATTGGCTGAGTGGGGTCACAAATGACCACACTCATGGAACAGTGTAGGTATTGGAACGTCATGCATCCAATTGTTACAATTTACTTTGTTTATTTATAGTAGGAAAGTGTCATTGTCTTTTAATGAGGTTTTCTAAATAAATTAAAATCTTCTGTGGACATGTACTTTAATGTAAAGAGACTTCTAAACTTTTATGGTCAAGTTCAATGGTTTGCTAATTATATACTGGTTATAAGTAACCCTGTGACAAGTTCATAGTAAAGTAATCATAAAAAGTACATCTAATTTATATTTTCATCCAAGAACATTGGTTAGCGCCCTTTTATTAACTATGCAAACTATGCACATTTTTATGATTTTTATGCTTGGAACAAGCAGGAAGGAAGGAAGTTCTACTCGCTTTTCTTCCATTCAGCTTTTGAATCAAGCGTCCACCAATTGCACACACAGACGAATATGTACTGTAAAAAAATATCCATTTTCTGAAAGACACAATAAAAATACCTAATGGTGTTGTGCTGCTTGTAATGGCCGTTTTTATGGTTCTCAATGTCAACGAGAACCATATAATGTCATCAAAGGCGCACAATGGTCGAGTGGTTTCCGTGCTGGCCTCGCAGTCAGACGATCGGGGTTCGAATCTCTGCGTGGAGTTTGCATGTTCGACTCATGCGTGCATCCAAAAACGTGCATTTTAGGTTAATTGGCGACTCCAAATTGTCCATAGGTATAAGTGTGAATGGTTGATTGACTGGCGACCAATGTCAGCTGGGATAGGCTCCAGCATACCCCCACGACCCTAATGAGGATAAGCGGCATAGAAAATGGATGGATGGATCAATGTCATCCAATCTAGCATTATTGTTGTTTTGAAGTACAGAAATACCTGCCGTGTATGACTGACAATCGGTCAAGCATGAAGCAGTGACACCTGACATGAAAACATTAACTGTATTTTCAAATCTTTCTGTAACTAATTCCATAATTCAAACGTGTCATCCTCCGCCAAGAAAGGGCCCCTGCAGCAAGTCCTTTTATGCACCTTGAAAGACTCTGCAAACCTGTCCTTGCACTATTTCCCCCCTCTCTTCATGCTTAGAAATCTCGATCAACTACATATCTTGTGTGGGGCTGCGAAATGACAGCACGCTCACTGATTAGAAAGGCATGTCCACAATTTTACTCTTGAAAAGTCAACTTATGAAAGGATGCTCTCTGTGCTCTTGTGCTGTATGTGTTTTAGAAAAACACATCAGGCTTTGGGGCCGCACGGTGGATGAGTGGGTAGCACATTGGCCTCACAGTCAGGAGGTTCTGGGTTTGAATCTCCAATGGGCATCTCTGTGTGGAGTTTGCATGTTCTCCCCGTGCGTGCGTGAAGTTTTCTCCGGGTACTCCGCTTTCCTCCCACATTCCAAAAACATGCATGTTAGGTTCATTGGCCGCTCTAAATTGTCCATTAGAGTGTGAATGATTGTTTGTCTATATGTGCCCTGCGATTGACTGGCGACCAGTCCAGGGTGCACCCCGCCTCTCGCCCAAAGTCAGCTGGGATAGGTTCCAGCATACCCGCGACCCTAATGAGGATAAGCGGTAGAGAAAATGGATGGATGTTGTTGTGTTATGGACTCTCGATGACATCCCGGACTCGGCCATCATGCTACCGTGCGGCGCTGACGATGTCTGCGCTCATATACAGTGGCGGGCAGTAACGAAGTAAATGTAATGTATTACTGTACTTAAGTAGCTTTTTCATGTATCTGTACTTTACTGAGGTATTTTAATTTGGGGGGACTTTTTACTTTAACTTCACGACATTTCAAAGTCAAATATCTGACTTTTTACTACATTTTGCGAAATCAGTCGTTCCTTTTTATTTATGAGTGGATAAAAAACGGAACTGGTCAGCATGCGCAAACCACCAATCAGGGTACTGCGCCCGCTCTGTTTTGAATTGCTTTGGTTGCCGATTGGTTGGCAGCTTCTTAGCTTCTTAGTGTCAGTTCATCAGCAGCGTTTTGAGAGCCTTCAAAAATGATGGAAGAAACGCCCGAGTCTCAATTGCCACAACACCCGTGGCCTTACCGGCCCGATTTTTTTGAAGTCCCTGAAAATTAGAAAGACTCCTTCATTTTCAATGTGCCTTCCCTGCAAAATTCACATTGCACGTTCCATTCACCCAAGTTTGTAGTTGAAGCTGAGTCGATCAGTCGATGTTAACATTGCATATCGGAGTATAGGTTCTATTTGGAACTAGTTTTGCACGCAGTGTGTGACGCCAAAACAGTTAGCGTTTGGGGTCGGGTGCTGTTTATTACCAAGTCAGTTATTCTTTCAAATGTTCAGCTCCCAAAAACTAGGATCCAAGCCTGTGCTGAAATGATTGAACTTTGTAGCTTACATCTATGACGCACTAAAAGCACATGGGGTGTTTATTTTATCGGTCAAAGAGAATTTGTAACGGTGGTTCATTTAGTTATTTTTTTTTGTATGTTTCCTTTTTGCAGAGAAAGCGTGGTAGCCACTTGCAGAGATACACTGCCCTAACAGGAAAAGAAAAATGGAAAGCAAGGCGACTCCTTGGAGATCCAGACCGTTGACATTGGGACAAACCAAGCTGGTCACACAGAAGAATGTTGATCATGCAGTGTTGAATTTTGTGACCCGGGGTCTCCAACCATTTGGTGTTGTGGAACAACCACCATTTAGAGCTTTCTTGCATGATCTTCAGCCTAACACCTCCCTCGTGTCGAGGGCCACTTTGCGACGGAAGACGGAGGAGGCAGCACTTGAGATAGTTTGAAAAAAAGCAATGTCAGCGACTTCATAGCAACAACAACAGACTGTTGGAGTTGAAGGGGAAGAGGTTTCGTCGGTGTCACCGCCCACTGGGTGGACCCTAAGAGCCTGGAGAGGTGCTCAGTAGCTCTAGCATGCAGGCAGCTCAAAGGCCCACATACTTTTGATGTTTTGGCTTGTGCACTAAATGACATTCACTCTGAGTTTGACATTCAGAACAAGGTTGTTGTTCTACTACGGACAACGGGTCACATTTTTGAAAGGCATTTGGTATATATGGAGAGCAAGACGAGAACAACTCTGCTTCAGAGGAGACTGAAGATGAGATAAGTGACGTGTGATGGAGATGATGAGGATGTGGTTGGTGTTGAGGTGAACTTTGTAGAGGTAATGTTTTAGATGAGGATGATGGCTTACAAGTCCAACTTCCAAAGCATCATGGTTGTGCCTGCCGCTTATTAAACTTGGTTTCCACAGCGGATGCAGATAAAGCCTGTTTAAATGAAGCCTACAAGAAGCTGTCCAGGCCGGCATTTGCAAAGTGCCGTGCACTGTGGAAGAAGTGTGGCAGATCTGTGGCTGCGGCAGAGATTATAGAAGATGTGTGCAAAATTCAGTTGATCCGCCCCAACACAACAAGGTGGAAGTCCTGATTTCTTGCTGTTGAGAGAGCGCTTGGGATCATTAAAGGTCAAGGAGATTGGGCTATCAGCTGTCTATGCGTCCCTCAAGTTGTCAGTGTAAGTGCTGTTTTTTTTTTTTTGAAATACTTCCTTTAAATTCATGTTCCAGTGTGATAGGTTGAGTCCTGTTGAAATTGCCTTTCTGCAAGAGTACGCCAGAACCAGGAGCCCGGTAGCCAAAGCCCTCAACATTCTTCAGGCTGAAGTTGATGTCCAGATGGGATGGCTTCTGCCTACGTTAACACTCCTCATCTCAAAACTGGACCGAATTCGCATTAGCTGCAGGTACTGCAAACCTCTGGTGGATGCAGTCCGAGGAGGCCCGCAGCAGCGCTTCGGAAACATGCTGGTAGAGCCGGAGTTTATTGCAGCTGCAATCCTTATCCCGAAATTCAAAACATCCTGGACATCAGATGAACACATTGTCAAACCAGGTAAGATTATGTTTTGATTCCTAGCATCTGTGGAAATGTCTATTCCAGGGCTGAACTACAACAAGGATCATCTGCAGGAAGAGCCTGCAAATCAAACACCAGTTGATGGTTCCAGTGCTCCGGAGGAAGAGGACTTCTTTGCAAGCATGAAGTATACTCATGGTCAGTTAGAGGGCTGCCTTGCCTGCAAAGCTGATGACAAAGAAATTCTCAAGTCTTTCCCAGCGGTCTGCAAGTTGTCTTTGAAGGTCAACACTGCTTTACCTGCTTCTGCAGCTTGTGAACGCCTTTTTAGCACAGCAGAGCTTATTTTTAGTCCCAGGAGGGCGGGAATGGACTCAAAAGACTTTGAGAATCAGCTCCTTCTCAAGCTGAATAAAAAATATTGCTATTTTAGTTAGATTATCAGTGCCATACTGTACTAGCACACTCACCAGAAGCAGAATGAATGGCATGCTTATCAATCATGTTTACGGACACTCCTTGCCATTTGATGCCTGTTATTGTGTCATTTGTTATGACAATTTTTGTAACTTGTTTTGAAATGTCCGCACTATGTGGAGGTCACCTTGGGGTTTTTTTTAAATTAAATTTTATATTTGAATTTTTTTTACCAAGTATCACCAGGTTTCATGTTAAGCAGTATAGGAGTTCATGCAAAAGGTTCCTTCTGATACAAAAAACAGTTTCTGTTACGGTAATCTGATATGACCAGGTTATATTTACGCACAGATATTTAGCGTAGGTAAGAAGAAATAGTAGAAGAAAACTTGTGAACTTGTGTTTAATAGTTTAGACATTAAAAAGTGTTTTTTTTAATAAACTTTAACCTGCAACTGTGTTAAAAATAAACCTAAAGTTGAAAAGGCCTGCTCTGAAATTGTGTTTTTTCATTTGGTTCTAAAGGAAATTTAGATTCAAGGTTTTGAGATCATAATCATTTAAAATGTCCATAAAATCTTTCCACATATTGTTGAGTATTGACAAAAATGATAATGGTATATCATAGCCATAATAAATCATAGTACTTTGGATACTTAAGTACATTTTAAGACAAAGGCTGTTGTACTTTTGCTCAAGTGAAATTCTGAAGGGAGCACTTTTACTTTTACTGGAGTAATATTTGACCTAGTGTATTTTTACTTTAACTCAAGTACTTAGTTTGTGTACTTTGTCCAGCAGGGCTTATATAGGTGGCCGTTCTCATTTCAATTATGCCACGGGTGAGACCCCATATCATGTTATTATTAAACTTCTAGTTTTGTGATGGCCTGCCGAGTGAATTCAAATAATTGTTATTTCAGTCTTTAGGAATTGCACTTTTTTCTTATCTGAGAGTTGAATCACAGCAACTGGACTCCTCAGGTATAATATGTACTTTTTGTTCAAAATAGTACTTTTGAGGTTGTTAGTAAAAAAATAAAAATAAACTAAGTGTTCCTGAAATGTTCATTGTTCATGTCGTTTAATTAAATATTAGAAATGAGTGGAAAATATTCCACAAATTTGGGTCGTTGATGGTAGGTCTCGCAGCCAAAGCAGTTGTGTGTTAAATGTGTCATGTGTGATAAGTGTTAAATGTCAGTGCTGCAAAAAAAAAAATAATAATGTTTTTTTTAACTCCTCCCTGAGTCAACACCTTATCGTGGTGGAGGAGTTTGCGTGTCCCAATGATCCTAGGAGCTAAGTTGTCGGGGGCTGTCATGCCCCTGGTAGGGTCACCCATGACAAACAGGTCCTAGGAAAGAGACCAGACAAAGAGTGTCTCAAAAGACCCTAATGATGAATAATACAATTGGAGTTTGTTTTCCCTCGCCCGGACGCGGGTCACCGGGGCCCCCCTCTGGAGCCAGGCAGTTAAGCCAGGCGGGACACGATGGCAAGCCTCTGGTGGCCGGGCCTGCACCCATGGGGCCTGGTCGGGCACAGCCCGAAAAGGTAACGTGGGTCCCCCCTCCCATGAGCTCACCACTCGTGGGAGAAGCCAAAGGGGTCGGGTGCAAAGAGAGCTGAGTGGCGGCCGGAGGTAGAGGCCTTGGCGGTCTGATCCTCGGCTACAGAAGCTAGTTGTCGGTACGTGGAATTTCACCTCTCTGGTGCGTGAGGTGGAGAAATTCCGGATAGAAATAGTCGGACTCACCTCAACGCACGGCAAGGGCTCTGGAACCAGTCCTCTCGAGAGGGGCTGGACTTCATTCCACTCTGGTGTTGCCGGCAATGAGAGGCGACGAGCAGGGGTCGCAATTCTTGTTGCCCCCCGGCTCCAGTAAACGAGATGGTAGTTTCCCTACGCCTTCGGGTGGGGGGACGGGTCCTGACTGTTGTTTGCGCTTATGCGCCAAACGGCAGTTCAGAATACCCGCCCTTTTTGGAGTCCTTAGAGGAAGTACCAGAGAGTGCTCCCTCGGGGGATTCCCTTGTTCTGCTGGGTGACTTCAACGCTCATGTTGGTAGCGACAGTGAGACCTGGAGAGGTGTGATTGGGAGGAACGGCCCCCCTGATCTTAACCCGAGCGGTGTCTTGGTATTGGACTTCTGTGCTCGTCACGGATTGTCTATAATGAACACCATGTTCAAGCATAAGGGTGTCCACATGTGCACTTGGCACCAGGACACCCTGGGCCGCAGTTCGATGATTGACTTTGTGGTTGTGTCGTCGGACTTGTGACCACATGTTTTGGGCGCACGGATGAGGAGAGGGGCGGAGCTGTCAACTGACCACCACCTGGTGGTGAGTTGGTTCCGATGGTGGGGGAGGATGCCGGTCAGACCTGGCAGACCCAAACGCATTGTGAGGATCTGCTGGGAACGCCTGGCATAGTCCCCTGTCAGAAGGAGTTTCAACTCTCACCTACGGGAGAGCTTTGACCATGTTCCGAGGGAGGCAGCGGACATTGAATCCGAGTGGGCGATGATTCGTTCCTCCATTGTTGATGTGGCCGATCGGAGCTGTGGCCGTAAGGTGGTCGGTGCCTGTCGTGGCGGTAATCCCAAAACCCGTTGGTGAACACCAGTAGTGAGGGAT
>QODF01000016.1:1361046-1408438 GCA_024372805.1 Oostethus manadensis
AAAATGCCAACATGGTTTGACTTACAGTCTGAGCTTTCCAGGGTTTTACTGGATGATTAAGTTTAATAAGAACCAAACAGCTGTGTGAAAAGCGACAGATAGGGAGACTCCCACTTTTGCTGCAAATCTACTTTCACACTGCGATGATGAAATTGAGTATAACAACCTTTCTTTGCCATAAAGATCTTTTTTTATTTATTTATCCGTACTTCATTTTAATTCAGTCTGTGGCAAACATTGAAACGCACCAATAATTACAGGGTTCCTGTGCAAGTATGGAAAAAGTATGGACAAATATGGGAAAAAAGTCATGATTCCAGACTGTTATAACTGTTTTATTAAAGATAAAATAACGAATACGTCAAAAAAAGGGGAAAATAGTACATCTGTTTCACAGCCAAGATATTTGCGTGAAAGCACTCAGTGGGCAAGGCGTTCTGGAAAATATCTGGGAATATTGACAAAATTCTCATTTATCCAAGTTATTGTATTGTAACGGCATAGAATGCATCACAACTGGAATGTTTCATCAGTTCAAGTTCCATGTCCAGGTCGGACAATCGCCAGTCTGACTAGGCACTAGTCTGAGAGAGAGAGTAGGTCTCTTTTCATGGATGACTGAGGAAATGCAGAAACTATTCACATTTGAGAGGCGGAAAAAAGGGGATATTTACATTTTTTAAACAATGAATAAAATAAAATACCAAAATAGTTGACGGTTTATTAGATAACCGTTGTTGCAGCTCTAACGATACACATCCGTTACCTGAGTCTGGAGAAAGTCTGGAAGAAGTATGTCATTTGTCATACCTGTAAGTAACACCAGGCACGGCGTGCATGAGACAAAACTCAATTTCTTGCTCCATGGTCACGCTTTTGCAGACATGTCAACCTGTGTGCATTGTCCATAGCAGTGCACCGTTCCACCTTAATGTGCACTTAGGACTTGACAATCAAAACTATGCAACCAGTGGTTTGTGTGCACGGGCAGTACTCAAGCGCACGGCTTGTTGAAAACAAATCAGCTTTCACTCATGTGCCATAGTTTCTGTGGGTGGCAATGAGGTCCGTGGCTGATGAGGCACTGAAATCATGGTGTTGGGGGTGCTGGCACCCCCGAGCAGAGACAAACGGCTTGGTGTCAAAAAGGTGTTATAATGACAACAAAAGGAGCTCACTAAGGAGAAAAAGCAGAGTATAACAAAAGGGCACCGGGAATCTAATAACAACCTACCGGTAATATTTGGCAGCTAGGAAAAAATGGCAAAACGACAATCACTCACAAACGTGTCATGCAGGGCCGGAGCATGCGCGACGCTGATGACGATTTCACAACAATCTGGCAATGAATTGGCTAAACATCTTTTTTTGAAAGAAAATATTCAGTTTTTAAAAGGTTGTATCTGGAAAATGGTTAGAGAAACGTTTTGATTCGCCACAGTGGGTTAAAGAAATTGGCGGAGGAGGCACCTACATATACTGTGCAACGAAAAGCAAAACACAACACATCCGCAGCAAATTACCGCGTCACATAAATTAGCAGCTAAGCGCTAAATATGTAGCACGTGACTTAAAACTGTCATTTCCAAATACCCGCAAGGCATGCTGGGTAGTCCAGCTGCAACAACATTAAGCACTATGAGCAATAAAACTCTGGATATCAAGAGTATGTTAACTCCTTGTTGACTTACCTGACAACCTCCTCAACATATTTAGCAACCTAGCAAAAATGCAACAACCACGGCAAAATGTTGGGGAAAACAAAGTCCCACAAGCTACCCAGCATGCCTTGCGGTGGGAATAAATATGTGGGTTTTTTGTATGGGTGTGGCGCGTACATATGTGTGTGTGCGCCCACACGGTGCAGTAGCTTACTTGGTGTGTAATGTGTGTTGACGTGTTGGGTCATGTTGCCTGCCGGCTACACTTTCCACGTTAAAGGTTTGAAAAAAGGAATCCATGGTGGGTCTGATGTGGCCCGCGGGCCGCTGTTCAATCATCATTATCACCCAAAGTTTGTGATGGGAGTAAATTCCCTAATGTAATTTTGATATTATGTCACCAGGCTCAGACTTTGTCAGAACCCTGGCTCCACAATACCAACTCATCAACAGACTCATCAAAATGTCTGATCCACTCAGCATCATCATCGAGATTGACAACAATTTCTTGAACACCACAGCTGCCTCAACTGCTATTAATACAACTGTTTTGACATAGGTAGTTATGAAGTATGTATGTATCTATCTGTGAATATTCTCATTCCTCCAGGTCATTTTATTCCCAGGTCATTTTTATTAGCCGTGCATTTTCTGTCGTTTTTTTCCATATTCCCACAACCCCCTTCACCATTACCTCTGTTTTAACAACCCATCACGTTCCTGCCACCCCAAACACAGTCCAGCAAAGCATCGGCTCAAGTATGTCCTAAAGACTCGCTGCAACGCACACACGGGGGTTCAAAGTCTATAAACTCCTGAACTTTGCGTAGACACACGCCCGCAAATGTTGCTCAGATTGAAGTTACAGATGGCCGCCATCTCCTGGTGTTAAATTTTAACTACATAAGGCATCATATTACAGCAATGGCTTGTTCAATTCAGAACTGTTGCATGTCGCAATTTTGCCAGTTTGACGCTTAAAGGGTTAAGATGGCCAATCATTGACACGCTATGTGTTTATGTTCATTAAACAACCACACACAAATAGAGTGAAGTTATTCACTGACACGTGACAAAGTAACTCTTGAACGTGATATCCCTTTTTTCCAGTGGGACAAAAACAAGCTCCAAACTAACCGCATTGCTTGGTTGTTTTAAAAACTATTACTACTTAACTCCATATGAGCAAACACTTGATGACGGAGGCAAGGAAAAACTCCCTCTGGTGAAGAAATCTTTAGGCGGCTGTCTGTCTCGATGGGTTGGGTTGATATACTGTAAAAAAATGATAAAGGGATACATGGTAGAACAAGCCAGAAGTCTTGGAGCAAGGTACATAGAAACATACATGACGCAAGTACCAACATTTTGATGGTTTAAATATTTTACATGCAGCAATCCAGACAACTACCTCTACCCACGGTGCCAAGAAAAGTCCACCCATATGTGACACATAAACAGAACAAGAACAAACCTACCCAATGCACTGTCTGGAAAGGCAGAAAGAAGGGATGTCGACTTAAATAGTCATTTAGTTTTATTGTTCATAGCTGGACTGTTAGAATTATAAGCGAATATTGTGTGCGTGTATCAAGTATATAGTCTGCCCCCCGTCCAGTTTTGTTAAGTCAATGCGGCCCGCGAATCAAAAAGTTTTCCTACCACTGATCTAAGGCAGTACTATCATTTGCAATCATGTCTCTGAGGTGCTGGGAACCAAGGACTATGATTTCAGTTTTATCTTAGTTAAATAGCAAAACGTTTGAGGTCATGAAGACATTGGAAAGCTGACTAGTTGGTTTAGGTTTCATTGTCAAGTTGCGTGTCATCTGCATAGCAATGGAGTGCTTTCTAATGGCAATACCTAAAGGGGAACAATACAGGTTCTAGCACAGAACTCTGTGGGATGCCATGACTGACCTTCACGTGTCCGGATTCTTTATTACGAACGGATACAGGCGATCCGACAGATAAGACTGAAACCATGCAGTTACTCATTTTCTATTTGCGCCTTTAGAATTTGGAGATCGATTGCGTCGATTGCGGCTGAAGGTCTAATAAAACTCACACTGAAACAAGGCCTTTTTCTGAGGCTGTGAGGAGGTTGTTAGTCATTTTTACCAGTGCTCTTTCTGTGTTGTGGTGCTGTGCCGTTGTAACTGAATGGCAACTTCTTTCTCTAGGATCTCGGAGAAAAAGGGAAGGTTAAGGTTTTTTTAAGAAGCGGTTTGATTGCAGCCACTTTGAGTGATTGTGGTACGTAGCCTGTCACTAATCACGATTATTCTGAGAAGAGCTGTGTTGACTAGTGGAGTAGTGTTTTTGAACAGGTGAGTAGGGATTGGATCTTACTTGCAAGTTGAGTTTGAGGAGGAAATTGTAGAGGTTAGTTCAGAAGAATTGATGGAGTAGAAACTATTTGTGTGTGTGTCAGTCATCGCCGTTTCCTCCAAGGTCACTGTGTTGGAGGGATGCACAACATCTCCTAATGGGGGGAGGTGGTTGATTTGGTGTCCAATAGCAGCAATTTTATTGTCAAAAAACAACATGAAATCATCACTGCTAAGAGTGGTGGGGATGGATGGGCTGATGGCGCCATCACACTTTGTTAACATAGCCACGGTGCTGAAGTGGAATTTGTGCTTATTTCTGTTTTGTTCAATTAAAGATGAATAGTAAGCTGTTCTGGCATTGCACAGGGCCTTTGTATAATTTCTTAGCCTCTCTTTCCAGGACAACATGCAACATAGAGTATCTTACTGGTAAACTTTGAAACCACCATGCGAAATTCCAGGGCTGTCAAACAGAATCTCTGCCATTTTTTCTTTTGACACGGCATTACACCCTGGTTAATGCTTGGTCTTTATTTTACTTTTTTCCTTCCTTCCGAGGAAAAAGGAGCGAGTGAGAACTACGGCTTGCTCAAAAATAAGAAGAGAAAAAGAAACATTTAGAAGTGAATAAATAGTGTGAGTCAAATCTTGCACAATTGCGTGCCAAAGCGCTGCGTTGCACATGCCCTGCAAGTGTAGTGCTGGCAAAAAGCTTAGAATTGCGAGACAAAACATCAAGTTTCCACTCGAGTCTGTGACAGCGTGGAAAATAATACAAATAATAATAATAATACATTTGATATTCATATCAACTAGTCTGTTTGACGCAATTCAAGGCAAAATAAGGGTTGGTTGATTATAGCAATCCAATGTATCTTATTCATTATTTATTGTGTAAAACTATGACAGAAACAACATAAACGTAAAAAAAAACAAAACCGAATTCAAAGCCGCCATCCAACAGTTGAGTCTTCAGTTTGCTTTTCAGAGAGTTGCACCGGACAAATATGCACGTAAGCAATAATGTACGATGGCCGAAACATGCAAAACACACTAACAAAAAGAAAAACAAATGACACTTCCAGTACACAGAAGAGTTACAGGAAGTGAGAACATTTGGACCAATCAGCTACAGAGATTTGGTACACGCCTTTTCCTTGTATGTTTGGAGCCAAGAAGTCCAAAGCACAAAAACAAAACAAATTACAATTACACCCCACTGTTATACCCTCATTCAAATATTAGATGGACTCCTGAAGTACATCTGGTACTTCTGACTGGTATTTGCATGCACGCCAAGATCGGCATGCAGACCGTGCGAGTACGCTCCACTAGACAATGAGATGTTGGACTATTTAATAAGACACAAAAAATAATAATGATAATAATAATAACGAAATCATATTAATGAATAAAGAAAAGTCTCGTTTTGGTACCACATATTTTTGCTTTTCATCTCTCCATTCATGTATTTCTCACACACTGACAGACCGCGTGCGCACATATGACCACCTGTCCCACACACACACACATGCACACACACACACGCACACACACACACATGCACACAGGCTCCAGCTTCAAAACTACTACAATTATCCTCCATCAGCAGCTTGGAGCCACTAAAAGCAGACAGCCTTCAGGATGTTAGCTCTAATTAATAACACAACCATGCTTGGCTGAGCTGCAAAACAAACTGTGAGTCTAATATCTTATTAGCTCCCATTGTTTCACAATGGCCAGCTGCTGAGTAGGATCTTCTCCAGAGAGGACAGTATTCCCCTTCCCATGCACAGGACAAGTACAACCTGCACAGCTTTGCCCGGTCTCATGAAACCCACTCAATTTAGCTTGAAGTTAGGAATGTAAATGTCCAGGCATGAAAGAACGGAGCTTTTTTTTTTGCAGCTTTCCACTGAGAACGCACAGCAGCATTTCCTCTGTCTAGCTTGAACTCTTACTTTGCAATCTTGCAGCGCACTCATAAGCTTGCTTGTTTTGAACTATACATTTCGGAGACAACATCTACATGTTTTTTGGGGCCACCCCAGCAATGTATACGTATATGCATGGATGGATAAAGAAAACAGTTGATGAACAGTTGAATTGATTGTTTGGCCGCAGGGTTTGAGGTCAGAAAACTGTGCAAAAGATGGTTGTAAGTAAACCCAGCTGTGAATACCACAGTTTTCTTGGAAATGCTTTGAGTAACCTTGAAAACAAATCTGGGAAAAAGCTATTCAAATTTCTGACCTTTGAACCGTCTTTGAACACAGTTCCTCCCGCACCAGTCCACATTCAATTTGCTATGAGTGAACCCAGTTCACAAAATACACAAAATTGGGTGCATTGAAAGTATACATGACTGGACAAAAATAAAAAATTGTTTTATTTAACGGAGTCCCAAAACAGTACAGGTGCATGATGGAATATTTATTGTCTCCCAAATTATTGATGATAGACAATATCATTAGCAACATTATTTTCTGAGTGGGTAGCGTGTTGGCCTCACAGTCAGGAGGATCATGGTTCGAATCTCCGTTGGGCATCTCTGTGTGGAGTTTGCATGTTCTCCCCGTGCGTGTGTGGGTTTTCTCCAAGTACTCCGGTTTCCTCCCACATTCCAAAAACATGCACGTTAGGTTAATTGGTGACTCTAAATTGTCCATTAGAGTGTGAATGTGAGTGAGAATGTTTGCTTGTCTGCCCTGTGATTGACTGGCGACCAGTCCAGGGTGTACCCCACCTCCTGCCCAAAGTCAGCTGGGATAGGCTCCAGCATACCCGCGACCCTAATGAGGATAAGCGGCATAGAAAATGGATGGGTGGATGATTTTGACAGCAAATGAGATCAAATTGGGTCATAATTGGATCACATTTTTCCAGATTTTTTGTTGAAATTCAGGTCAAGGTAAGTGGTGAAGTGCCAGAGGTGAAGAAAAAGCTAAGCTTACCCAAAACTGAAAAATAATGTATAATTCAGAATTATTAAAAAAAAAAAAAAGGCCTGTTTCAGGGACCACAAAAATGGGTCAACAATTTCTTTTGTTCTGCAGAAATGGAGGTTGATCAAGCCTTGACAGTTGGTGCAACTAATTCCTACAGATGTTCCAAGTTCTGGACTACTCCTCGGTCTCCATAAATACATTGTTCGGAACACACCGTGGTGCGATACCCTATGAAATTAGCTTCATTTTTTCCCCAAATTACTTTTTTCCCGTTTTTTACATTTTATACTTTTTTTTACCTGTATACTTTTAGGGTTAATGAGTAAAGTAAGTCTGTTAATTAAATGCAAAAATCCTTACATTTATTCATGCAATCCATAAATGGGCAATTTTGCACACATTGCCACAAAATCTTCAAGAAACTGTAGAAAGTATAAAGTTAGAAAGTCACTGATGCAATTCCAAGACCAGAAATACGGTGTGTTCTGTGTGTGGAAACGTGCTTCTTGTCTTGTTTCACTCCGTATTGTTAAACACTTGCTTTAAAGTGCTAAAACACAACGCGGTCGAATTGTACTCATCCAGCTCAAGTCACACACATTGACTAGAAGAAGTGAATTAAAAGTAGATTCTGCCAACTTTGGCCGGTGTTTATTACTATTTCATGTTTAGTTCGGGATGGGCGGGTTAGTCTCTGTAATGAGATTATGCCACGATTGAGCCGTCCTCCGGGGAAATACTTACCCACACAAATAGTCCTTCTCCTCAAGATGACAGCATTTAATTCCCATTATGTCAATTCCCGCAAGATTCGAACAGTAAATTCCGTTTTTGTTGGCCAATTCCGCTATTCTGTCTGGGATTCTGCTAACATGGAAATCACAGGGCCCTGATTATACCTTCAGGAACATCATCTGAAGAGTATTGAACTGGAGAAAGTAATTTGTTGCCGCACAAAAAGGCAAGAAAAAAGGCAGTTAACAATGGAAGAGAGACAAACCATCTTAAAATTTTCGATTTTTCCTCCAGAGAATTGGAGTGTTCGAAAACTTTTGACCGGTATTGTCAATATACAACATTTTGTGCTGTTCTGTTTCGATCAACTTTGTCAATCAAAGGTCTCAGTGAGTGTTGACTATCGGGAAAAAAGTTTCTGGATCTCAACATGTCGTTTTTTTACCGTGGGAGAATCTAGGCTGGGTGATTATGTTTGAATCTCACAAAATCGTGCTACACGCATGTTAAATATGCATATATTTCACAAGTTCTTGCTTGTATCCAACTAGAAAACAACATCCATCCATTTTCTATGCCACTTATCCTCATTAGGGTCGCAGGTATGCTGGAGCCTATCCCAGCTGACTTTGGGCGGGAGGCGGGATACACCCTGGACTGTTCGCCAGTCAATCGCAGGGCAGACAAACAAACATTTCCACTCACATTCACACTCCAATGGACAATTTAAAGTCACCAATTACCATCATGTTTTTGGAAACCGGAGGAACCCTGATCTCCCTGACTGTAAGGCCAACATGCTACCCACTCATCCACTGTGCGGCCCTAGAAAACAACATGATTTATGAATGAATTTATGAATTTTGAAAAAGCCTGATAAACTTCAAAATTGCATGACCTCAGCGATATTTGATCTTCTTGATTGAAATGCATAAAGTTTTATGGGTAATTGCGTTTTTGTTGGCAATAATGCCTGTTATGTGGTACATATTATTACATTTTAAAAGGCAGCAATGGAGGACATAAACTACTCCAGATAGCGAGACGGACAGAAAAAAATATACTTTATTCATCTCCAAGAGAAATTGACAGGTAAATGTAACTCATTCTAAAGCACTACCCATATTTCCAGCCCCCTAATCTGCCTAACTTATCAGAGTTCTGCTCTGAGACGAACCACAAACACACGTCTCCAGTCTGGGAATATTTCCAGTCAAGAACTTCCTGATTTTCTTTTACTGTTTGATGCATTTCACAACCTTAGATTTCCCTCTGGCTGTGCAGTTCCATGTGCTGGGGTATGATTGAGCAACACTGTCCTTTGAAACACCTCGTCTGTCTCGCTCTCCTCACGCACGTTCATACATACTCCCGGCAATGTTTCGCCTGCATGCCAATTAGTTCGGTTCCCACATGGCTCGTTTTTAGGACTGAAAACCAACACAGAACTCTACTTTTCATCACAGCTTGGTCCTCAAGGAGTCAACTGCATGCTCTTAAACCCTCACCCCTTTTTCAAGTCACATGCTGTTAGCCCTGAGCATTGGAGACCAGTCCACTGCTCCTTGAGAGTGAAAGCTCGGTGATTTGAGGGGCTACTCTAAAGAAGATGGACTGGCATTAAAGCCATTGAGGTGCCGTCCTAATGCCTTGTGCTTGGGCACAGGGACAAAAATGGATTTTTACCCCCTGTCTATTCGTAGAACATTTAGGCAAGGAAAGAAGATTCATAATGGATGAGGCTGCCAAATGAACATTTTATCATCAAAATTAGCTTAATTTAAAGATGAATATGAGAACGCCATCCATCCATGCAGCTTATCCTCATTAGGTTTCACAGATATTCATTTCATCTCCTTTGCTTTTCCAGGCATCTTTCTCCTTGAGTACACTCCTGAACATAATGCAAGAGGAAGAAACAGAAAGAAAATTGAGTTGTCAATTTATTTACTTTGTTTTTCATGCCATCTTCAGTCACTCCGCCGTGACCTACCGACGGCAAAGGCAAAAAAGCTTTTGATCTGCGCGCAGGTGCATGTTGAACTGTAAAAACAAAGCCTCTTGTAACGCACCATTGCTGCAGAGGTCGGGCATAGAAGGACAGTGATTTCCATTTTCCTGAAAGATCTTGACGGCTGTGGGACAAAAAAAATCAAGTAGTAGATGCAAAAAAAGGATGATCTGAGAACGGGCCCTGACAGATGGATACCACTGCACAACCTGAGGATCTATCCATCTTGAAGCCCTTGGTTGGAAGATCCTGTCTTATAGTTATTTGGCTGCAACTAATTTGTTCCGAAAGGATTTTTGTAAACCGAAGTTTTTTGTAACCCGAGCACATTTGACATTTAAATTGGCTAATTCGTTTACTGACCAGAAAGACCTTATACAATGGAAAAAACACTGTTCTGCCCATTTTATACTGTATAAATAATGAGAATTGTAATACAAATGCAATGTAATAATACAACTTGAAATAGAATGTATATTGAGTTAAAATTCTCAAAGTTTCTTACCTTTGATCTGCAGCGCAGTACAATACAGTACGTACGCTGGCTGCGATAAACCAATCAGAGAACATTACATAATACGTACAGTACGTACGCTTACCTCCGCCATGCCTCCAGTAGGTATCCTACCGGTATGCTGCAAAACAACATTTTTGCCGAGCCCCGGGCGAGTTACGCCACCATAAGTGAATGGATAGTGGATGCCGGGGCTAAGCTATCTGCTTTAACTCTTGTCCGAGCTTTCGCGAAAGCCAGCATCATTGCTGAACAGCCGACGGACAACGATACTGGCGGCCGACAATGATGACAGGGAACCCGGCATGTTTGGCGGCGAAATTGCCCAGCTGTTCATGTCAGATGCAAAAGATGAGGACTTGAGGACTGTTTTGCTTCTGGTGCCTTTTTTTGTAGACCGCATGTGCCTTAAAATACGGTAAATCTGAAAAATTCCCCAAAAATCAAGTTTTGGCAAGATCGACAATCTTTCATAAAGCGAACAAATTTTCGTAAGCCGAAGCAAAAAAAAAATCAGAAAGGTCTTTTCATTTCCCGGAGTTTTCATATTCCGAGGCATTCGTATCCCGGGGTTGCACTGCATCTTATTATCTAATTAGAATGAATAATGATGCCATACTTACACTAAAGACATTACAGAGGCTGTCAAAAGTCATGTTAGTTTCTGCAACCATGTTGGCAACATGCTGACATCCGCCACAGTCCACTCAGGGAAGTACTGTCAGACGGTAGAACCAACTGTGCACTTAAGAGGTGCTGCAGCCTCATCTATATTTGATATTAGTTTATTATATCATATACATTTTATGGCCGCACGGTGGATGAGTGGGTAGCACCTCCTAGCCTTACAGTCAGGAGGTTCAGGGTCCGAATCTCCGTTGGGCATCTCTGTGTGGAGTTTGCATGTTCTCCCCATGCGTGTGTGGGTTTTTGTCTATATGTCCCCTGCGATTGGCTGGCGACCAGTCCAGGGTGTACCCCGCATCCCGCCCAAAGTCAGCTGGGATAGGCTCCAGCATACCCGCAACCCTAATGAGGATTAGCAGCATAGAAAATTGTATTATAATTTGTTTTGAAAATTGCCTCCCTTGACTGCACTTCACTGAAGTACAGTAACTAAGAGAGTTTTTATAACAGGTGCCTTCATGGGCTCAAACTGATTTTGACACGCCTCGTAGTCAACTGTGCAGTCACAGACCAAATTCCAGAACAAAATCGTCCCTGCTGCGTTACGGGAAGGCTTTTCCTTCAGGTCTTGTAAACAAGTGTGCTTGTTAGTGTCGCTACTGCAAGCTTTCTGTCAGATGTAAGACACAAAGGCAGCCCCCACCTTCTCGAGACCACAGTCTCCTCAGAAGGTACTTGGTGGAGTCATTGTGTTCTAATTCATGAAACCATGTATCCGTTCCTGCACTTCCTAGGAACTTTAGGATTCCAACTTTTACAGTGCAAGTGACTTTGCTGCACATGTACCCGTCTCACCAAAGTCTTCCTTTAAGACCGAAGGGAATACATCTAGTTAGTTAAGAGCAACATGGAAATACACTGCCTTTCAAGAAAGGCGGCGCTTTCTTCTGCGCCCCAATTTGAACCTCCATGAATAATGGATCTATTTATCAAGATGCTTCTACTGAGAACACGCAGAGATATCTAAAATATCTACACTATACTGTTTTGATGAGGTTGAGGTCAGGGCTTTGTGTGGACAAGTTGAGTAACTTTTAGTGCTTTTATTCAACTTGACCATTGTGTTTTACTGGGTAGGCACGTTGGTAATGGTAATGGTTTAATGTTATTTGAACATGCATGTAAATAACATTGGAATGCATCACTTAATACAACGGACAGTTCCACATGTCCAAAAGTAGTCGGAAGAAACAAAGCTTATTTAATCCTACCCTTGTAGGTTTTCCCCTATTTCAATACATTTGTACACTTCCTGCATTTAAAATAGTTAAAATACTGTAGTAGTCAATGTCCTTGTCTTGGTAAATACATTATTTAGCAATCATGATGAATGATAATAATAATAGCATTCACAATAAGAAGAATATGAAGAGTTATTAGATGTAGTAGTGAGTAGATAGTGTAGATAGATGGATAGATACTTTATTAATCTCCAGACATAGCATTGGATTTTCACAGTAATTCAGGACTCTTATTCCGTGTATTTTGTAAACATCAACTGCTTGTACTGTTTCATCGTCTTAGTTCCTTACTCAATCAGTTCCTCAGTTTGACTCCACATACCAAAGTTTTTTAGCGTTGTTCTTGCAAATACGTGTCTTAAGCTTAGTTTGTCCCTGACATCATCTTTGTCTTATCTTGTTGAGAAAAATTGCATGGTTGTTGTTTGCTTGATGCATCATTTTAGCGGTTTGAAAATGTACCAGATCAGCACATTTTAATAACTGTGATCTTTGAAAGAGTGGATTTGTGTGTTCTCTATACGTCGCGGTATAGATTCTCCTAATTGATCTTTTTTGCAGTACATTAAGCCAGTGAAGTGTACTTTTGTAGTTATTTCCCATATCTCCACACAATAAGTTAGATATGGTAACACCAGAGAGCAATAGAGAGCATGGAGTGACTTTTTGATCCAGGACGAATTTTGTTTTATTCACTATTGAGGTATTTCCTGCTACTTTCTGTTGTATTTTTTTTAAGTGGGGTTTTACAACTGTCATCTATTATAACTCCCAAAAAATGTATGTTCACCCTTTCAATTTCCTCATCATCAATTTCTATGAGTTGCCCTGCGATTGGCTGCCGACCAGTCCGGGGTGTACCCCGCCTCCCGCCCAAAGCCAGCTAGGATAGGCTCCAGCATACCCGCGACCCTAATGAGGATAAGCGGCATAGAAAATTAATGAATGAATGAATTTGTATTAGTATCCCTTCTGCTATTACCAAATAACATAATTTTAGTTTAATAATTTTTTTTCATCAAACCATCTTTTTTGTAAAATCATTTTATCTGAAACCTTTCTTATTAGCTCTCGTGTGCTTCCTCCAGAACAAAAAGCCGTGGTATCATCTGCAAATAGTACTAGCTCTAAGTGTTTTGTCACTTTACAGATGTCGTTCATTTTGGTCCCAGTATCGACCCTTGTGGTACGCCACATAACATTTGTGTGTATACGTGTAAATAATTGAGTTACTGAGAGTTTATATTAGGGATATCCCAATCCGATCTTCAGAATCGGGATCAGCCGCCGATCCACTGTATTTTGAAGATCAAAGGAGACTAGCTTCTGCCAGAAGATTTGCCAATCTGGTTGCCAAATTCCAACATAATATGTGCGGTAAATGCGCCTCAGACAAGTGAAGTTAGTTTCACGTTGGACGCTGGATATTTCTACCCTTGTTGTAGCTGTAGATTCCCCTCAATCTACCGGGCTTCTTTATCATGGTGTTGGTAGCTCACACCGGAAGTGCAGCTCCAACCGCCAGTTGTTACTAAGGACCGTCAATAAATTACTGTTGCTTTGAAGAGTTTGTCAAAAAAGTTATATATTCCAAATCACACCACCTATTGGCGGCTGAATAATTCCATGTCAGGATGGCTGTAATTCAGTTGGCTCTGTATTTGCATGTCAACACAGAGCATTGGATGGACTTATTTTCATTAGGTACCAGAATAACATTTGTTACAAAACATTTTTTACAAAAGCCAAACAATATTGTGGCTCATGCTGTGTAAAAAAAAAAAGGAAATTCAGCAACACTACTATTTGTAATGCTTCAAAGAGTTATTTCATAATAATAATAACCATATTCAATTACACAAATTTATGTTTAACAAAAGTATTTTATTAAAAAAAGGATTGGGATTGTATCGGCAATATTTTAAAGAAATTGGATCGGATCGGAAGCCAAAGAATGTTGATCGGGACATCCCTAGTTTAAATATGTATTTAAAGCTCAATTTATAATTCATGGGAAAGTCGCCTTTAAAGTCACACAGAACCTGTCAAAACCGTAGGTCAACCGGACCCAATTTCTTTCATTTCTACAGGCATCACACATTCCAAAAAAAGCAACCCAGAAAGAGTAAATCCAATAAAATATGGCATACTGTTGCACTTTTAAGCAGGCCATAAAAACTGCAAGAAAACAAATTAAAAGTCAATCAATCCAAATGCAAAGCGCAAAGATAACAGACCCTGACAGCACAGCTCACTGCATCCTTTTTAATCTGCAACTGCCATTCAGAGCTGGAAAAGGGAAGCAGAAAAAGTATCAGTGATTTCGAATCCTTGGCATTTCAATGAAAACCGCACTCATTTTATTTTGTGTTCCTTAGATTTAAGGTTTGCAATGTCAGTGTCAGCACTGTGTGACCTGGGTAACAGTACCGCAGATATCTGGTCCCCTGTCATGTGTAATACTAATGCCAACATGTGCCACTACTTGGAGCATCAAACTGGTGTCAGACAAGGCTGCTTATGAAATACTCACAGCAGCTACATCCATAGCCATCCAATACACAACACACAAGAAACTGCAAGATGATTACATACCGTTATGTTATCATCTATCCATTTTCAACCGCTCATGCTATTCTGGGTCCGAGTGCGCTGGAGGGACATGTGACCTACGCCCTGGACTGGAAGCCAGTCAATCACAGAGTACATACAGAAAGACAACCATTCATGTTCAAAAAGTCCGTGAGCGGGAAACTGGAAAGTCAATGTTATTACAGCATCATAATGCTTTTGCTCCACATGCAAAATATCACAGGAGAACCTCTACCAATCTTTTGAAAGGCTGACTCTCCATGCTAACACAGCTACACAGCATGTTGTCCAGTGACGTGCAGTCAGGCGAGGCAGTCAATGAAAATGTGTTTTCTCAATGAGTTTAATCGTCCAACTTTATTTTGAAAAGCACTAGATCTCTAAATTATCCAATCAAAGTAATTCAGTCGTTGTTGTGACGTGTTTTCCTTTTCTTCCCCTTGAGTGTACAGCGTCGATTGAATGAGTCCATTACATTCTGTTCATGATACTGAACCAGTTTTCCGGTGTCGGGAGAAATGGACTGAGCCATTTCTTTGTAATAGCCTTTGTGCATCCTGGCAGCAGGATTTTATATACACCTCCAAATCCAAGGCCATGGTTCTCAGTCTGAAATAGGTGGATTGTACCCTCCGGGTTGGGAGTGAGGTCTTGCCTCAGGTGGAGGAGTTCAAGTATCTCGGGGTCTTGTTCACGATTGAGGGGCGGTTGGAGCGTGAGGTTGACAGACGGATCGGTGCAGCATCTGCAGTAATGCGGTCGCTGTACCGGACCGTCGTGGTGAGGAGAGAGCTGAGCCGGAAGGCAAAGCTCTCTGTTTACCGATCGATCTACGTTCCCACCCTCACCTATGGTCATGAGTTATGGGTCATGACCGAAAGAATGAGATCGCGGATACAAGCGGCGGAAATGAGTTTCCTCCGTAGGGTGGCTGGACTCACCCTAAGAGATAGGGTGAGGAGCTCGGCCATCCGGGAGGGGCTCAGAGTATAGCCGCTGGTCCTTCACATCGAGAGGAGCCAGTTGAGGTGGCTCGGGCATCTAGTCCGGCTGTCTTCCGGATGCCTCCCTGATGAGGGGTTTCGGGCATGCCCAGCCGGGAGAAGACCCCGGGGAAGACCTAGGACATGCTGGAGGGACTATGTCTCACATCTGGCCAAGGAACGCCTTAGTGTCCTCCCGGTGGAGCTGGGAGACGCCACTGGAGACCCTGAAGCCTGGACTTCCCTACTGAAACTGCTGCCCCCGCGACCCGGATAAGCGGAGGATAATGGAATGGAATGAATGGAATGGTACTGCTCTTCCACACAAGACAGATTCTCCTAGCAAATGTCCCAGTCCGCACATGAAAATGTCACATTGTAGCCCAAAAACTTCACGGTAATTGTACGTATAGTCTGCCAAAAATAAGTACAATTGGACAAAGCCAGAATACAAGAGCATGGTTTACATCGACCGCATGGTTTACATCAGTGATTTCAAACTGGGGGCCGGGCATAATGACAGCAGGGGTGTGGGGCTACCATGAACACTTAATAATATTTTTTTTTTTGGGGGGGGGCACTGAAAATCCTTTTATCTCCAAAAGGGGGGCGCGGCAAAAAAAGTTTGGCAACCACTGGTTTACATTGACCGCTTTGGCGCCAACATGGCTGTGCAACTTTAACATAGCTCTGCTTGATGTCTGTTTTAATTCCAGCAGTATTTCCTCCAGCGCCCGGTTTCAATCATTTATGACCATTCAGTTTCACCTGAATTTATCTCACCCATTTTTGTTTCATATACTCAGTCTTTCTCTTTCCTTCCATTAAATTCTGGTCCAGTGTGGATAATATTTTAGTCCACTTTCACTTGTAGGTTTTGCAGATGCAGAGATGGGATCCTAGTGCAGATCAGAACCCTTACTGGGGTCGTGCTCATACCAATCACATTCATACCAATTTAGAATCGCCAACTAACCCAACATGCATGTTTTTGGAATGCGGGAGGAAACCCACGCACTCCTGGGGAGAACGCCATACAAAGATGCCAAGCGGACAGTCGAACCCATCTCCTTATCTGCTGACTGTGCGGCCAAAATGCTAACCACTCGACCACCGTGCGGCCCAGGTCAGAATCCTGAAATTAATACACGTAGCAGACAACCAAAAGCATGAAGACATACAAAAGTACATGAAAAACGGAACCAGCGGCAGGTGTGTGTGAAGTAAAGGTGATTGCGAGCGTGGCGGCGAAATATAACAATATAAATTCCTTTTGAGATTTTTTTTTTTTTACTATTGTACATAATGCGGTTATATCTTTTGGAATGCACTGTAGGACTGTTAATGTCATGTCAAGACAATTCGGGACAAAGTGCTTATCATAGGCTATCCGTTGCGGTAGACAAAGATCGTCCTCTAATTTGAGTCTCTGTAATAAACGGAACCAAAGATTTAAAGCAAATCGGGTCACACCCTCTATACATTCACAATTGTGTACCTCCATCCTACCAAACTGCGATAATACTTTGAATTTCCCTCCCACCAAGTTAACTGCTCTAAGCTTTTTCCAACAAAGTTTGCATCACAACACACTCTCAAGTCTCAGCTTTCAATTGTGTGGCGTGGAAGTATTCCCAAAACCTAAAGGACCACATATAGTTTACACCTGGCATTGAAGTACAGTGTATATATAATCAATTGTTCTACTTATGCAACTTTTACGGTTATTGGTCTCTTCTGAACTCCGTGGGCCTTTCCTTCTGACGTTAAGCCTGCAGCGCTGACTCGTTTCCATGGCAACTGCTCCCTCCGTCACCCCTGCACCGTTGCCGCCGTGTCCTCCCTCGTTGATAAAATCACCTCCATCTTTAAATCCCGGATTGCCTCACGTTCACGCTTGTAAGATCCGAAGTCCGGTTTCCCAGCGCCCTCGCTCCTTTGCGTTGGGTGTTCAAAAACGAACGTCCTTCTGCTTCGGTAATACTTTTGCTGGGCCATCGATCTTCTTCCGCCACGCCCCCTGCAGAACCATCTCCCCCACGTGAAACTGCAGGAAGCAGACCGCAACCGATCCGGAAGCCGCCGGTGCACTAGGTTTGGGTCTAAGCGCCTAGTGAGCTCGCTGAATTTACGAATCAATTTTGCCCAGCAGCGTGAGGTGTATCTCAAGCAACGGGTCCACAGAATCGATTACCCCCTCCACTGGTACCCCGGAAATCCAAAGATTGCGTCTTCGCGACTGACTCTCCAGATCTGCAGTCTTGTTTCGCATGTCGACTTTCTCTTTCACCACAGTCTGCATCACGTCTTTCATTGCTTGGCAGGCCGACTCCAAGCACACTATGCGAGACCGGACCTCGGCCATTGCGACTCTGTAGCGCTCGCATAAGTCCATTCTGGAAACTTGCAAGGTCTTGGTAAATCGTGTTAGCGTCGTGTTTGGCCGCCAGTTCTCCATTCGTCTTTCTCCGTCATTTCTTTTGTTCTGGTTGCGTTCTTTGGAGCCTTATGACTCTTTTGCCGTTTCCCTCCTTTCATAATCGTGTTAGTACAGCTTGTATCCAGTAGAGGTACTTTTGAAAGCCAATACTCGAGAGCCAACAACTACAAGTCCATCTAGTTAGTGTGCCACCGGAAGTCTCCACTTCGTTTTTAGCCTTTTTAAAGGTAAAATCATTGAATTTGTACATTTCCTGATTAAAAACAGCACAGAAAATCAAGATGAGGATGCCGCGAATCTTTCCTCTTGGCAACTGTTGCCAACTTCTTAGTAAGAAAAGTTATTGGCCGTCCTAGAAGTCGCTAGATTATGTCTAATTTGCATATCATTTGCATATGATGTTGTAAATTGCTTTAGGGAAAAAGCATAACCTTGTAAGACCAAAAAGTGAGTCATCCCTCCATCAAAACAAAATAACTAATATTTTATCTCGGCCAGCGCTCTCAAAGTCGTCCCATTGCACATAGGCTATTGAGAACTTTTTTAAATTAGCGCAATTGAACAGCAAATACTCACATTCACGTGACTCAGTGTGGTTTGTGAGTAGCACACTTCCGGTGAGTATATGTAAAGGCCACAAAAAAAGACAGGCATATCAATGACTGACATTTACCCAAAGAATAAGATAATTCACTTCACTTTACAAGTCCGTGCAAACTCCAGGCCAACCAACGGCCCCCCCTTTTAATAAACTGTAGAACAATACGTGCTTGCACAATACCAGCAATTTCTTCAACGACGCAACAAAAAGTAGCTAGATTTGTCGCTCGTCGCGACAAAATCGCCTAGATGGCAACGCTGCTCCCAGTTTAAGTGTGCCAGCTGAGTCTACTGTATGAGTTGATTGGACAGCAGATGGCCTGTGCCGGTTCCTGATTGTCAGCATATCTGCAATATAATGTCTGCAGAAACACTAGTTATGCACAATGACTTTCTGCAGCCTGTATAAATAGTAATGTAATTAAGTACAGCGAAGTAACATACGCTAAGTAATCCACCTCACAATAAATGCCATTTTTATTCCATTTTCCTCCGCTTATCCGGGTCGCGGGGGCAGCAGTTTCAGTAGGGAAGTCCAGACTTCAAGGTCTCCGAAGACCTCTTCCAGCTCCACCGGGAGGACACCAAGGTGTTCCCAGGCCAGCTGTGAGACATAGTCCCTCCAGTGTGTCCTAGGTCCCCGACTCACCTCACCAGGTAGGCGCCCGGGAGGCATCCGGACTAGATACCCGAGCCACCTCAACTGGCTCCTCTCGATGTGAAGGAGCAGCGGCTCTACTCTGAGCTCCTCCCGGATTTCTTAGGGTGAGTCCAGCCACCCTACGGAGAAAACTCATTTCCGCCGCTTGCATCCGCGATCTCGTTCTTTCGGTCATGACCCATAACTCATGACCATAGGTGAGGGTGGGAACGTAGATCCATCGGTAAACTTTGCTAAGCTTCGCCTTCCGGCTCAGCTTTCTTTACCACGACAGTCTGGACAAGACCTCGAGATACTTGAACTCCTCCACCTGGGGCAAGACCTCACTCCCAACCCAGAGGGTACAGTCCACCCATTTTCCACTGAGAACCATGGCCTCGGATTTGGATGTGAATGCATTAATGCAATGAATGCACTAAAGATATTTTTATTCTCTGCAGAAATAATAAACGAGTTTGACTGTTAGAATGTAAGGTTACATATCCGAGCTCAACAGAGGGTGTTCAGATGTTTACAACAAACTACCAGAGATGTTCCTGGAGAAGGACAGGGCACATTCACTTTATATACAAACAAAAGGTAAGGACACAAATGTTTTTCAGTTTATAAAAGAAATCAATGTGATTTTTTTCACCGACGTGAATTAGTCTCTTATTTTTGCAGTCAAGTTGCATGACTCAAGTCCACGCCTCCGGTCCGTACAGTAAAAAGATGCGGCGAGGGAGAAGGGCCTCTGATTGTCTGTCGCACTCTAATCCTCAAGATGAAGCAGAAAAGCCCTTGAAGAAAGAATGGATGACTTGTCCAGGCGGACAAGAGGAGAGAAAGGACAATGCTTGAGGAGAGAAGGCGAAAATAATTCCTGCCATTTCACAAGGTGTTGTTTATTGGCAATTATAGTCAAGCACTTGTGACAGTTTGTGTGGAAGTGAGAGTGATACTCACTTGACTTCTCTCCTGGCGAGAATAAACACGGCAGCGCCGAACGTGGTGGCGGTTCAGTCATGACCGTGATCCTTTGACTCACACGAGCGGCTTGCCTCTGCACATCTTTCCTGTTGTTCTCCTCTTGTTACAAGGCCTGTTTGTGTTTCCTTCCTCCGTGACAAGGTCGTCAGTGTTGTCACCTACGCGCTCGGGTTTTTGGTTTTTTTTAGTTTTCTTAAGGGGGGGAGGTTACCATTCCCTTGACAGTTTGTCTGACCTGTGCCTCTCACCAGACTACCTGAGAACTTCACGAGGTGGCCAAGGTGCTCGGATCACTGGCTTGCAAGATACCACACCAACACAAACACTGTAAGCTACATTTTATAGCAGAAAAAACATGCAGAAAAAGTTATACAGGCACGTGGATGCAATAAACTATTAGTCTCTCATGTTCCTTCTTTTAAAGCTCCTCATGTCTGCTTGGTCATCTGTTTAGGTATGTTCAGGATTGATAGAAGATGGGGCTTGTAAAATCGTGAGCTCTGTTGATTGGCTTCAAAGGGCCCGGTTATTTGCCCAGCCCCATGCCATGCTGTGATTTTCTGCGCTACTGGGTGGCGCCACATGTGCACGCCTGATTGCTGGGTTTCCCATGATGAGCTGGTAGTGTGTCATCATCATCACCACGGGTTCAAAGATATGGCGGGCCCATAGGCGAACAGTCATCCCGCACTACATCGCGGTTTGAATATCGCTACCTCACTCTATTGGGCTTTTAAAAAAATGAACTAAAGAACCCCAAAACAGCAATGCCTGCAAGTGTGGCCTGTTATTCCGTGTGGAAGTGGTACAATTTTGGCTGCGTGTTGTGTCCTTCTTTCCCAATCCAATTTAAACCCAATTTTCTGTCTGGAATAAATAAAATGAAGGCTAACTAGGTAGTCTCTTGTGTCACTTCCGAGATCCCGTAGCCCGCTGTACTGTAAGTGTTGCACAATCTGAAACAAAGCTTGCTGTAGTGCCTGAGTGTACGTTTAGATATGACAGATTTGTGTCAGACTGGCCTGAATATATCAATCAGGTGACAAATGTCAGAGTGAGGAGAAATGTTGATGGCTGATCTATTTTTTAATGCCACACAAAATCGACCCACATTATAGTCAAGATACTACAACAAGGAACTTCCCCAATACTAAAGGTGAGTTATGTCTTACTATATTAGACAATGTAGTATCAATTAACCATGATAACAACACGAAAATGCTGCATGCATTGGCTGTTATAGCATGCGGAAATGTATTTCTGAAAAAGTTATTACAAGATAGTTAATCATAAGGGGAAAACATTCAAGAAACAACCGAAGAAACATAGGAGGGTGCTTGCTAAGCTTTTTTCCCGTCAAGTGGCGCAAACCGGAGTTTGCAGTGAGCAACAACAAGCAAATAAATATTGATAGAATTCCAAAATGCTCAAGAAAATGTGAGCATAAAGAATTGCCTCATGACAGGCCAGATAGAGATATATTCCTCACACTACTTGATCTAAATGTTCCAACTGTACATGTGCCCAATTGTTCAATATACATCATAAATATACTGCCGACATTACAAAACCTGATCTGATGCAGCAAAACAAAATGGAAAATGAACATAAAAGAGGAGAAAAGTCGACGCGATCACATTGTTGACACACGCTTGCATCGGGCAGGAGCTCCCCACACCTCGGCCGACCTCACTGGCCCCGCCACCTCACAGTGGCTCAAAAGCGGACAGTCAAAGTGTCCCTGACTCCCCTTCACCCTGGTCTTCCTGGCTTCCAGAGCAGCACCCCGGCGAAAACGGCGATGTGTTCCATCTGGAAGAATGTCCAGCGATACTCCATGGAGGGTTTGGAAGTATGGCGGGGTTTGAGGCTTTTAGCCACAGCGAGGGGACAACCCTGGAAGCCCGGGAGCTTGATTATGGAGCTCACACTTTGCCAAACAGTGCAGCCAAACAATGAAGGACGCAAAGAAGAATGTATCCATGCATACTTATTTGGTGTAGGAATGACATGAAGAATTATTTTTATCATGCTTCCATTCCATTCCATTTTTTTCCGCTTATCCGGATCCGGGTCGCGAGGGCAGCAGTCTCAGTAGGGAAGTCCAGACTTCCCGGTCCCCGGTCTCTTCCAGCTCCAGGACACCAAGGTGTTCCCAAGCCAGCTGTGAGACATAGTCCCTCCAGCGTGTCCTAGGTCTTCCCTGGTGCCTTCTCAGGGCTGGGCATGCCCGAAACGCCTCATCAGGGAGGCGTCCGGGAGGCATCTGGACTAGATGCTCGGGGCATCCCAACTGGCTCCTCTCGATGTGAAGGAGCAGCGGCTCTACTCTGAGCTCCCCCCGGATGGCCGAGCTCCTCACCCTATCTCTTAGGGTGAGTCCAGCCACCCTACGGAGAAAACTCATTTCCGCCGCTTGTATCCGCGATACGGACGCGATATCGGTCATGACCCATAACTCATGAACATAGGTGAGGGTGGGAACATAGATAGATCTGTAAACAGAGAGCTTTGCCATCTGGCTCAGCTCTCTCTTCACCACTCTTCACCACGACGGTCCGGTACAGTGACCGCATTACTGCTGACGCTGCACCGATCCGTCTATCGACCTCACGTCCAACCGTCCAATGCGAACAAGGCTCCTGCTTTGATTGTAGGAAGGACCGAATGGCACGTAGTAGAGGACCACCAATCTCTGTTCCCGACTTCCATGCAATGTTGAAGAGGCGTGTCAACCAAGACAGTCCTTCAACATCCAGAGCCTTAAAAAATTCAGGGCGAAACTCGTCCACCAAAGGGGGCGTTGCCATTGCGGAATGTTTTAACTACCCCAAATACCTCAGCCACGGTGATAGAACTGTCCACGTACGTGTCCTCAGACTCTGCTTCCTCTACTTAAGGCATGTCAGTGGGATTGAGAAGGGCCTCAAAGTATTCCTGCCACACCCGGGTTTTGGCTCGACCACCGCCAAAGCCGCATGCCGCTTGGCCTGCCGGTACCTGTCAGCTGCTTCGGGAGTCCCACAAGCCATCCATACTTGATAGGACTCCTTCTTGACAGCTCAGCTCTTCTCTTCACCTGCGTGTCCAGAACATGCAGACGCAGGTCTGATGATACGACCACAAAGTCGATCATAGACCTGCAACCTGGGGTGTCCGGGTGCCAAGTGCACTTATGGACATCCTTATGTTCGAACATGGTGTTTGTTATGGACACCCAGCCAGGGGGCTATTAATAATCCCACCCCAGCTCGCGGTCTCTGCACTGCAGCAACTCCAGAGTAGAACAAGGTCCAGCTCCTCTCAAAGAATTTGGTTCCAGAGCCCAAACTGTGGGTTGAGGTGAATCTGACTATACCTAGTCGAAATGTCTCAACCTCTTCAAGAAGCTTGGGCTCCTTCCCCACCAGAGAAATTACATTCGATGTCCCAAGAACTAGATTTGGCCGCCGAAGACCAGGTCGCCCTGACACCCGCCCTTGACCACCGCCCAAATTGCATGGCACCAGACCCTTATGCTCGCCCCTGCAGGTGATGGGTCTGCGGGAGGGAGCTCCCGTGTTGCTTCTTCGGGCTGGCTCCGGCCGGGCCCCGCGCCCCCGCAGTTTAAGGGATGAACCGGGTTGACACTCTCTGACTTCCTTCCACAGCCCAAAAATGAACTACAGAAATCAACAACAAAACCGCATTCCAACGTAATTTAGGACTCCAACAGTATTTTATTTGGTCCAAAACAGTTAAAGGTTTTGCATTTTCCACCAGTTTGTGTTCAAATGGTAAAAATCCATGTAAACCACCAGTGATAACTAGTATGGACTCTAGTCAGACTCGAGCTCCAATTTTGATGACTTTTGAGTTGATTAGACAATATATAAAAGGCGTGCAACTCGACCTGGACTCTGATGTCAATGACTCTGGAATTGGAATCAGTCTTACCACAGCTACTGTTGTTATTGCAAACTTTTAGCGAGTTACCGAGATGTCAGCGTATTCCCCTTCCCGTTCTGGAAGTCACACAAGACAGACTATCGGCAGGAAACATGACTTCAACACCTCAATTTCTAATTTCTTAGGTATTGTTTTTAAAAGGTAAAGTTTCAATTGATCTAATCTGTAAAAATAATTATTATGGTAAGGTAAGGCAGAGGATGAAAAAATGTACTACATTTTAAGAAGTACCCCATCCTATGTGTGTTTTTTCTACTTTTGTTGTAGTACAAAATGCTTCGAAAATCTGAGGATAGCCACAAAAATGTAATCCAAAGGTTTGAAAAGGTGTGACCCTTTCAAAGAGGAACCATCCATAAAGTGAATGAATTTTGTAAACTGAAAGTCATGGGTGGCTAGCGTGGTGGCACCGTAGCTACAGCAGTAGTCCTCCCTCCCCGTGCCCGGACTGCTCTCTCAGGGTGCAGCTCTAACCGCTGGCTGTTTTTCTAGGGGTCGTCAATAAATTACTATTTTGGTGACGAAAAATGCAAATACCAGAAAAATCTCCCAACGACGTCAGGAAAAGTCTTTTCTCTAGTCATTTTAGGAAAATAAGGTTTGGAAAGTCTCCAGATTTAGCGAGAAAATTGCCAGGATGGCAACACTGGCAATGGTAGTGATGACAATTCAGCGCAGGAATAAGCGCTATTGAGAAAACAACACTGATATGCAGTTATATGAACTCTGATTGACTTTTTATCTTAAAGTTGGCAAATTTTTTACGCTTATTTTTACACAAATCAGTGTTAAAATTAGCTCTGTGTAGCCGCACTTTTTGTTTGTTGAATTATATGGTTCAAATTACGAAAGATTAAAATTTTTGGCTACAAGTTCATTAATGTCTCGCGGCTCCGGAACTTTTTTTTTTTCCTGCAAGGAGACAAAATGACTCTTTTGATGGAAAAGGTTGCCGAGCCCTGAACTAGACCAACGCCAGAGGACTGTGCATCTTTGTGAACTGCTTTTATGTGTCCCTGAGTGAATAAATGTATTGTTGTTCTTTATTTGTGAGGATTAGCCGAAAAACAATTAGAAAAAACAATTATTAAAACAACAGTTAGCCGACTATGGACAAAATCTAACAAATCAGATTATGAAAATGCAACAGTTTCTATAAAGATATCTGTATACCACATTAATTAGCCTATTTTGCAATTGCGCGATGGCTTTTGCACAATCTTTTTTTGTGCCGACATCACACATTTCTGCCCTGAATGTTCAATTATTCTCCCATTTTCCAGATGGCCGTGCAGCTTCACAGACGGAGTGAAGTAATGATGACACAACAGTTAAGTACAGTTCAAGCGCCTCGGATGATGCGTTATCTCATGCCGGCGTCGCAGCAGAAGAGCATTGTGTCTGTCAGAGGCAGATAGGAACTTTTCTTTTGTGCAACATGCGCGACATGCTCCCACAGTAACAATACGATGATTCAGCGGAAGATCCTGCACGTGATTTGGCCGCTCTGTCTTTGATGGCGGCGCTTTTAGCTCATCGTGCCGCCATGGTGGGTTGGCTGGGTTTCTTATCAAAAGGCACACGCAGGGATCTGTCAAATGCTATTGTCATATCACTTTGTGACGCTCGGAGGAGGATGAAAGGCGTGCCACAAGTGCACACTTATTTGCCCCTCGCCGTTTTTTTTGCTGTCAGACGTTAATACAACGTTTTTACAGCGTCTCTCATAAACGACGAGGGTGTTTGTGTTCCGTATATCTGGTCACGGTGCAAGCTTGTTGTTGTGGATGGAGGTTGCAATAATTAAATCTATGGCCCTGGGGGTTGGAGCAGCAAAACTCGCTGTAAGCGCAAAACTGACATGACGAGAACCGAAGGAGCGCGTGCATTGTTCAAATCCTCTCGTGCTTTGGGGCACTTCATTAGCTCGATTGGGGTATGCATAGATAAGAGTCAACAGATAGATCAAATATATTAAATCGTGCAGCCCCGCCACCCTAATGAGGATAAGCGGTATAGAAAATGGAGGGATGGAAATCATGTAGCTCATACCAGAAAGGCTTGAGAAATGCTCACCATACAGTACGTGCATTTCTCTTTGAATCAGGAATAATTGATATTGTTCAGCATTATATACATATTCTTCATCATGGCTGCCTAGCAGGGTAGGGCAGGCTCTACAAAGCCGATGACAACATTAATCTTGCTGCTCTGAATTTGCACGAAATTGCACACAAATACTAACAGAATTGCACCTTGATTTTTATTCTCGATTTTATCCAAAAGTTTAGACCAAAATCAAAGGCAATTTTTACCCATAGGAAGTGATGCACATGCAATGAATCCATTCTAGACCCCCCAAAATATTAACAAAAATAAATTTTATCAAGGTTAAGTTTTGTATTTTTCTTTACATGGAGAAAATCATGTGAAACGCATGGATGGAAATTATTGCTAATACTAAATTTAATAGTGTTTCTCACCTTCTTTATCACATTGCTGGCACGTGCAGCTTTCTTTGGCCCCATGGTGAGTTATACGGGCTAAACGTGCAATTAAAAAGTGCACAGACAGTGACTCAGGAATGCATGGCGTGCTTTGTTTGGCACTCGATTTTGCAAAAAATACTAGTTTTACATGCAATACTGTACAAAAACCACGGGGACATTTGGAAAACCGAATCACACAGAAACTGGGGCATATATATGAAAACCGAGGTTTGACTGTACACAGTTTGATGCTGTCAGAGAGGAACCAATTTGACATTGTGTTTATTAACAATCTTTCCATCTTTCTGGCGACCATGTTTTGATTACCAAACACCCGACGCCGGTAATGAGGTACTTAAATGATACTTTACTCATAGATGCCATGTAATTCCAATACATTTATAAAACGCCTTCTCTGAATGGACAGAAAATTGTAGGGGTGCTTCGATCAGAGTTTTATGCCGCCAATTTCGATACCGATCATCCGTGAATGAGATCGGCCGAATTAACTGTACATTTTTAGATGTATTTATGATGAGTGTTATTGGCCAATGGCACTATATAGGGGGTTTAGGACTATTCCAAGCACCCTCCTCTTCAAAAAAGGTCATTATTAAAAAATCAAAATGGGGTGCCCAAAGCGATTTATTTTTTTCATAGTCCCCAGAAGTCCACTTTGCACCTCTGCTATTGGCATTAATAAAACTCTATAATAATATAATAAACTCACTGTAATTCAGACAAAATCATATTTTACTTACTTTTTCAAGAGAACATACAGTATATTACTCATGAAACTTACAGAGGATTCTTTACGGAGGCTTTTGTTGAGAGAGTACATAGTGTATTCAAGTGTATTCAAGATTTAAGTGTATTCTAGATGACCAGATTTTCTCTGCAATGTTAGGCACGGATTGCTCTCTCACTTAGGGTGTGCTGCATGTAAATCATACTAGATATTCATTTTTCAGATTATTTGCTTAACCTTCTGTTTATGATGCACAGAAATTGTCCTGCTCTGACCATCGGTTGGCTACTGTTGGACTGATGCTGCACCATGAGCCTCGAAAACTCACCATACTCCCTTAAGTGTTTGTTTATCCCTCACAAAATACTTCTTGTGGCATGTGATGCAGCATGCAGACTATGGCTCGGGAGCCGGATGAGGCTCTTTTGACGACCACACATGGCGCTCAGAAATTTCTACACACATAACTTTTTTTTTTTTATTAAGTTTTTTCTTAAAATATATGTAGCATATCTTGTTTTACAACAGCCGTGTTCCGACTGCGGTCTTAAGGCAAAATCTGAAAATACCATTTAACAAAAAACTTTAAAGAAAACAAAAAAAATTGAAAAATGAGCAGTAATTGTACAATAAATAAAGTAAAATACTAGCTGCAATCTAAGCGAAAAAAGTTAGTTAGAAAAGCTTATAATATTAGAAAAATAAAGTCAAAATATTACAGGAACTAAGTTGTAATTATGAAAAAAGTTGAAAAAATAATTTAAAAAATCATTGCTGTAATTTTACTAGTAGAAAGTAGAAAATATTAGGAGAAACAAACAATATAAAGGAATATTAACTTGCGTATCAAACAAAGGAAAGTTGATTGGCAGTGGCGACACCCAAAGGGACAAACAGGGATAAGACGAAAGGAAAAGAAGAAGGTTGGGGTAAAATTAATTTGGAAATAAAGTTAAAATAGTGTGGGAATAAAGTCCTAATATTACAATTAAAAACATAATTTATGTTTTATAATGTATAGTGGTTGGTATCAGTTTTTTGCTGACACTTTAAAGGATTTTGGATTTTTGGCAACACTAATTAAAAAGCCACCCACACAGCAGCCTCCCGGGCATGATGTCACATGGAGTGTTCTAATGCTGATGAAATAAAAAACATATATCTATAAAAAAATCTCCCTATCGCTGTCCAGCTATCTACATGTGTATCTATCACAGTCACACTCAACTAAAAATGGTTTCGTGAACGGAGATGTCTCCAGGGTGCTGTTGTATTTGGTATTCATTTGTCATTGAAAGAAACCCCTAAGAATGTGAGCGCAATCTCCTGTGACTCCCTAGTTAGGCTTTATAATTAAGTGCGAGGATGTGCTTGACAGACCGCGCTTCTTTGGCTGTTGCACTTTGCTTTTTAGCACAGTCACTCATGCACAACCGAGCAGAGATGGACAAACAATACCAAAGTGATTTGAATGAAATCACAGCGGTGGATCCCGGCTCTATTGATAGAATGCGAGCAGAGCAGAAAGAACCACGTCCTGTCATGTTCTTCTCCCTCGACCCAACATCATCGGAAGAGGCACATTGGCAGATGCCTCTACAGAATGTTTTCTTTTCTCTGTGGACATTTATTGATAACTAATGATGTGTGTTTATGGGTAGGCAAAACACCACCAAAGAGCTCCCCAAAGCTGAATTCCCCAGTCTCGACCAATCATTAGGTGCGACCTTAAAGTAAAGCTCGGTAGGCTTTCGTGTTTTCTTCCTCCTGGTCATGATGTATTTTTCAGGCACTGCTCAGTATACCTCCAAATCGATAAAGCAATTAGTACATCCCAGCCCCCAAATCTCACCACGGGAGATTGATTGGTTGCAATAACAGTCAGGACACAAAGGGCTGTCAGACCCGTGGGTTCGGTTCTGGTCCACAACTGTGTGATAATATACTGCTTCTCACAGCTGACCTTTATGCGTCCAGTTTGGGACTGATGGTGGGAATGGTTGTCAAACTCGTGACTGCTTGCAGTCTGTTAGGCACCTCCTGGTTGCCTCTCTAAATAGCTGGTATGAGCAACCAGGAGTAGACTTTAAGGTAGAGGACTCACAGCTGTCCGGAGAACACCCCAGTGTCCTTCACCGTGGATTTGGAGGAAGTGGCCAAAGAAAGGGACTGCTAACTTAGACTGTTGTATCAACCAACAACCAGGATTCCCAGAGTGGACAATAATGCAGAAATAAACACAAATGTAATTTGTCACTATTATGATCTGCTCACGTTGGGTTATTCTGGACTTCACACCTGACGTGACGTTAAATGTGAAGCTGCCAGAATGGAAGTCAGCATCTCCTATTTCGATGTTTTCTCGTCATGATGGATCACGGGTAGTCTAGCGCTCCACATAACTGAGAACCACAAAGCATTCACAGTCAATACCCCGTTCCCAAGTCACGTATGTTCTAGAATCATTAGCAAAGCATCCATCTGTCTTACAACCCTCTCGAAAATGGATGTTGCCATTTGCGTGAAATAGGGAATTGCGGCCGATGGATCGTTATTGTCCCAAATCAAGTGAAGGTGACATGGATCATGTATTGGCATTTTGTCAATACAAGTGCATGCAATGTACAGTGGCTGACATCCGCATGGACCTTTTGTGGTAAAGAAGGAGCGTCGCCTTCCAACATCTCAGTCAGTCTCGGTCCTCGTGAGTGTTGAGTGGGAATGGGAATTGATCTTTGATACTGCTTGAAAATGTGTTTTTTTTTAATCCATTCTCTTTTGGAAAAATGAAGAACAAACATGTCAATTAACATCGACTTTGTTTATTTTGGAGTACCACGACCCTGTGGCGATTACACAAGAATGTCCACCAACACAATCAACATTTTTCAAACAGAAATGTAAAATCAAAAGTATATATATATATATATGCTGTAAATATACTGTATATATATATATATGCTATACGGTAGTATTCTCTCCCTTTGGTGAAGTATCCACTTTACCAACAAGGATTGCAAGTCACCCCGTCATCCGTCCTTGTCAAATACAACCAAACTTCTGCAACCAAAGTGTTTTTGCAGCTCGTGCGCCACGCTTCCTGTTTTGCTGCCCTGGTGAATGGCGTGTGGTGACATAATTGGCGCCCACACATGCAGAATAAAACCATCCATGATCTTCTCAATCTTCTACAGTATGTCCTTTTAAAATGAATTGCATATGCACAGTGTTCTATTGATTTAATATCAAGTTATTATCTGTTATTCATTTTTGAAGCCTTTCCCTCACACCCGGTGTTCCTGCTACCCCCAATTCCACCTTCCCTCCACATAACTTCCAACCTAATCAAAATGCATCAGCATTCATCTTGGCCTATATCCTCTGAGCCCGACTGGCTCCACTTTGTGTCCTTTTAATATTGTGACATTTCCATAGTTTTCTATACAAAGCTTCCCACAGCCATCACCACCTGTTAGATGAGGCATTATTGTGGATTAAACCACAAATCTACTGTCTAGACGCCACAAACCAAGGTGTTTCTTCTTTTTGGTATTTGCAAGTAGCAGTTGACCACAATGACAAACATCTTCCTGTGTGGTCTGCTCTGCGTGTCTTACAAAGATCATTTGCATGCAACTGACAGACCAAACAATCCTTCAGAACTTGAGAGATACTGTTGTTGTATGCATAGTGCAGGTTTCTTCTGCAAACAGTGAGGTCATGTATTTTGCTGACTTTGTAAAGTATAATACTGTAATAAAAGCTGAGATGTTTGATATTGGCTTTTTTGCCCATAGGCGATATGCCAGTGATGTCCAAATCTCAATTTTTGGTTCTGATATCAACCGATACCGATACGTGTAGCATTACATATCTCTTGTTGTAGAATTAACGAGTCTTTGTCAAAATTTTTTTGTTTTGTTTTTTTTCTCAATTGCTGCCTGTCCCTGTTGCTTCTTCTCATTACTTTGCTGCACAAATGCAGGATTTCTCTCTGAATGGGGTGAGAGAATATATTGGAAGTATTGAAGGAGAAGCCGTGGTTCCACCTCGCATAACCAACGCTTTGCAGTTATTGCAAAAATCAAGTTTAATATGCAAAGGAGACTTATGGAATAGGAATTTTAAAACATTCTGTGATTCATTCTATCTGATAAAGCATGGCTTGAACTAATTTGATACTTGGTTACCATCGCTTTAAGAATGAGTGAATTCAAAAGCTGTGATCGACCCATGGACCTGGGCAAGTACAACCTTACTACAAAATATATGACTTAGACTGTGACATTTGTTTTAAAAGTCAACAGAGTGGATTTGACATTTTTAATCATCAAAAAGTCAGGGAAGAAAATCAAGTGTCAGAACTCAAACTGTGTTGGTTTCCATTCCACACAACAAATTGCATGTACACAATACTTCCAGGGCCAAATGTACATATTTTGCACCATCATTTTTTTAAAGAAATTTCACGGGCATATAGATTTTATTTATTATTGGACATCCCTAAATAAAAGGCAATTTAATGATTCTGTCTGTGTCGTCAGATGTGCTGATATCTGCAGGGTCATATCACTCACTGTAACTAATAAAACATGTAGCTTTTGTTTGCAACGTGCGTCACAACAACTCACCATGTAGCCACCGAGCCAAATGCGCGTGGCATAGTGCGCGCACACACATAACAATTACTGTTATTTGGTATCCTTGTACATTAGCAGCTCCACATGACGTCCCTGAGAACATATGGATAGCCAGGAGTGGAGTGTTGAGTGTATGCCAGTGAATGCTGTAAACTGTCCAGGATGACAACAGCTTTTCTCTTCTAAACTCTGACAACTCTTTGTGTCAATGTGACTTATTTCCTGCAATCTCTGCTGCAAATGATGAAATGTGATATGATTTTAGGTGTGTATACCAAAGCCCTGATCAAGTTTCAAGTAAAACCTAAGAAAAGCACAATGGTAGTATTTGGTGGAGAAAACTTGTTGGCAAGCACAAAAGTCTTATGCTTTTTGGTCCACTCGTTACAGATCATCTCCAAATCCTGACGGTTTTGAGGCTGTCGCTTGGCATGAAAAAGTTTCATCTCCTTTTACAAAGGTTCGCTACGACTAAGGTCTGGAGACTGGCTAGACCACTTCAGGATCATCTTCCTTTGTTGCCTTGGCCATATGTTTTGGCTAATTGCCATGCCGGAAGACCCATCCACAACCCATTTTCAGATTCCTGGCTGAGATGAAGAGATTCTCATCCGAGATTCTATGGTCTTGTTGTGAAGTATCCACCTCCCCTTTGCAGAGGAGCAGCCCCACCTCCATGTGTGGAAGGAGGGATGGTTATATAAACATGGCGTGCTGAGCTCACGCCAGCATGCTAAGGTTTGGTGTCAAATGACCACATTATGTTCTCTCTAGTCTTTTGTGTCATTCAGGTGTCCATGGGCTAACTTCCTGTACTGTATATGTGCCGTCTTGTGCAAGGAGACCTTGTGGGCACTGTATGGTCATGCCAAGTGTCTATTACCAGTGGTTTCCTTGGTGACTGCGATCCCATCAATTTTGAGATGAAGACGCTTTTAATTCGGGGCAGATCGTTCATCTTTCTCAGAATGCATCATTATTACGCCACAAGAGCTTGCATGGAGCTCACCGACCTTCTAGCTGAAGGGACAGGACTAATTAGGGGGTTTATGGGCACATACCCGGTCTGCGCTATCAGAATTGAACTTTTTGTTGATATTCCGTCTCTGTTAAAACAACCCTACGACATTATTCTGGACTATCGTACGTCTTTCTAATGGGTTAAACCTACAAAGTCAGCAGGGAACCATGCAATTATTTCCCCCCGCTGTATACACTGTAATAATAACACATATTTATTATCAATGTTCTACGGAGACAAATCCACTTCCTTTGTGGCAAAACCGTTTTCTAGCTTCAGGCGTTCCATAGTTCACAGAAGACAATTATATCATAAAGTAAATGCTGTTTATGTCCTTTAGGGGATATGCACGTAAAAGTTGATGGGAAAAGGAATGCCACAGAGCTGCACCTGAATCCAGCACCCTTCATCCTTAATTACCTGGACCGCATTCAGGTTGCTGTTATTGCTGATGTTAGCCGGTGGCGTCCATCAGGGACTTGCTAAGTTTGTCACATCTGCAAAGACATTTCGTTTGGCATACAAATAGAAATCACTATTTTAATTGCACCTCGTACTCACCAAAGGGGCATTCACACAACCCCATTTGTCCCTCTCACACATACACACACACTGAGGCGGCGACAGAATAATTTTAGCTTTATGCCTGCAATGATTTGTTACCTCGAAGAATGCAAAGCCAAGCCATAGTTTCAGGAAAGGGTGAATTTGTACAAAAGGGTAACACAATATGTGTATCCCTTGAGCCCTGTGTGCTGACAAGGCAAAGCGTGTTAGGTGACCCAGCAGACCTTGTATGTGTTCTCCATTCTCTTCCACCAGGCTCTCCTCATCACTTCCTGGTCATCTTCTAAAGTCACAGACAGAGGACATATTTTTACAGTGTCTCAGTTGAAGTTCGCCATCCAATCGAGCTCTCAAACAGCAGCAGATGGCATGCGGTAATGCGGTGCACCTGAGGATTATCTGTTGGCTGATGGACTAATGGCTGCTCCTTCCTTTGAGAAATCACAGCCGCATTATGCTTTACCCTGAGTAGGCATGTTTAATTAAGTCCCTTTGAATAAATAAGCCATGCTTGTAGGTGACTGTAGAGACAGCTGCTTCCTGGTGTAAAGTCCACCATCAATCTGACCCTAGTGTTGAGAGTGTTGTTTCATCAGCAGATCTCCTGTCACTACCATGCCCTTTGTTTGTTACCAGACGCTGTGGCAACAGTAAAATGATTACTTTTGACCTTTCCCATCCCAGCTATGTGCTTAACCATTTGCGACGTAAAAGCTGCCCAGTCAAATGCCACCACAATGTCCTTTTTCTACTCTATTTTCTACGCCATTCTTCCAAAATAATGACGGGCTTGTTAAAGTTGTCCCACCAGTTCGAGGTCCAACTGGGTCCTGACCAAAACCGCAGTGATTGGAGGGAGTGTCGTAGCGGTTTCAGTTTTAGAGAGCAAAACACCAGCAGTAGCGTCCTCCGAAGTCCATAACGGCACCTTTGTTTGTCAATGTAAAGCCGAAGTAGATTTATGTCTCCTTCTATACACGCAAGCTGTGATGTTTGCCATTGCTCACACCGAAGTATACTTACTGGTGTGGAAATGCTAATGGTAATGGTTTCATTTGATTTGAACATGCAAGTAAAGGACATTGGAATACATCGCTTAGTACAACGGACAGCTCCGCATGTCCGAAAGGAGTAGGAAGAAGCAAAGCTTATTAAATCCTACCCTCGTTGGTTCTCCCCTATTTCAATCCATTTGTACACTTCCTGCACTTACTAAGTTTGAATGCATGAGTAAGGTCATGTGACAGTGTGTTGGATAGTAGTCAGTGTCCTTACCCTCATAAATAAATTATAATGCAGTCCTGATGAATGATAATCATAATCAATAATAATAGTGATGAGTCATGTATAAACAATTACAACACAACATTGTTGTAGGACAGACCATGTTCTCACTAGGATGAAAAGTTGCTAGTCCAAGTATAAGGTGATAGTAACAAACATAGCATTGAACATATACTCTCCAAGGAATGAAGTAATATGGCCTTGGATGTACACAATATTTCCTTGTGTTTTGTAGACATCAACTGTTTGTAATGTTTCACCAAGTCACTCATTATGGGCACATACTTGTTGTCATCTGTTGGTAACAAGTCAAAAGCTCCGTCTTTGCCGCCCACATCCATACGCTAGGGCTTTCTAAAGGTTTTCTCTAAAACCCTCACCCTGGCCGGAGTTTCCAAAAGATTAGTTTTTAGGACAAAAAAACAACGCAAAGCCAAAAGGTGAGGATAGTAAAATCCGCATTCGTGCAGACATAGCCTTAGTCGAGGCAAGGTGATTTGAAATATTATAAATATAAATGTATTATAAATGTATATTTATATATTATAAATAAATAAATAAAAATAAAAATTTTATTTTTCATTTTGTAATAATTTTCTCTGGCAGCCTGAGATGAGGATGTGAATGTGGATTCAGTTTTATAAAACACGCAATTTGTCCGAACGTGAACAGCTTTAATGTTACCGTCATCTTGGTCTAAAATATTGTTTACTAGGCTATGTTTTGTTTGTTTGTTTGCGTTCAAAATAACTTGAAAAGTTCTGAATGGATGTGGATTCTGTTTTCAGGAATTTTCAGAAATGGGGTAAGAACTGATGACATTTTGGGGGTGAGGGGGATCACGGTCTGGATCGAGGATTGTGAAATAGGACACACACATTCGTGCACATTAATGGTACCACAAAAAATGGTAAGATCACCTACAAAATAAAGGACAAGTTTCCAACTAAAGACTGATCCAGTTAATGGAATAATTCCGGATACTGTGTTTCAGAATATGAAAAAACAAAACATTTGGAAATGGAAAATGTAAGATTATTATTTTGGTGTGAATCCCAATGTGGGGGAATCTATGGCGCTTGGCAGGGGTCTGCGCTATCCGAGTGCTTTTCGTGTTGCACGGTCATCCCGCGTTTATCACGGTTAAACCAAGTAGGATTCCTTACGTACAAATAGAATATGTTCATAGTTTGAGCGTAGAAAACCTGTTTACCACCTTCAAAATCTGTGTTTTACCTTATTAGAGCCCTTTACACATGACATAACACCCCTATAGTCACCTTTACACTCAATAGTAAACATAATAACAGAAAATGAGACATATCAGACGTAAATGAGATGTAACACGCACTCGCACACTGAGAGTATGTGGACAGTTCCACAGCATTTTTTGAACAGCCTTTGAGAAGTAAAAAATGTAAATGCTTTAGTTGAAATAGACAAAGGGCACTGTGTTTTACAGGCACATCTTCAAAACATGACATGAACAACACCACCAAGTTCTCTTCTTCTCCAGACTGGCTACAAATTAGTTGAGAACTGCTAAGTATACCTGTTGCTACAGTAACTTGACACCTAATGATCAATGTAGAGTAGCACTCTTCTCAACTGTATCTTCTGAATGCCTTAAGTATGCATTTTCACTAAGCCCCTAGGTACATGAAAAGGAATATGAGTATGCACAGCTCATCAATGAACAAGCTCAGGCATGAGAAGACGCTAATTTTGGATCTCTCTCCATTGTTTACTCGGCTACACGGCGCTCTCTAGTCTCTGTAACCTTTGCTGCTGGTCCAGATTCCCCTGGATATGGTGGCGGTAAATACCGCAAAAAATACACAAAAATTGCTTACATTTTGGAACCCATGACCATAAAAAAATACATGTTTTCACTTTCAGGTCTCCAAATACCAGTCCCTATATTTGTCGCTAGTCACTTTTGGGAAAATAAGTCAACAAGAAGGTTTGGAAAGTCCCCAGATTTAGTGAGAAAATGGCCAAGTTGGCAAGTTGGAGGGGGAAGCCCGTCACAGATGGACAATGCATGAAAGAATCATTCATAAAAATAGCAGAGCTGGGAGGGAAACCCTAAGTGTCCTAGCAGACGGGAAAATTGATATTTGTAAACGTGACGGTATAGATGGTGTGACTCGGTTCACTCTAGAACTGTGGTTTAAACTAATAAGAAGACTCAATTTACAAGACGACCTTTGCCCTCTCCGGTGGATAGCGTATGACAAACGCTTCATCCCAAATAGCCTTGACGCAACGTTCCTACAGTGGATTCCGAAAGGGATAACCGCAGTGTGTACAATAATAAAAAGAGGAAACCTCATGAACTTTCAAGAACTTACACAAACATACAACCTAGACAGCAACGATTATTTTAAATATCTACAAATAAAAAGCCATTACGAGAGGGAAATAAAAGATAACATGCACAGAAAGAGACATGGACTCATACAAACGGTGATTGGGGCATATGGATCAAAACCAAGCAAAATAGTATCCATGCTGTATCAAAGTCTAATGGAAGGAAAGGGGGACACTGAATACATTAAACAAAGGTGGGAAAAAGAACTTAAGATAAACATTACACAGACTGAATGGTCAGGTATGGTTGTGGTTCAAAGTACCACGACATCATCTCGTGTATGGAGAGAACATTGCTGGAAAAATATAATTAGGTTCTTTATTACTCCAAAAATTAAACAAAAATACCTTAAGGTGGCACAGCCATGCTGGCGCCAATGTGGGGCAATAAATGTAAACCACACACATATCTTCTGGCTTTGTCCAAAAGTTGCCCCCTTCTGGGAGAATATACGTAAAACTATAGAAAAGATTTTGGGCTACAGTATAATTTTTACATGTGANGCACCTTTCGAGGTAATGAAGACACTTGAACCGTACGTCGTTAGGGGCGTTCAATCTTAGAGGGTCCACAAAAACGTTGAAGAAACCAAAGAAGTGAGACTTTCCTGCACATACCCCCCTGCATCTTTTACAAGCAGATGTATCACATTTCTGTCTCCAAGAATGTAAACAACATTTTTCAACTTAGTCTTTAGATGAATAAAAATAGATCAAATTAGGGATGTTGCAAACTGGCTCAGCAATTGTTGCAAGCTAATTGCACCAAGATGGCAATTTGCATTCATTAGGCATTTTTTGCAATGTTTTCCCAACGTTCACTAATTATCTCAATTTGGTGGCCTCTTGTGACCCCAAGCGCTGGCACCCCCCTTTAATCTGCGGCCAAATCAAGCGGTTATGTGAAAAACCTGAACATCCAGGCAGCATCTGCTTCTTCTGTATATTTGATCTCTCTTCAACTTGATGGTGATGTAAATAAGGCAATGGGCAATAGAAGAAAACAGATGCTTCATTATGACACAAAGGCTGTGGAAGCAGGACAATTTCCATATTAAAGTCAAGAGACGGCCATGACAACATAAACACGGCCCTGCGGGGGTGCTTTTAAGCCGCATGGAGACCAGCTGTTGCTCCCTGTCATTAAAGTGCACTCAGCATGCGGGGCGTCTCCTACGTGGGCCGACGGGGGCAAATGTCCAGCAACGTCCAAACGCTCCGAAACACAAAAGTGACCCGAAACCAAAAACACAGAAACACCATCACACAAACGCTGCAAAAACAAAGGAAAAAGAAAATTGCTTGCTGCATGTTCCTTGATGTCTTTGTTCAACACGTCTCCGTAGCGTTTTACAGGATTATGGAGCAACCGACTTACGTAGCTAACATCTGTGTAAGGCGGGCCCGGTTCCCCCGGTAGCCTGACAAACCTCCAATTTGTTCCATCAACTTGCAGCATTTGTCTCATGCATGTTTTTAGGAAGGGGTTGTTGTTGTTTTGACAGCATTTTTCTTTTGCGGTGTTTGTAGCGTTTTGAATGTTACTATGCCTTTTCCCCCAGTGGCCCACTTCATATAGTTTTTCATAGTTTTTTACTGTAGTATTTCCTGAATCCTCTACTGTATTTCTTCCTTTACGTATGTTTTTTTACTTTTTGTTACCGATTACAAATAGAGCTCGGTCAGAATTTCTATTCATTTAAAATATTCTGCATAATTTTTTACAACTACTAAAAAAAATTTATAACACTATTAACAATAACAATAACTGTTATAACATAAAAAATAATTACTATTTTTAAAAAATGTCTTGTTTTTTAATAAAAGCAAATACTTTTATTTTTTACAATTTAAAATTTTTTTTTTTACAATTACTAAAAAATGTTTATAACAACACTATAACCAATAACAATGATTAGTATAACATTAAAAATAATTACTATTATTAAAAAATTTCTTGTTTTTTAATAAAAGTAAATACTATTATTTTTACAATTTTTTACTTTTTATTTTTATTTTTTACAATTACTAAAAAATGTTTATAACAACACTATTACCAATAACAATAATTAATATAACATTAAAAATAATTACTATTATTACAAAAATGTCTTGTTTTTCAATAATAGTAAATACTATTATTTAAAACATTCTGACTGAGCTCTACTCACAATCCATCTCTCAATGTAGCGTCTCCGTGTGTTGGCGGGTAGTTTTAAAGCTCCCTTTAGCTACCGGCATGATTTATGTCTTTGGCAAGTCAGAAGATCCAGATAATAACCCAATGAGGCATCAAAGAACCCCGACGGGTCGGCAAGTTTAGAACAGAGCAGTCATAGGAGGTGGTTCACACCACTGTCCCAAAAATTGAAAAAATTATTAAATAGGGAAGTTAACGTCAATCGTTGTGTGCCGAGTCTCACTTGGTTTTCATAAAAATGGAAATCATTTTCTGACTGAAATGTCAGTCTGGCCAGCAGAACGCTTTAATAACTACATCAAATATTCTGCCTAGATAAAGATAATGATATTCAGGTTTAGTTGTCACTTTCACTTTTATTATTACATAGTACTATTTGTTTGTTGCAGTGTTTAGCTGTAAAAGCATCCATTACAGTGGAACCTCGGTTTTTGTCCTAAATTCATTCCAAAAGTTCAAACAAAAAGAATACATTTTCCCAACAAAAAAATGGTGTAACTCCAACTAATCTGTTTCAGACAACCAAGAATATCAACACAAAACATATTTTACAGAAAATAATTGTAGCGTTACATGCAGAATACAAAGTGAAATAGCGTGTTTAACGTCATGTTTATCTTTGCTGAAGACAGTTGGTGAACACGGGGATGGGTAGAAGAAGAAGGGGAAAGGACAGAAGAGCCACACGGACGCTGTTTCATTCCAGATCTTGTGTGTGTGAGTGGACGGTCGGAAGCACTGACATACATTTACTTAAATTCTAATCCGTTTCAATTGTAGTATTTGTTGCTTCAAATTGTATTCATTTATTCATACAATCAGTTTTTTCATTTAGTAGCATGTTTCTTGGCTGCCCCGCTTCCAGAAGCGTATTTGTATGTTTTGTCCCATCAGATTTCAGTTTCTATGTGTTGCCCTGCGAATGTAATTTGCCCAGGGCCTTCAGAATTAGGAGTGCTGGCCCATGTCACATACACACTGCTAGCAATGGGGCTGTTTCTATTAAGCCAATCAGAGTTCAGATTCACCTCTCAGGCCCCGCAAGCAGGACTACAATGACATAAGCACTTTTATGTTCTCTGCTTGGTTGACTGCTGCCCCCGCGACCCGGTTAAGAGTTTGGTTGACCATAGAAAAGCTGTTCACCCAAGTTTCACCCACAATGGCCGACTGAGGAAAGGGAAATGACATATCTGGTGAGTAGATGTATTTTAAAGGTTTTATATTCTGTATTTATTTTTGCCGCGTTATTAGCTAAATATTCAAAACTGCTGTGAACTGCTCCACGTGATCTAGAGTAGAATTGTGTTTGTTTTTAAATAAGATCAGTGTGACAAGTCAGATCAGATCAAATCACAGAAAAACGTCGCTGACATAGCATTCAGAATTTGGTCAGTGCACAGAAATCTAATCCGCACATCCGTTGTTAGTTCTTAAATCTGACTGGACTTTAATAGATGCATTCAATGAGGCAGATTTAGGGGGAAAATTGATTGTCTTGCTGGACAGGACATAACAATCTTGTTTGTTGCATGCAGGGACATTTTTTACTGAACACAGTCGCTGAAAGTCTCAAGTCATGGATGTCAAAGTCCAAGTCGAGTTCCATCCGTCTGTTTTCTATACCGCTTATCCTTATTAGGGTGGCGGGTATCCTGGAGCCTATCCCAGCTAACTCTGGGCGGGAGGCGGTCTACACCATGGACTGGTCGCTAGTGCAAGGCACACCTACAACCATTCACACTCACATTCATACCGATGGACAATTTAGAGTCGGGAATTAAGCTATCATGCGTGTTTTTGGAATGTGGGAGGAAACCAGAGTACCCGGATAAAACCGACGCACGCACGGGGAGAACATGCAAACTCAAGTCGAGTTGCGATTGTTATATTAATATTGTCAAGTCAAAAGTCGTCAAAATTGTGACTCGGGTCCACACTTCTGTCTAACACTCCGAAATATGCGGTGGGCCCAACCGCCTCGTTAGCATCCAACGCAGGAAGGACACCGATACGAGTTGTTCATCGTTCTGTGAGCGTTCTATGAACAAATAAACCACCGCCACACATAGATGGTTAAAGGATTGGATGGACAGAATATGTCCATTGTGTCCCAACTGAAAGAACCACTATCCGTTCATCACAGAGACTGACTGGTCAATGCATAAAAATGACCTCCCTCTGTCCCGCACAGACGTTGGTCCCCCAGTGGCTTCTAAAACTCTCACCCCATGAGCTTTCCAACGGCATATGATGCGTATTAGTTGGCAGCAAGTGGCCCGGAGCCGCAGACACACTTTCTCAGTCACTGAAGAGTGTGTGCTGCTCTGGTAATTAGTTGGCATTGGATGGACTGCCAAACAGCTTGATCCATGTTTCTGTCCGCTAGCCGGGTAACAGAGACAGAAGGCGACCGTGGTGTTAGAATGTGGCAAAAAACCAGCACTGAAGCTGGAAAGACATGAGTGGCGTGGCACATCACACAAACATTGCCTGTGACTGTTTAGCGCTGCTTACAAATTCCTCTCAGTGCTCATCCTTTGTGAAACTGGTCACTGCTGTTTTCTGTCTGATCATACTGGCTGTGGCCCCGTGTCCAGGAGTGTAGACTGTGGAAATTGGAGCTTTAGAAGACCAAATAACCATGTTATTAGGACACAGACTGTTTGCCTACCTTCCCCTGAAACGAATATTATCCTTCCTCGCAGGGAGAAACACTTTTTTTTGCTGTCATCCCCTGCAGGCCATGAATCTAATTTGAGAATCCAATTTAATGGATGTATCCACGCTCACCTGTTGCCAGTGATGAGGAAAGGTAGGTGGGCGCAGGTGGAAGGAACTGGAACACGCTCTAAGATCTTGAATGTGTCGTTGCGGTGTGTACGTGTGGCCGCTCCGTCTTGCAATCCTTTGCGTTCCCTTGCAGTAGCCTTGTTGGGAGTTCCCGGGACGGAGCCACGTGACCGCATCCCTGGACTTCAATTTGTGTCAGTAAGACATCAGACTGGTTCCTTTTTCCTCACCACGTATCGGCAGGTTTCACAAGTGTGTCTACTTTTCCGCTTTTGTGAGCTTGTTTCCCTGAGAGAATCTTTATTTTGCCTGTTTTTGGAGAGTCTAGTGCATTGAGTATGCCAGGAACACTTAACCGTTTTTTTATGTTTTGATGCTGAAGCTCCCTTGTTGCGGCTTTGACCACTTTTTTAGTATGACCCAATGCCTTCTGCTTTTATTAGTACCCTTTGAATATATTTGTGGATCTACTTTCTAGTGTGCTTTTTTTAAATCATTGTTGTAACTCTGCTCTTTTGTCTGTCCCTGCAACGAGTGAAGTTTAAGGTTTTGCTAAGACCTCAATGAATTCAATTTCAAAGAAAACTGCACTTTTTTGCAACTATGCCCATCATCAACAATCCCTATGTGAGACAAAAAACCCTTTTCCGTGTACACGCAATCCTATGTCTAACCACTCTTCTACTGTATTTACTGCTTTTATTTGTAGTAGTACTAGTAGTAGTAGTAGTAATACTTTTATTTGAAGTATTATAATCTCTGTAGTCATTCAACGTCAAACATCAGCATTCAGCACTCTTCGTCGTGTATTATGACATCATCCATTTCCTGTGGCTTACTTATAGGTTCACAGGGGTATGCTGGAGCCTATCCCAGCTGACTTCATGCAAGAGGCCGGGTACCACTCTGAACACCCAAACAATTGGTTGCACATAGAGACAAACAACCATTCGCTTACATTCATACAATTTAGAGCAGGGGTCTCAAACACGCGGCCCTCATGAGGAAGTGAGGAAAAGGTAAGAATTGATTTATGAGAAGAGTAATATTGAAGCGTGGGGCTGACGAACCAACCAATCACGGTGCGGTATAAGGATTTCAGGGGCGTGACATTGACTGGGATTGATGCAAGCAGAGAAACATTTTCCAGTGAGTAAAAGTTAACACATCTGCGTTGGGCATCTCTGTGTGGAGTTTGCATGTTCTCCCCGTGTATGTGCGGGTTTTCTCCGGGTACTCCGCTTTCCTCCCACATTCCATGCCGTGCGTCGTGGCCTCCATCCGCTCCCATGTTAAATGGGGAAAAGAAAAGGCGCTTGGCGTGACTGTGGATGTGGTTGGCGGCGCACAGCGTGTGCCGTCTGGTTGTGGTCTGGTCTGGTTCAGAGTGCAGATCGCATTGATGGATTCCTGGCTTTTTTTTATCTGTGCCGGGGGGTGTGGGAGTGGAATTGATCTCAGGGCCATTTATAGGGCTGCACCGTTCTCTGTGCATCGGCTAAATACGACACGCAAGTGAATAAAAATACTGTATATTCCACACCCCCACATGTATTTTTCTAAACAAATGGGAGAGGAAGCGCTGCCGGGAGTAAAAAGTTGGCGAGAGAAGCCATTTTTTGGAAAAAACATTGGCTGAGGTTACGAAAACGTTCCATTTTCCTCCGCCCGAAGTCAGCTGGCATAGGCTCCAGCATACCCCCGCGACCCTAATGAGGAGGAGAAAGTGGATGGAGGGTAACATGTGATGTGTTCCAATGTAACTTGTATGCATGTTCAAAATCAATGAACCCATTACTGTTCTTTCGTCTGTTTGCTGTTGTTGGCAAAAGATTGGACTGGCTGTTCCACGGTAAAATCATGCGTAAAGAAACTGGCGTTGACTAATTGTGGCAGCACTAGGTAATACAGTTATTGATCTTTTCATATGATACAAGGTGACACAAAAAAAGGGCAACTTTTTAACAATCCGATAAAACCAGGAGTGATGGAAGAAAATATTTTGTTCATAGTAACTGAAACCTAAAAACATGCCATTTAAGAAACAATGATGGGATTTTCTTTTCTTTTTTTTTTACTTCCTGTAAAAACATTTGAACTCCCGCAGCTGTCAAACTATCACCGTTTTTAAAAAAACAATTTTATGGCTAACGCACGGCGTTGCCAGTTCCACTGATCCATGGTGTGTTTACTTGCTCTCGGTCACCGTCTCGCAGTGCCGACACGCACTTCAGAGATTCCCGTTTTTTTGGGCCACCCTGTATTTAAAAGGATTTTTGAGATTATAAAAGAATGAGAACTTTTTAAAGCCTTAAATTTAAATGATTGGATTTTAGACTTTTTAAGACCGCACCAGACCTCCCCAGATATGCTAAACAGTGTAGAAAGACCCCGTTTATGTTAGTTTTTGTGGTCTCCACATGCAGATGCACACAACTTTGGTGTTTTATTTACGTAAAACGGAACATCATCACTAAACACCGTGGTCCGAGGCACATCTGGTTCAGTTAACCTTCAGAGAGAGCTCATCTACAGATGCCTGAGTGGACAGAGTCCCCAGCAAATTCTACAACAACACACTTTGCCTGCAGCTCTTAGGTGAATTCACACACAAAAAAAAACGATTCCGTCCCATGTAATTCAAAGTATGCTAATCTAGAAGGTAATGAGCCCAGGGTACTATGCTCTGATGCACCTGAGTGAGTGAGAGTGTTCAGGTGATTAGATTCTGTAACGCAGGTTGTTAAGCAACCTAATACTCTATGGTTTGTTGTCATGGTGTTATTAGACATCCAGTAATACAATGAATGTTGTTGCTAAATTTATTTGTATAAAATCAAAAAATATAATAAGATGGCCAATGAAAAATGATTTATGCTATTATGGGCAATTATAATTATGAAGACCTCTATCAGTTAATTTCTCTAAATAAAGCTACAAAGCAAGGGCTGTTCGGTAATCCCTCGTTTATCGCTGTTAACTGGTTTCAGACCCGACCCTGCCCAATTTCTGCAAAGTAGGATTCAAGATTACAGTAATACCCTCAACATTTTTGTAGTTAGAGCCAGAAAACCTGTTTGTGATTTCCTAAAGAAAAATTCCAAACCAACATTATTAGAGCTGTGTAGACATGAAAAAACCCTGAACAGTCACTTTTACACTCCATTATTATATTTACATCACACTGCCGAGGCTATGGAATCACTACTGGGACAAAAGACGGGGCTAGCATAGCAAGTTACTCCAATTTACTCGTTCTGAACTTAATAAAGTGGAGAAGAGTTTCAAGTGGAGAAGAAGGGCAAAAAAGCCAAAAATGTACCCCTGCCACGCCTTTTTTTCTCTTGGTCTCAGCCATGGCATGTTTGACTCAGCCATGTCTTAAAGAAAATAATAGTCAATTATTTTGGAGTTAAAGTAACATGACGAAGTACAATGATGATATACAAGTGTTAAGTAAAGTAAACTTGATTTTTTGAGTAGTCTTGAGGGTACAAAAAGCTTTTTGGAGGCAACTAAGGTCCGAACGACACCCAAAAAGTTCCAGGTTAAATCTTCTAGACCCCCTAAGTCATACAGGAGCGTCCTTGAGCAAGTTAGTTGAAACAATTTGCACAATTAATGTGTTAAATACAATTAAGACCATAATTATGTGTTTTTCACAGGCTTTACCTGCAATTATTATCTTCAGCAGTGTCACCCATGAAAGTACACGCGTTTGTACAAAAACGCTGTTCTGGGAACAGCTAATTTAACAAAAAAGAAAGTGATATGGCAGTGTCATTCATTTAATACACTTCGTGTCCTGTGTACATTACTTGCCCCGTCAGTCCATGCCTCGCTTTCCAGCCTGCACCCTGCAGTGTGTGTCATTCCTTTGATACGCTGATGATTAAGTTGTAGCCGCAGTAGGTAGTGCTTTCCTCAGATAACAGCAGGTGTATGCGTGAGGGAAATTACCTAATCCTGAGAGAGCGCAATCATTGCTGCTGCTTTCCGTAGAACTCTTTCACAAGGCCAAGGGAAACAGGGCCGTGCCGCCGCTATGTGCGAGGAGACAATGAAGGCACTGTCTCTTCAGCACCACGGACAGTGACAATTGGGCCAACATTCATTGGAACTGACTGTGCATAAAATCTTACACATTTTCCCCTTGCTTGCACAATATGTCTGTGATTAAGAGTGACAGGGGAATTTCAGAGGACACTCATGGGCTGTTTTGTGTTAAGACCTGGAAAAAACTGTATATCTGCCAAAGATATCACTCACTCCAATGAGGTACACTACCTAATGAGATCCAGTTCAAGAAATGACCTTACCAAGTTCAAAATGTGTATTGACGCTCTCTGTCATGTAATGTCATCATTGTGGTTGTTGCTATTGAGATATTGGTGAATTACTGGTGCTTTGATTGAATCCAAATGAACATGATTACTTGAATGAGCTAATTTGGCAACCGAGGCAGCATAGCCCGGATTAATGGATAGGTACCAGATAGATTTATTTGCGATGAGTCCAGTTTCAATCCCTAGCCTCCATAATAAGTGGCAATAATTTATACACGTGTGGTTATAACAGCATAAATCCAACACAAACGGGTGAACTCGTTTGCATCATTTTAACCTGCAGTCTAATCTTCACCTGGCATCTTTAGCACAACCCCTGTCTCAGAACTAGATCTCATATGAATGATCAGTTTGTTGGGGATTATTTGGCACCTTGGCAAGTTGGAATTTATTTGGGACGGAGTGACTTTGTTTCCTGCCAACCTTCTCGCACAATTTGTTGTTTAAATGGTTTATATCAAAGATGTCAAGCCCGATTTCATTGAGGGTCACATTGCAGTAATGGCTGCCCACAGAGGCCAACTTGCAAAAGTCATTATCCATCCATCCATTTTCTATGCCGCTTATCCTCATTAGGGTCACGGGGATGCTGGAGCCTATCCCAGCAG
>QODF01000016.1:1408835-1582277 GCA_024372805.1 Oostethus manadensis
CACCGTGCGGCCTCAAAAGTCATTATACAGTATATATTGTATATTCATATTTAGAGTATGTCCAATATACATATGAAAATAACCTCATGATATTACCCATGCATTTACTGAATATATGGCAATGTTCACACTGCAGATCCATTCCAATTTGCATGTGATTATTTATGTCAGTGTGAACAGCACAATTACGATTTTTTTCAAATGCGACTTACGTCACAATTATATGCGAATATAAATCCGATACATATTTGATGCGACTGCAGTATGAATCCTCAGGTGGCCTATACTGTACCCGCCATGTTCGTCATCAAAAGGCACATATTACTGGGCTGACTTTAAACGTAAACAGTCATGGAAAGACCAAGTTTATCATGCGAGACAAAAGTTTTTCTCATCCAAAAACTATTTTTAGAAGTTGTTAGTCAAGCGGCTCTTGGCAATGTCTCACCACTCCACCCACACGCACCGTGGAACAGACGTGGCAACAAGTCGTCTACAAACTTCCATACCAAAATTCAACTCTTTCTTCTAAATCTTCCACACGGAATCATTTGGTCGAGAAAACTCTCGTTGCATAAAATCCATGCGAGTTGCATGCGAGTAATGTGCCCACCGATACTGAATTGTCGATATTTCCGATACCGGCTCTTCATGATCTGAAGTCGATTCTGAAAATAAAATAGTGATACTTATGATACTTCAGGTATATGATTTTGTCCGTATATTGCCTTGGCTAAACTGTAAATCACCCCAATACCTCAATATACTTCACGGTTTAAAACCAATCAATACATTACTATGATGTTGTGAATTCTTTGTTCCATGATTGACATACTGACATACCTTCTGTAGAGGAAGCAGAGTCTAAGGACACGTACGTGGACAGTTCTATCATCTTGGCTGAGGTATTTGTGGTAGTTAAAACACTCCCCAGTGGCAAGGCTCTTGGGGTGGACAAGTTTCGCCCTTAATTTCTCAAGGCTCTGGATGTTGGAGGACTGTCTTTGTTGACACGCCTCTTCAACATTGCATGGAAGTCTGGAACAGTACCTCTGGACTGGCAGATCAGGGTGGTGGTGACCGGAGGGTGTGTTCCAACTATAGGGGGTCACACTCCTCCGCCTCCCAGGGAAAGTCTACTCTAGACTTTCCCTGGTAGAGTATGACCGTTAGTCAAACCTCGGTTACAGGAGCTGCAATGTGGTTTTCGTCCCGGTCGCGGAACACTGGACCAGCTCTAGACCCTTGCGAGGGTACTGGAGGGTATGTAGGAGTTTGCCCAACTGGTCTACATGTGCTTTGTAGACTTGGAAATGGCATTTGACCGTGGTGTCCTGTGGGGGGTGCTCCGCGAGTACGGGATCGGTGGTCCGCTACTACGTGCCATTCGGTTCTTTTACAATCGAAGCAGGAGCCTGGTTGGCATTGCCAGCAGTGAGTCGAGCTTGTTTCCGGTAAGCGTTGGCCTCCGCCAAGGCTGCCCTTTGTCACCGATTCTGTTCATAATCTTCATGGACAGAATTTCTAGGCGCAGTCAAGACGTTGAGGGAGTCCAGCTTGTTGATCTTAGGATCTCGTCTCTGCTATTTGCAGATGATGTGGTCCTTATGGCCTTATCAGGCTGTGACCTTCAGCGTTTACTGGAGCGGTTTGCAGCTGAGTGTGAAGCTTCTGGGATGAGACTCAGCACCTCCAAATCCGAGGCCATGGTTCTCAGTTGGAAACTGGTGGACTGTACCCTCCGGGTTGGGAGTTAGGTGTTGCCTCAGGTGGAGGAGTTCAAGTATCTCGGGTTCTTGTTCACGAGTGAGGGAAGGTTGGAGCGTGAGATCGACAGACGGATCGGTGCAGCATCTGCAGTAATGCGGTCGCTGTACCGGACCGTCGTGGTGAGGAGAGAGCTGAGCCGGAAGGCAAAGCTCTCGGTTTACCGATCGATCTACGTTCCCACCCTCACCTATGGTCATGAGTTATGGGTCATGACCAAAAGAACGAGATCGCAGATACAAGGGGCGAAAATGAGTCCTCCGGAGGAAGGGTGGACTCACCCTAAGAGATAGGGTGAGGAGCTCGGCCATCCGGGAGGAGCTCAGAGTAGAGCCGCTGCTCCTTCACATCGAGAGGAGCCAGTTGAGGTGGCTCGGACATCTAGTCCGGATGCCTCCCGGGCGCTTCCCTGGTGAGGTGTTTCGGGCATGCCCAGCCGGGAGAAGGCCCCCGGGGAAGACCTAGGACACGCTGGAGGGACTATGTCTCACAGCTGGCCTGGGAACGCCTTGGTGTCCTCCTGGTGGAGCTGGAAGAGGTCGCCAGAGATAGGGAAGTCTGGACTTCATAATATGCAAATCAATATATTTCAAGTTTTTTTCCTTTGGATTTTGCTGATCTTGCAGCTTAAAATATATATTCAATTTTCAGAGTTTGTGGGTTTGTGGTTTTTATAAGCTGAAAATCTTAATTAATTAAATTGCTAAAAGAAAACAACTTTTACTTTAATTCAAATTGTTTGGGTAATAATGTAAATTTTCATAGTTTTGGAGTAATCACCCGATTTTTTATTATTATAACTATGATTATTTTTTGCGGTAAATGTAGATTTCATTTTTTTAATTGTATTATTTATTGGTGGTGTATGAAAGGTCAAATCATAAAATGTCCAAACTGCATGTCCCATGTCTGCATTCCGATTAGCTGCTCATTTTTCCTGCTCATGTAGGACGTAACCTTTTTCCCATGAGCAATATTTACTATTACCCAAGCTTGCAGCGCTTGTTGAGATCACACTAAAAAAAACAACAACTTTTAGGATTTACTTGACAAAATTCCTCCTAACAATTTGCACAAATAGATTGCTCCCGGATTTTGCTTTGCTTTCCTTTTCTGGTACAACTTCAAGTGTTTTTCCAAGCTTGGTATACGTTGTTCTCACTGTATGTCAAGCGTGATCTTCAGTTAAGTATTGTGCAGCTGGAATTTTAGATTGTTTGGCTCTTGCACGGGAAAGAAGAGTGATATGTCCTTTTAAGATAAAAGCAAAAAAAAAATCAATGTTTTGTCCATTAGACAGGATTGCATTCACACCATTAAACTTATTGATTTAGGTCAAATATGCCTATCACTTGTGTTTTGGCTTGAGTGTATGCTACACAAAGACATTTAAGAAGATGATACGTATTGAAGGCCACATCTACTGTATAAGCTCTGCTGTGTGTGTTTGTGTGAGATATTCTGGTTACACATTTAGACAGAACTCTAATAATATTATTTCAGTGTAGCAATGTTGAGTGAGCACATTTTGCATTTTTGTTCAATGCATTCGTTTTTAAACATGCGATGTGTTGTGTTTGCTTACCTTGAGTCATAGAGTCGCCGCTTGTCACATTGCAGTTTCAATTTCAGGGATTCGGGTATCACGGTTTTTTGAGAAATATATTATTTTTTAAATAATGGTGTTTTATGGTTGAATATAGCCTGTTATTTGTCATAAATGTGCATATTTGCCTGAGGAAGCAGAACGTTTCGCTGACGTTGTGGGTGTTGTCGGGGATAAAACTTGCAAACATACAGCACTTCAGAGCCACACTAGCAGCGATGGAGCATTTATGTACGTCTGGCAACGCAAACACATTCTGTACTGCACAGGAAGGCACGGAGGAGACTGACAATGGTCTACAATCCCGCAGCCAATCAGGATGCAGAACAGAATGCGTGGGTTTCCCCTTGAGCCAGTCAGTACGCAGACACAACACTTGGGTTTTCCTTTAGCCAATCAGGACACAGACACAACACGTGGGCTCTCCCAAGGCCAATCAGGATGCGGAACACAATGCACGTTCATTCCGGTAAAAAAAAGAAAAAAAGCACAAACATTCATTCATTCATTCATTTTCTGTACCGCTTATCCTCATTAGGGTCACGGGGATGCTGGAGCCTATCCCAGCTGGCTTTGGGCGAGAGGCGGGGTACACCCTGGACTGGTCGCCAGCCAATCGCAGGGCACATATAGACAAACAAACATTCACACTCTAATGGACAATTTAGAGCGGCCAATGAAACTAACATGCATGTTTTTGGAATGTGGGAGGAAAGCGGAGTACCCGGAGAAAACCCACACACGCACGGGGAGAACATGCAAACTCCACACAGAGATGCCCAACGGAGATTTGAACCCAGGTCTTCCAGATCTCCTGACTGTGTGGCCAATGTGCTACCCACTTAGCCACCGTGCGGCCAAAAGCACAAACAATTCCGCAAAAATAGCGAGTCCGCGAAAAGTGGACCGCGATGTCGCGAGGGAACACTATTGATAATTGCGACGGGCCTAATTAGGATATCATTAGGAGCAAGCAGTACTTAAGCTGATGGACTGCAGCTGGGAGATGCTGCTCTTTGTTTCCTTCTAGGCCCAGACACGGACGTCACCGATATTCTTTTCCTTAACGTTGCAGGCTCGCCAGAACCCACATTCACTACTTGCTAAGTTGTCTGCTAGCTCTTGCTTCACCTCGGGATAGCCCAGTTGCCGCTCCTGATTCGGCTCGGCCACCCCGATACTTTTTGTGCATTTTGTTTGTGGTGCCAAGGTTTTAACTTTGATTGGTATTTTTGCTCCAGCACCTTGTGGTGCATCTGGGGGTCCAGTACTTGTATCGATCTATTTATGCAATATGCAATATTGTCCTTTTTGTGTAGTACTGATGCTTTGGTCAGAGGCGGTTTTAGGCACAGGTCAACCGGGCACCAGGGTGGCGGCAGGAGCACTGGCAAAAAAGGAAAAACACCTGCGGGGGGAGGGGGCGTGGTCTCGCCCGGGGACTAATCCAACGTAGAGCCGCTTTTGGTTCTGGTCTTTTTGTGACAGGATAGTGGAGGTATTGAAAACGGATTACGTTGGTTCCCACTGATTACTTAAGATAAGAACGTTATAGCTGACAAAACTCCATTAGCTCGATGTCAGATATTTGATCTTGCTGAGTTTTTGGCACAAAATTGTGGCTAAAAGAGAAAGTAGCATCCCTGCCATGCAGATTATGAGTAGCTGGGAAATGTTTCATCGGGGTCCAAATTTCTCCCTTTATTGCATTTTCATCATTTCCCGTGCTCTTTGAAGCTTCCGAGAATGAAACATCTTAACAACTGCTCGTCTTCCCTTGGGTCGTGCGTAGGCTGGAGTCTACCCCAGCTGTCATCGGGCGAGAGGCGGAGTACACCCTGAACTGGTCCCCAGCCAATCGCAAGGCACAATTATCCATATAGACTAGTGGTCGCCGAACTACGGCCCACGAGCCGGATATTGCCCACCTTCACATTTGGCCCGGTCCACCAAACAATACCAGAGACGCATTAGGATTTTTTTTTAGTCTGGCCACACGAACGAGACTGGCCCTGTCTACACGTAGCCATAGTTCTTGCCAACGGGAGATATTTTTCTGCGTTTTGCCCCGTCGTGCACACGTCCCGGGTTTTTTTCTCCTTAAAACGAAGGTTTCTAAAAACTCCGGCCAAAGTGAGATTTGCGGATTTCTCCGGATCCACGTCGTCACTCTACACACGTTCCTCAAGCGGCTCTCGCTATTCATTGACGGCGGGTGTACTGCTCACCTGCTCGGCGCACAGCTCAACGTTGGACGAGATGGAAGTGCCGGGCGAGGGAGCAGAGCTGTCCGACTCCAAGTCATTTGTTTTGATGCCAGAAAACATTGTGGTAGTGGTGGGGGAGTATCCGCCCCTGCATCAGGCGATATTTGCTTCTTATAGTCTTCATTTTTGTGGTTAGGAAAGCCCGAGTGATCTCCCCTCACATTGGGAAACTCAGTGGACGTCTTGTGCGATGCTTGTTGCATTGATTTGTGTTGTCGTTTGTTATTCAAAGTTGCATAAAGTTGCATAAAGTTGCAAAAACGTTGTTTAAAAAAAACTTTGCTGGTCTTTTTGATTTAGTATTTGCAGTATCTTCTTTCATTTTCTTCACCCTGAAGTTTCCATGTGTGTTTTTATTATGAAAAAATGAGCAAACTTCACGTGTGCACGGACAAGTCCCTGCTTTTGTGGGACGTATTGCGGAAGCGACGTCAAGAGACGAGCTGTATTTGGTAACTACTGCCGCCTGGAGGCTTGGCATGCGCTTACAGTCGCACTTCGGGCTGAAGTTTTTTGAACCAATCGAGGCAGTGTGGACATCATTTTTTCCTACACGGAGAGGGGGGAATTATTTGGTTTTAAAAACATCTGGGCTAAACAACAGGGCTAATACAAGCTTCTTTTTTCTGTGAAGAACCCAGAGAAGAGGCCGCACGGTGGATGAGTGGTTAGCACATTGGCCACACAGTCAGGAGATCTGGAAGACCTGGGTTCAAATCTCCGTTGGGCATCTCTGTGTGGAGTTTGCATGTTCTCCCCGTGCGTGTGTGGGTTTTCTCCGGGTACTCCGCTTTCCTACCACATTCCAAAAACAGGCATGTTAGCTTCATTGGCCGCTCTAAATTGTCCATTAGAGTATGAATGTGAGTGTGAATGTTTGTTTGTCCATATGTGCCCTGCCATTGACTGGCGACCAGTCCAGGGTCTGCTGGGATAGGCTCCAGCATACCCTAATGAGGATAAGCGGCATAGAAAAGGAATGAATGAACCCAGAGAGGGTTACTAGGTTATTATTTATTTCACCACATACGCACATTCACACCCATGGACAATTTAGAGTCTCCAGTTAACCAAGCATGCATATTTTTGGAATGTGGGGGGCAGCCATAGAACCCACGCACGGTAAGAACAAGCAAACTCCACACAATCTCCTGACTGCAAGGCCCACATGCTAACCACTAGGCCACCGTGTGGCAAGAACAGAACACATTGAGCAAATTTCAAAGCAAAGTTGGATCTGAAACCTTTCGTATCCCAGGAAATGGAGTCTTATTTCAGACTCACTTACAGGCATGCCGGCTTTGAGGCGATTGCAGATAATAAAACGACTGCATTGTTAATGCGGTGATTCAAGCAGACATGGTAACTGCGGGTTCGGTTGCACAAATGAACTATATAGACTTAGGAATTGTAATTCACGAATTCTAACGCACTGTATTTGGTCATGAGAGATAATATAACATGCACACCTCTGGCCTGTTATGCCCCGGGAATAGTTGACTCACACGGAAGCCACGCCTTTAATAATGCTTTGCAAATGAGTGCGTGGAGCATTGGCTGCTTCAGGGAAGCCCCCGTAAATCTCTCCTGAGGGCTCAGCTCAGTGGGATAAATGTGCCACACACTTCAGCAAAGGATTACACGAGTATGTATTCATTCTTCCGGCTGTTGCGTGGAGCCTGTGGACACTCCGACATGCACACCCCACAGGAAAACATGCACGTGAGATGTGAGAATAAAGCGATATCCAGAATCCATGTCGTGTTTTAGTGCGGTTGGGGTATTTGTTGCAATGTTAATGAAACCTCATCTACCTTTCATATGCATAGGATGAGGAGACGGTCCCTCGGATTAGCCACTGGCCCAGCGGTGGATGGTACTTCTTTTCTCTGGCTGAAACCTAATTAGAGATCTCACACAATGTAATCGTTACCCATACTCCAATTTCATAAAAAGTGTAGTATGGAAGACCAGGGTTCGAATCTCCGTTGGGCATGTCTGTGTGGGGTTTGCATGTTCTCCCCGGCCGTGCGTGTGTTTTTCCCCAGGTTCTCCGGTTTCCTCCCACATTCCAAAAACATGCATGTTAGCTTAATTGGCGACTCTAAATTGTCCATGGGTATGAATGTGGGATAGGCTCCAGCAACCCTAATGAGGATAAGCGGCATGGATGTATTGACCTTGCTTGCCTTGATTTTGCATTCACTTGGACTTGGAGAACCTTTTACTTCGTTCATTGTGGGTAACTGGTTCCAGACACGACTATGATAAGTGAAGTAGGATTCCTTATTTATAAATCGATCGTACTTAAAGCATTGGAAACCTGCCTGTAGGTCATTGTAGTCTCCGATCAATCACTACTGCACTGCTTTTGAGAGGATAGAAACCCTGTTGACAACCTTCTTAAAATGTTTTTTAACATTATTAGAGCTCTGTAATAGGCTCCAGCACACCCGCGCCCCTAATGATGGATGGAGCCCTGTAGACATGAAACAATACGCCTATAATCACCTTCACAATCGCATTACCCAATATAAGAGTAAATAAGCCCCTTAAGACTTGAATAGGATAATGTGCTCGTATGTGTTACTATAATGTGTTCCCCATCGGACCGGAGTGGCGGGAAGACAAGATGTGATGTCGGAAGTTCAAAGTCGAGATTGCTTGGCGTGGGTTACGGCCACAACAGCAGCCTCACTTTTCATTGAGGACTTTTATTAGGGATTCTTGCGTGTGGTGAGATAATTAAAACGTGCAGTCAAAGCCTGTTATTCAGGTGTGTGTGTGTGTGTGTGTGTTTTACCTAACATTAGTGAGACCTGGTGATTAGGGAAGAATAATACACATCATCCACAGTGTCTGTGAATGCGCCATCACATAAATGTATTTTCTTCGTTTAGTCATTTGCTAGAAAAACTTAATTTGCTTCAATGTGCATAGTCTGTGACTAAAAATGGGGTGTAATTAATCCCAAAACAGCTTGATTAATTGATCTTTTCTGAAAAACCGATAAAGTAAAGAAATTAGAAAATGGAACGGTGCATTGGCGAGAGACGACTGTATGTAATTATTTTGGAGGGAAGAAAAGTGGATCCTGAAACCTGGAACATCTCTGACATGATACAATTCCGAATGATCATCACCGCCTTTGTTAGCACTCAAGAGTTGAGTGAAGGTAAAAGTGACGTAAAAGTTCCGTTTGTCATTTGTATTTCTGCACGTAAAACTAGATTTGTAAACAATCAAAAAAAGTGTTTTGGGGTGTGTAGAACAGATTAACTGGATTTGCATGATTCCTTATGGAAAACATCGACTTGGTTAGAGTACGTTTTGGTTTGGGTCAGACCTGCTGGAAAAAGATTAAAGAAGGTATTTTGTATGGAAATCGTTTTCTTGAAATCCTACCAAATCAGAGATCGCCCTAAAAGGTTCTCCTGGTTCTAAAAATGTGACTTGGTGTAACAACTCTATGGCATTGTTCATGCAGACATAGTTAAGCTGAAAACTCTGCAATCGTGACGCTGTTGTGAAGTCATGTGGACAGGCACACGATGTGTACAAGAAGTAGGTGGTGTTAAATTATAGAGATCGTTGCTGTTGAACATGCAAAAGATTCTCCTAATGGGGAATCAACGCTGGTGATGCTCTGACACCAGCAATGCAATACCTTCTGCCTTTCTGCTCATCAGCCCCCCGCACTTATTCCACTCCAGCGCTTCTGCCAGTCCACTGCACTGCGGTTCTTATCCAGGCAAGGCACTGGTTATGGTCTCCAAACTAGTGGCGATAACTTCTCATTACTATCTCCAGGCTGTGTGCGCAACCTTCTCCCGGCATTGATTTTCCTTCCTCTCCCCCTCTGGCTTGTGTTGTGAAAGCTGTAATAGCTGACAATTCCGTGCCACATCGCCAACAAGGTGCAATAATGGAGAACATCCAGCATCTCTTCCTTCCTGAAATGTGACTGCGTATGTGAAGGACACAGACTACGTTTAGAAAAGGTCTTCTTCCATCCATGTTGGTGGCATGAAAGTGAAATGTCTCGTGTCAACCAAATACCAGATTGCTATTATGTCTATTCCACTCTTAATACTACCATGTACTGTGGCCAACAAGACACATGGAGGTTGGGGAAAGTAACCTTTTAGATTCATTAAAAACTGAATGAAAATGTTCTTTTTTGTTGGCTTTCTCCAGGAACTCTATATAGCTACAGCAGGGGTGTCCAAAGTGTGGCCCGGGGCCATTTGCGGCCCAGGAAATGTTTATTATTGGCCGGCGGCATGTTCTACACATAAAATTAACCATGAAAAAAAAGAGCAAAAATGGTAAAAATACAGCAAAAAGTCCGTGTAAAGCAAAGGCTCATATGCTGAAATTAATCATTACTAGCACAAAGCATTGGCATAAACTATATGTAAATAGGCTTTTTTCTTGTTTTTTATAAGATTGTATAAAAAATAAACACATAAATATCAAAGCGGTCCCCTGTGTCGTTTGATTTTTCTATATGCCCCCCCCTTAGCGGAAAGAGTTTGCACACCCCTGACCTACAGTATACTTGTGTGTGTACAGTACATACATTCCTCACCGACATTTTAACAGCAGCTGAAAATGAGCAATTAGTCGTTTCTGCAAACGTTATAATGGCAACAACTAGAAACAAGCATGCGTCATCCGCCAGCCGGTGCACTCAGTGATTTATTTTATGTTATTATTCTTTTTTGACGTTTTTCATCACGATAGGTAAGGCTGAACCCCTGACCGCACGTCACTGGACTTGACTGGGAAGAAGAATTCCAACTGTTTTGTTGCTGCGCTTGCTAGCAAATAATGCAACTTAGATGTTTTTGTCCCATGCAAGCATAGATCGTTTTTGTTTCCTTGCTGTTGAATGATACATGGCAAGTTTAAAAAAGGGGACCCTCCAGGATTTCGCGGGCAATTTTTGTGATTGTTGCGAACTAAAACACTTGATTTCACGGGGCAGTTTCCGAAAAGTTGCGCGAAAAAGTTGCGATTTAAAAAAATTGAATTGTTAAGAAACCCAACAAATGTATATTTAAATCACAAACTTTCACCCATAAGAGATAATCACCAAAAAATTAAGATAACAGAAAAAACTCAAACTCAAAGTATTCCACAAAGCTACAAAATCATAGTTTAACTACTCAAAAAATCTATTATTATAATCTAGTCGCTGCATTCTCCCGGCATTCTGACTGTAACAGGATACGACGTATTTCGTGTTTTCGCTGCACAGCGTTTTTTTTCTTCGTGGGTTAGACTGTGCAGATACAGCGGTGAACAACTATTTTTGGTTTAAGTTGCGGGAAAGTTGCTGTGTTTTGAGGAAAGTTGTGGTGTTTTGAACAAAGTTGCAAAAAGTTTGCAGGGTTTGCTTGATTTTGCGTTAATAGTTGAAATCCTGGAGGAACTGAAAAAGCGTCACAGGTAGCAGTGCTAAGTTGGTGACTTGAAAAACCACTGCTGTTCATCATGATTTTTTGTTTATTTTGCTACCTCTTCCAATTTTGGACAATGGAAATGCAAATCATTGGAAACAAAGTGATCAGGCGCTGAGCTTCACAGTGGGATGGGCGGGGGGCATGCCCCCGACAAGGGGCTGGGGGGGCCTGGATAGGAGGTGCGACCAACTGATATCATTGAACTGTTTTTTTCACAGGGCAACGGTTCTCAGTACGTCACGACAAACTCGATTTACGATACTTGTAATCTTCTCCTAGGCCGCTTTTGCATCATCAGCCCAAGGAGGTCTGCTCGCATGGACATATTTTCGGCCACTGCGAGCTTGGACCTCCCGGACCCAAACATCACTTTCCATCTGGGAGAAGTTTGGCCGTCTTCCGCTGTCTTCATCCATATTCAACAAAACTTGCAATGCGCTTCGCCAGCGGCGCATTTAAAGGTGAGGAGAGGAGCTTATTTGATTGGTGAAGATTTGACCCGGCTGTGTTAAACCCAGTCACGCCTTCTCTCCTCCCTCTTTGCCACTGACGGAGGCGTACTTGCGCCAGGCTGCGCGAGGCACGAAATTGCAAAATGTGCCTAAAACACGCTCATTGGTGAAGCGCAAGCAAAGGCGCAAAATTCGAGCCTAATGTGTCAAAATGATTGTTGTGAAAAAGTTCGGTCAAACAAAAATGCCTAAGATGTTATGCACAGTCCTGTACACCATGAATGAAAATGGATTCTATAGTGCAAAAAGATTCTTCACACTGGTCTTTTGCTAAGGTTTTGTGCATGAAAAAGTTTATTTGAGTTCTACTGCTATTTCAGTGCTGCGGGATGTAAAGAACAGAAAAAGGTCATCAGAGCTTCTCTGCTTTAAAGGCCAAATTAGCCAAACATCCACAAATGTGCACAGTTCAGTGAGTTTACATCAGGGGTCTTCAATTCAAACTGAACATTATAACACACTAGCTCATATGAATATCAAATGTTAAGAAACCTTGCACATCAACCTTTTGTCTCCAAACAATTATTTTGGCAGCCAAATAGCATTTAAAAGAAAACAAGAGGAAGTTTTCACCTTAATAATACAAGTTTGGACTGTACAAACAATGAATGAACACAAGGGGCCTATTTTTAGGTGAAATAAAACTGCACCAGAAGAAAATCCTATTAAAGACCAGCAATTTGTTTCTGTAGCAGAAAAGCTGCAACTACACATCCAAGGGTCACATTTTCTGATGATTGTTGTGGCTGATGTTGGCCTTTGCCTGAATTTGGCACACAATTCTCTCTCTTTGTTTACCTTTGAGTAATCGGTGATGTTTTGTTTTGCTCCAATATCCATGCAATTCGGAGTGTGGCGCGCTGCACGCATCTGCGTGTTGCTGTGCCGTAAATTAACGTGTTACGACTCATTAATGGGATCTATGCAACGATATTTTCCTCGCTCTCGCAACAGACTTGAGTGGATGCTTCCCCTCGTGTGATGTGTTTTGTCAGGTTGCCGGGTCACGTTTGCTACAGAGCGCTTCGGCACTGGATTCTGGAGGAATGAACATATATTGTTCCGTAAATTCGCTTTTAAATGTTTGGTTTTTTTTCCGTCAACCTTCAGCCCTTTTGAGCAAGCCATGTGTCATGCTGTGTTGTGGCCCGCGTGACAGTTTGTTTATTTTCACTTTTATGCCGTATCTCATATTTTGCAGTTTTTCTGCTTGCTATACGTTCGCGTCCCAATGCACCTGCCCATTTGTGTTTGATTATGTAGTTGAGCCTTTGGCGTCTGTCATGTGCTGTTGGAGCATCGTGCTGGTTAAAGTGGTAGATCCCTCTTTCTGCAGTTCAGAAGTTTGCCGCAAAGTATGACACGGAGCTTCGACGGTGGACGTGAATCAACAGGGAGAACAGTAAACGAGGAAAATATCAAGAAGAGTGTTCGTGTGAAGTATCACACGAACAAAAGAGCTAAGAATGAAGCAGAATAAAAGACCGCATGAGTAAAAATGGCGACCAGAGGGGCGTCGGCAGTCACGGCGCCACAGCAGATTTTTGGCGGAAAAAAAGAGAAGTATGATCTCTGGGAAACACGATTGCTTGGTCATTTGCACATCCTGAATTTAAAGGAGACTATCCCGCATGCGCCGAGTGGAGCCGATGAAGAGCTATTAGCTGCAGACAGAAGGAAAAATGCTGACTGCTACGCCGAGCTAATTAGGCTGATTGATGATAAAAGCTTGTCACTGATTCGACATGAAGCTGCAGATGATGGCAGAAAAGCCCTCAAAATGCTGAAAGAACATTATTCTGGGAAATGCAAGCCAAGAATAATAAGCCTATACACATCATTGACCAGGATAAAGATGATGGACAATGAAAGGGTTAGACTATATAAGAGGAGCGGACAATCTCACTACAGCATTGAGGGATGCAGGAGAAGCCACGAGTGATGGATTAACAATAGCCATGATACTTGGTGGGCTACCGGACTCCTTTAAGCCACTAGCAGTCCACGTGACACAAAATGAAGACAATGTTCCATTTCCAGACTTTAGGAGAAGACTACAATTCTATGAAGAAGCAGAGAAGATGAAAAGCACAGAATCTCCAGACAACGCACTGAAAACAAATGTGCACCACAAACCAAATATGAGAAATATATGCTTCAAGTGTGGGATAAAAGGACAGAGAGCAAAACAAAGTACTCGAAAAGTGTGGTGCAGCTCCTGCCAAAGCAAGACACATAAAGAATCCTTGTGCAAGAAAAAGGGGGAACGAGATGATGCCAGGAAGGTTGCAGAAGGTGATGATGAAGGCCATCTCTTCAAAGTGAAACACACACAAAGTGAAAATGAAAGGCATCATGGTGGATGGTGGAGCAACATCCACACATCCAACATCGTGAATGACATCAACAAGTTCAAGAGTTTTGATGACACACTTCAGCCGGAGACCCAGTCAGTGGAGTTGGCAGATGGAACACAGCACAGCGGACGAGCTCAACGCAGAGGAACGGCCGTGATTCTTCTCCTGGACAGCAGCGGACGACGACACCCTGCACAGCTACGTCAAGCGTTGTACATGCCGGCATACCCTCAAGACATCTTCTCAGTAGCAAGAGCAACAAATGGAAGAGCAGCAATCACCTTCAAGAAGGAGGAGAGCCACATGATTACAAAGGACGGTCGCAGGTTTGACATCCATGAAAGTGGTAACTTGTGTTATTTACCAACATTTACAAACCTGGCATGAAATTAAGGGGACATTGCAATTATGAAGACGTACAAAAATTGCAAGTGAAAGGTATGGAGATAGAGGGCAGCGTGGTTAAGACCTGATCTGATATGTGACGTATGTACACGAGGCAAGTTCACACAAAGTCCAAACAGAGAAGCTACAAAAACCCTTACAGTTGGTACATACAGATCTAGCCAGTCCCATGCGAACTTCGAGCACAGAAGGTCAGAGATATGCTCAGTCCTTTACAGATGACTACTCAGGTGCAATAGGTGTGTACTTTCTTAAATCCAAGAGTGATGCAGTACACGCCACAAAAAGATTCCTTGCCGACATTGCTCCTTATGGAGAAGTCAAGTGCATACCAAACCCTAACCATTCAAGAGTTGTCGACAAAGTATGGAATAAGGCGTGAAAGGTCGGCACCTTATTCACCACATCAAAACGGGTTGGCGAACTCTGTATGAAATGCTGACTATTCGAGAGCAAACTGCCAGATAAACAACGCTGTACAGACCGCTGCATATGTCAGGAACAGATGCTACAGCAGACGCACAAGAAAAAGACCGTACGAGATGTTTGCAGGTGTGAAACCAGATGTTTCCAAGCTTCAGACGTTCGGATCTATGTTTTGCCTATGAACAAGAGAAAGGGAAGTTAGATGCTAGGTGTGAGCAAGGGATTTTCATTGGCTATGACAAAAACAGCCCAGCTTTACCTTGTTTATTATCCAGACCAAGAGAGAGTCCAAAAGAACAGGTTGGTGAAATCCACAACCAAAGCAGCAAATGAAAAAGAGACTCAAAACATCGGGACCATACATTGAGTTTTTGGGCAGTGAGATCTTGCCAGTACCTTGCGACACCAAAGAAGAATAGAACCAGCATCAAGTCGAGATAAAGGAAGTGCGGATGCTACAGTTACCCCAAAACAAACTGAACCAGCTCAGTTAGGAGACAGCTCTGAGAGTATTAGACGGAACCCATAAAGAGCTACAAAGAAACCAACTTACCTACAGGACTTTGAAACCGAAGAAAAGATAGACAAACTTCAAATATGTATACATTTCTGTTACAGAGCCATGTGTGACATCCCTCAGACCTGCAAGGATGCCAGGGCTTCATCCAACTGCGACGGATGAGGAGATGCAGTCACTGGAGGAATATGAAACTTTCAGCCTCCCTTCTCTACCGCCGGGTAAACAAGCAGTGGGGGGTAAGTGGGTGTGTGCCATCAAGAGAGACAAGGATGGAGCACAAAAATATAAAGCAAGATGCTACAGTCAAAAACCAGGAAGTGACCATGAAGAGACATTCTCACCATCTGCTGATATGATGAACAGGATAAGGGGCATCATGCAAAAGGCCGCACAGGACAATCTAATCTTGCATCAGATGGATGTAAAAACGGCATGCTTACATGCTCCGGTTGACTGTGAACTGTATGTTGAACAACCAGAAGGTTATCAAGAGGGTGGAAAGCTTGTATATAAGCTGCATAAATCTCTATCCTGAGTGACTGAGAAGGGGTACATGCAGAGTCCTGCAGATCACGGTGTTTGCACAAAAGAGAAACATGAGGAAAAGGTCATCCTTCTCATATGGGTTGACGATCTGATCATAGCAGCTAACAGTTAACAGTTAATGTCCCGATCCGGACAGAGGTCCACCATTTTGGTGATGGCCGGTTTGCATTGTTTCAAACAGAAGGTCAGCTAGAGGGCTGCACAAATGAATCAATGAGTTATAGAAAATCACCATATTCATGATTCAGCTTGGCTATGCAGAACTGATATACTCAGAATATGTACTTACAGCTTGCGTGACCTGACTGAGCACAAAAAGCTAAGGAGGAACACACAAGGGACCTTCTCCCTCTTAGCATCTCTACCAGAGCACTTAACGACATTGCACAGAGAAAGACTCGTGTGACCAGCTGCGCCACGGACCGAGTGCACAGCCATGAGAGATACGTGGAGCACAATGCACCCCGAGTGGGTAATCATTGGTGTGTGAATGCCGGTCGAGCCACACCAGCAGTGACTGTGGTCCTTGAAGAGAGAGAGAGGCCATTTCTGTCTGACTGCGGCATTACTGCGGTCAGTGTTGGTTGTTTTCACGCTCGGTGGAACGTAGGCTAACATATGTTCCGAGGTGATGCGCACGATATCAGCTTACGCTTCTGTAGGTGGCTCAAAAGACGAGCGTGAAAAAAAGATTCCCTGACATATAAGGTGAGATATAATATATACTGGACTTCCTTGACATCAGTGGAAGGCAACATTGGTTCAGTCCCCACACAGTGAGGGTGAGAATGGTCGTCTGTCTGGCTGACCTTCAAAAGAAAGCATTTTTGGATGTCTGGAATAGATTGATTGGATTTAAGATTGGATTCATTCCCATATCAGGGTTTGATATGGGAAAAATAGTTTCAGTTTTATACAATTCGGTTTTAGAGGGACATTTTGGACAGAACAACAAAAAAACATACCACGGTACAGTCATCCCTCGTTTATCGTGGTTCATTGGCTCAAAACCCAACCACAATAAGTGCATTTCCGTGAAACAGGTTTTAGTATTAATAAATGGAATATTTTCATATTTAGAGGATAGAGGATAGAAAAGCAGCAAGGAAAAGCAGGGGGGCAGCAGTCTCAGTAGGGAAGTCCACACCTCCCGGTCTCCGACGACCTCTTCCAGCTCCACCGGGAGGACACCAAGGTGTTCCCAGGCCAGCTGTGAGACATAGTCCCTCCAGCGTGTCCTAGGTCTTCCCCGAGGCCTTCTCCCGGCTGGGCGTGCCCGAAACACCTCACCAGGGAGGCGCCCGGGAGGCATCCGGACTAGATGCCCGAGCCACCTCAACTGGCTTCTCTCAATGTGAAGGAGCAGCGGCTCTACTTTGAGCTCCTCCAAGATGGCCGAGCTCCTCACCCTATCTCTTAGGGTGAGTAGCCACCCTAGGGAGGAAACTCATTTTCACCGCTTGTACCCGCGATCTCGTTCTTTCGGTCATGACCCATAACTCATGTTCACCTCTGTGGATGATGACTGCTGCATTCCTTGGTTTTTAGCTGATGGAAGAAGCAATGGCCAACTCTTCCTCTGATAACTCCTCATCGGAGGAAAATTGACAATAAGGATCTTCAATATCATTGTCCTCGGTCTCTGAAAGATCCTCTGTCTCTGAAACATCTTCCTCTGCATCACTATCCCAGTTCAAAATCTGTGCCACAGCTTCTCCAACTGTTAACCTTTTGGAACTTATTTTTGGTTCTTGTCAAAGAGATGGAATGAGAAAAGTGACCGTAACAAGGCTGAGAAAGTTCCGCCTCCAATCCCACCTAGGCCTCAGAGCAATCGAACACAAAGTACATCAAAGAGATGACATGTGACAAAGGGCAAGCACGGGAACGTTCTACCTCTACAAAGTACATCAAGGAAACATGTTTATGTTAGATCTGCAAACAGCTATTTACACGCATCAAAGTGTCTGGGTCAAAATGACCCGCAACATCATCTTTGTATACAAACTCTGCACAGACCTTGTACTACACATTAAAGAGTCCAGTTTTACACACCAGTTCATGACCCAAGATGATAAAAAGTCACAAAATTGTTGGAAGAATAAGAAAGAACAACCAGTAGTTTGGTCACCATGAAAACTGAAAAGGGTCAAATTGACCCTTAGCATAATACAACTGGGGACCGCTTTCTGAGGTGTAGGACGGTTTGCCAGAACGTCTTCGAGGCCGACTGAAAGTCGTGCTCCATAGCCTCACCGAACTCCTCCCACACCCGGGTTTTGCCTTGACCACCACCTAAGCCGCATGCCGCTTGGCCTGCCGGTAGCTGTCAGCTGCTTTGGGAGTCCCGCAAGCCATCCATGCTTGATAGGACTCCTTCTTCAGCTTGACAGCAGCCCTAACCCCCGGTGTCCACCATCGAGTGTGGGTCTTGCCGCCACGACTGGCACCGACCACGTTGCGGCCGCAACTACAACTGGCTGCCTTAGCAATGGAGGCACGGAATACGGCCCATTCGGACTCAATATCCCGGTCCTCCCTCGAGATGCAGGAGAAGCTCTGCCGGAGATGAGAGTTGAAGACTTAACGAACGGGAGACTCTGTCAGACGTTCCCAGCACACTCTCACTACGCGTTTGGGTCTACCAGGTCTGTCCGGCATCCTTCCCCGCCATCTAATCCAACTCATCACCAGGTGGTGGTCAGTTGACAGCTCAGCCCCTCTCTTTAACCGAGTGTCCAGAACATGCGGACGCAGGTCTGATGACACGACCACAAAGTCGATCATAAACCTGCGACCTAGGGTGTCCTGGTGCCAAGTGCACTTATGGACATCCTTATGTTCGAACATGGTGTTTGTTATGGACAAACTGTGGTTCGCACAGAAGTCCAGCAACAACACACCACACGGGTTCAGATCCGGGAGGCCGTTCCTCCCAACCACGCCCCTCTCAGTCACACTGTCATTGCCCACATGGGTGTTGAAGTCTCCCGGTAAAACTATGGAGTCACCTGCTGGGGTGCTCTCCAGAACCCCTCTGATAGACTCCAAGAAGGCTGTGTACTCTAAACTGCTGTTCGGCGCATACGCACAAACCCCAGTCAGGAAGCTTTCCCCAGTCCAAAGGGGTAGGGAAATAACCCTCGCGTTCACTGGGGATAACTCCAGCACAGAGGCACCAAGCCGGGCAATTATTAAGCCCACCCCAGTGCGCCTCTCCCTTGCAATAACTCCAGAGTAGAACAAGGTCCAATCCCTCTCAAGGAATTTGGTTCCAGAGCCCAAACTGTGGGTTGAGGACCCTTATGCTTGCCCCTGCAGGTGGCAGGTCTGTGGAGGGGGGCTCCCATGCTGCTTCTTCAGCCTCATGGATGAAGGGCCTACGAGCCCCTCCACCAGGCCTGGCTCTAGGCTGAGGCCCCGGTGTCCCACGTCCGGGCGAGGTGCGGTCACTCCTTTTGGTTTTAATCATGAGGGTCTTCTGAATTACTCTTAGTCTGGCCCGTCACCTAAAACCTGTTAGCCTTGGGAGACCCTACCAGGGGCGTAAATCCCCCAACAACATAGCTCCTAGGATCACTCGGGCACTCAAACCCCTCCACCACGATAAGGTGGTGATTCACGGAGGAGCCCCACAGGAGGTTTAGGGTTCGAATCTCCGTTGGGGCATCTCTGTGTGGAGTTTGCATGTTCTCCCCGTGCGTGTGTAGGTTTTCTCCGGGTACTCCGCTTTCCTCCCACATTTCCAAAACATGCATTTTAGGTTAATTGGTGACTTTAAACTGTCCATTAGTGTGAACGTGAGTGTGAATGGTTGTCTGTCTGCCCTGCGATTGCCTGGCGACCATTCCAGGGTCTACCCTGCCTTTCGCCCAAAGTCAGCTGGGATAGGCTCCAGGATACCCGTGACCCTAGTGAGGAACTAGTTAGCCTCCAATTTATTTATTCTAAAATTAAGAAAGTGTTTTAAAAAGAGTGGGAAAGACGAACAAATTAAGAAGCCAAAAAAACTACCACTTCCACGTGGATTGGGAGAAGACCTCCATGCAGTGTGAAGGTGAATGTTGGCTTGTAAATGTTGAGATGGTAATATATTCCATTCCTTAGGCTATTGGAATGTACCCTGTATTAAAATTAGTGACTTTTTTCTTAACTTACAGTTACTTCAAAATGCTTCAGCTAAGCTCCTGACTTGTTATTCCACTACAGGAGGGCTTGCATCTGTGCCCTGTGAGCTCGAGCAGTCAATATAAAGCGGTGCTGTTTGCTTCCAAAGCCCTACATGCTCTTGCCTCTTCATAGAATTTTGACAGGATAACATGCTGACATGACAACGTGGAATTCTTTTCACTTTCTGAAAGGTAGCAAGGCCCACAAACAAGCAGAAAGTGAAAACAGCTGGAGCGAAAGCCTGGCAAAGCATCTCCAGGGAGGACGCTTCCAATTTGGTGATTTCAAAATAAATGGTTGTCATTCGAGTATTAAAAACGGGTGGTTATAATTACAGTTGTTTGTCATTTGTCCAAATACTTGTGAGGCCCTGAAAATGGAAATATTCTGGGCTCAGGGTAATATTACTAGACTTACAGTAAAACCAAGAGAGGTCATTTCGCCCATGTGGTAATAAAACCCACATATTCTCTGCCATACCTAATTTGAATTTGACCTTGTTGTTCGAAATTCAACTTTAATTCTCGGCTTGTTTTCTATCCCTTAAAGCCCAGAAACGTTCTATGCAGAATCTTCTATTACATTCCTATTTGATCTGCTGAATCCCATTTATATTGTTCTGTTTGTTATTCCTCCCCAATTCTCCCTGGTCTGTAGTCATTCCCTGTTATAATTTACTTTTTTGTGTTATTATCCTTTTGTATTTAATCTTGCCTACATGCTCACTTTTGTATTTGCGCTGCAATCACTTTTTAATCCCCTTCTTGTTTCACTCCACACACGTTTGGTTTTATATTTCACAGTGTTTTGTAATGTTCGTTTTTCAGTCTTTCTGGTTTGTTCTCTCTTACTCTTATTCCATCCCTAAAAACTTTTTAGAAGGGTTTGTTCTGCCTGCATGTTTAACCGCCATTGCCACTCCAAAAACATGCGTGTTATCTTAATTGGCGACTCTAAATTGTCCGTAGGTATGAATGTGAGTGCAAATGCTTGTTTGTCTGCCATGCGATTAACTGGCGACCAGTCCAGGGTGTACCCTGCCTGCCGCCTGAAGTCAACGGGGATAGGCTCCAGCACACCCGAGACCCTAACGAGGGCAAGCGGCATAGAAAATGGATGGATGAATGCCAATTACATAAAACAAGTGCACAGAAAAACTAATTAATAATATAATAATTAATATTAATAATTGTCAGCTGGCCAGCAAATAAATACATTTAAATACATTGTCACAATTTCTGAACTTTTGTTATTTAAGTGTGTTGGACGGATATGCATCTGGCAAGAAAATCACCCCCCTACTTTAAAGGAAGGAGATGAAATGCACTTCAAATATGATTATGTCATATGGTCATGCAGCTTTTGTTTCATCGGTTCTCCCTAAATCGTTACCACAGTTCTATGCATCCAACATTGCGGGAAGTGTGCGCATGGGAGTGCGCGGAGTGGTAAGGCTGTACAAAATTCAGATTTGAATTGAGAATGACTTTTAAATTCCAAATTCAAACCTTGAAGTTGAGTTGCGGTTGCAAACAGGAAGGAGAATTGCAACTCAATTCTGAATTGCAGGGGGTACAATTGAAATTCATGTTGCATAATTAAGGTGTGCGTAACAATTAGGCTTTACAGTATACATTCAAAAAATGGTCAGGACTTCATGTGCACAATCTTTTATTAGAGCAGACAGTTAAGTACAGCAGTTTTTTTGTTTGATTCGTTGTGTCCATTTTCTTCCGCTTATCCGAGGTCGGGTTGCAGGGAAGCAGGGAAGCCCAGACTTCCCTCTCTTGGGCTACATCGTCCAGCTCCTCCCAGCAGATCCCGAGATATTCCCAGGCCAGTTGAGAGACATAGTCTCTCCAGCGTGTCCTGGGTCTTCCTCTGAGGCCTCCCACCGGTCGGACGTGCCCTGAACACCTCCCCAGGGAGGCATCCGGGAGGCATCCATAACCAGATGCCCGAGCCACATCATCTGGCTCCTCTAAATATAGAGGAGCAGCGGTTCTACTCCGAGTCCCTCCCGGATGACAGTGCTTCTCACCTTAGCTCTAAGGGAGAGCCCAGCCACCCATGAGAAAACTCATTTAGGCCGCTTGCACCCGCGATCTTGTCCTTTCGGTCACTACCCAAAGCTCATGACCATAGATGAAGGTAGGAACGTAGATCGACCGGTAAGTTGAAAGCTTTGCCTTTCAGCTCAGATCTTTCTTCACCGCAACGGACCGATGCAGAGTTCCCATCACTGCAGACGTCGCACCAATCCGTTTGTCCATCTCACGTTCCATCCTATCCTCGTTTGTGGACAAGACCCTGAGATACTTAAACTCCTCCACTTGGGGCAGGACCTCATCCCCGACCCGGAGATGGCACTCCACCCTTTTCTGGGCGAGGACGATTGACTCGGAGGTGCTGATTCTCATCCCGGCCGTTCACGCTCAGTTTTAGAATCTTGTGGTATATTAATAAAGACTACTCCCAGCAGTGCTTGTTTATTCACCCATCATTGATCACACACCAAACACCAAATATTGCGATACTTAGTTTACAAAACACTGCGGTATCCCGTAAGGCACATTCATTTGGAAAAAACTGCTGAAAGCAGAAATCAAGGCAGCGAATGTTGCAATAGGGGTAAAGGTGGTAATAAAACAGCGATCAAAAATGACTGAAAATGCGGAGAAGTTGTTGGTGTGGATTCCTTCCTGTCTTTCTCCTCCCCTGCTCCTCACTGTCTTGCCAATAAGAGTCTTCAATTAAGGTAAACATTTAGAATTATTTTGCATTGCTTTCTGCGTGTAAAACTATAAATATTCTCTATAAAATGCATTTTTCATTCATATTTTTGGCTGTCTGAAATGGATTAAATGGATTTATGTTATTTTCTATAGGAACATTTTCTTTGGTTTTCGGACGTTTTCAGCTGAGTTTTTGGAACAAACTGATTATGAAAACCGAGGTGAGACTAAAATGAAAGCAAGTCACACGCTGACAACATACTACATTTGTCTTAGGATAGGCTTGAGCAATAACTTTTATATACCGGTAGAAATTCTTCCAATCCATTCCATTTTCCTCCGCTTATCCGGGTCTGGTTCGAGGGGCAGCAGTGTCAGTAAGAAAGTACAGACTTCCCGATTCGTGGCCATCTCTTCCAGCTCCACCCGGGGGACTCCAAGGCGTCCCAGACTAGCTGTGAGACATGATCATCATAATCACAATCAGACATAATCCGTCCGAAATGACTACCTCACCAGGAAGGCGCCCGGGAGGCATCCGGACTAGATGCCCGAGCCACCTCAACTGGCTCCTCTCGATGTGAAAGAGAAGCGGCTCTACTCTGAGCTCCTCCCGGATGGCCGAGCTCCTCACCCTATCTCTTAGGGTGAGTCCAGCTACCCTACGGAGGAAACTCATTTTCACCGCTTGTATCCGCGATCTCGTTCTTTTGGTCATGACCCATAACTCATGACCATAGGTGAGGGTGGGAACGTAGATCGATCGGTAAACAGAGAGCTTTGCCTTCCGGCTCAGCTCTCTCTTCACCACGACGGTCCGGTACAGCGACCGCATTACTGCAGACGCTGCACCGATCCGTCTGTCGACCTCACGCTCCAACCTTCCCTCACTCGTGAACAAGAACCCGAGATACTTGAACTCCTAAACCTTGGGTAAGATCTCATTCCCAACCCGGAGGGTGCAATCCACTGAGAACCATGGCCTTGGATTTGGAGGTGCTCAGTCTCATCCCAGAAGCTTCACACTCAGTTGCAAGCCGCCCCAGTAAACGCTAAAGGTTTACTGGGGAGACTCCTTTAATGATAAGAAAGTAACTTGTACCAGTATATTTAAAACAGAAAAAAGCAGAGTTAATGACATGTCTTTCCATGGACCATGTAGGTCCAGTCGTGGCGGCGAAAGGAAGAGCAAAAACAAAGGAGAAGGAGAAACTGTAGATAAATAAATTGTTGCTAAACGGGGATGTACGTCTGTAAAATAGAAGTGGTTTGCTTTTGATAGAGCAGATTTCTGTAGTCCAGACACGTGGGAGGAACCGAGCGACTCAGCAATATTCAGTATTAGCCTCACGATCCACAACATCATCAGCAACTGGACTTTGAAGTTGTCCTCTAGCTTTTCATATATACGACTCCGCTGAATGTAATAACATCACATCGTGATACATCCCAAAAATATGGCAATGCATGCTAAGGTCCATATGCAAGTTTAGGACACCACAGATAAACCTGTAAGTGAAATGAACCATTCATGTTTGGGTTTGATCTATCGGCCGTTTTCAGGATTTTCTTTATTCGGGACTTAAAGCAAAGTCATGAAAAGTTCAATCAGTATGTGAGTCACAAAAAACCGTACCCAGGAATACAAATTCATTTTGAACTTCATATGATTCGGATGTCTGTTAGAAGTTGTGAATGACAAACACGATGCATCGGGATGGATCCATCCTGTGCTTTTCCGTTTGATTGGGGAAACTGGAAAGAAGGACCAGCTTTGGCTTTGGCGAGACTTGCAATGCAAGTGTAAGAGCAGATGACATGTATGACAGAAATGATGCGCGGGGGGGTTCGGAGCAGGTCGGTGTTATTCTTTGGCTGCATCACGTGTATTTTTAGCAGATTTTAAAAAGCACATTTCAGTGAGGCTTAGCAACTGCAGTATGAGGCAACAACAATAATACAAATCATAAAAACACTTCCACGGAATGCACCAGAGATGAATTTTAAAAGCATGCATTTCTTGGCAACTATTCTATTTGCAGTCAATGACTTTACTGCTCAGGAGGTAGTTTTAGAACATCATTCATAAATGTAAAACCCTACAACCAAAACACTCACAGCATTACAGCTTGTTTGGTATGTTGTGCAAAACCGGCTTGTTTAGTGTTTTCATATAAACATGCATCCTCTAATTGTACATTTTAAAAAAAAGGTTTTTTGTGATGTAATCTAAAAATGTAGGCCGCACGGTGGATGAATGGGTAGCATGTCGGCCTCGCAGTCAGGAGATTCAGGGTTCAAATCTCCGTTGGGCATCTCTGTGTGGAGTTTGCATGTTCTGCAAACTCCACTCACTCACTGCTGGACTGAGGACAATTCGAACAAACTAAACCATTGTCAGATCAGTCCTCTCCTACCCCAATAAAGTAGAACCTCTAAAGCTGGACAAGACAAAACAATACAACCGTAAGACTTCGGCAGATGTCATGCACGAGTGTGTTTCACTTTGTACCACACAGAGGTACTCAGGAGGTACGAGTATGTCTTCCAGAAACCCGAGGGTTGCTGGTTCATACCATGATTGCTCCATCCCAGTCACTTCTTTGGTGTCCTTGGGCAAGACACTTCACCCGCCTTGCTTGTTGTGAATGTGCACCAATGTTCCTCATATTGGAGACTGACACCAGTGAAAGATCTGTTCTTTAAAATACGATCAATCCAAGAGTCAGTCCAATCGGGTCTGGGGATGAGAATGGGACCCACTAGGACTGTCATACGTTTTCCCCTCCAATCAACTTTTTAATCAAAGAAACGCTGTTCCTTTTCCTCAGGCTTTCAAAGAGAAATGCATGTTCAACAAGTTGCTGGTTTCATCCTTAACTAGGGGCCACCGGATTCACACCGGTTTTCATGCAAAATTGATCACTGATCACCGTTATTTTTTTACACGCCCCCTTCAACTAATTGCACAGCCTTAAGAACGCCCAATCATCCATTTTCTATGCCGCTTATCCTCATTATGGTCGCGGGTATGCTGGAGCCTATCCCAGCAGCCCTTCGGGCGGGAAGCGGGGTACACCCTGGACTGGTCGCAGAGCAGACAAACAAACATTTGCACTCACATTCATACCTATGGACAACTTATAGTGGCCAATGAAGCTAACATGCATGTTTTTGGAATGTGGGAGGAAAGCGGAGTACCCGGAGAAAAGCCACACACGCACGAGGAGAACATGCAAACTCCACACAGAGATGCCCAACGGAGATTCGAACCCTGATCTCCTGACTGTGAGGCCAACATGCTTGAGAGCGTGCATATCATAAATGCTGGGTTATGTTTGTTTTCTGAGAATCTACTGCACCTACTTGTAACTTGTTTGCCATGTAGTGATAAAAATATGCTAATAACAGTATTTATACTAATATATACTAAAATATACTAATAACAGTGATTAGTTACAGTGGACTGCTATTATTTTGAAATTGACTATATTTAGGGTCGGAATTGCACTGCTGTTGATGTGTTCGGGTCAGAATAAAGCTGGGAAAGAGCTCCAGAGCCTGGAAGACCGTGGAAGAATACACTGTGTGTCTCACGCACGGCCACACTACTCTCCACTAGGACTGTCGTGACGATCATTAAAGACAACGTTAAAGGTCATGTAAGGTCATGTTACGTAACAATAACAACAGCTGTGTCTTGACTTTGATTTTTGAATTACTTTGTTATCGTATTACTTCATTGCTGTTTCATATAATTCTTGTATTTAGTCTTTCACCACTGTTTGTTTTTTATGCCCTTCATACGTTCCATGACAAAACTCGACATGGATCCCAGTCTAGCAAGCGAACTCATCCGCACCCCGAGGACCCCCCGTATTTATAAATGAGACCACTACTTATACGTATTGTTTTTAAATACCAAATTGATCCCAGATGGAAATAATAAGTTACCTGTCTGGCCCGATCTCATGTACACCCACAGATTTTTCAGTGCAATTTCATACCTTCTTGTGCAATCTCCCTAACGAGCTCAGCCTGAAAACCCTCTCTTCCCTCAAACCCTATGTATGCTGCCACTTTACGCTCACCTGCCCTGACGGTCTGGTCTTGTTGTTTGAAACAACTTCTCTCTGGCGCCCGTGCTGCCTCTAAACAACAAACACACACACCATCAAACTCGACAGTTTCATTAGTTACTGTGGATGCGGTCGTTCATCTTACCACGTGTTCGCGTCCCCCCTCCCCAGCATGGTGTGCTACAGCGTGGTGCACCAGTCGCAAAGCCAGGAGGCTTTAGTTTGATGAACAGAATTCACGAAACCAGTGCAGGGCACTAATGACGTCCAATTACATCATGGAAACACTGAAGCTCCAGTTTAACCACAGTAAATGACCTAAACGCTACACATTTTTTAAAGGCATCGCTTATGGTTCAGTGGCAGGGCCAACATTTTCCTCCCCACTTCTGAGTAGACACGTACGTTTTAAAAGAGCAGGAGGACAAAGTGAGGGAGAGCGATGGTGCCCAGCAGGACGGCGAGGAGGGCGGAGGGTGACTGATGACCCGTTGCTTCGACACCGCCGGTTGCGCGCGTAAAAACGGCCTCCACCTTGCAACCATTCGATGTAAGCTACAGCACACAAGCAGGAACTCTTAATGTCAACAGTCGCACATGCCCAGTTTTATCGGAATCCAAGTGACATACTGTATGTCCCCGGTAAGCATGATGCATGTTCCTTATTGACTCCCCAGGGGGATATTGAACATACTGTAGATTCCCGGCGCCCTGCTGTGATGTTTATAAATATTCTGCTGAGTGTTCAGCAGTAATACTTTGAGAAATGTGCAAACCATTTTCACCCAATCGGGCGCCCCGTGACATTGCTTGACTTGCATGGGCAGTGCACATAGCAAGGTGGATTTTTTCAAACAAAAGCAACAGGCACACGAGTGAAAAATCCATTCTCCGTTGCAGACGGCTCATGGCCCATTGTTTCATTTGGCATTCATGTCCGCCAGTCAAGCAGCAATACTGGCACGCAGCTGTAGATGCCTAATTCATTGATGGCAACGCCTCACGACGGGCCTAATGCTTGTCACAGATAAGCAAGCCTGGAAAGCCAGTTTTGTGACAGGGTACACACCGGGGGAGGGGGGGGCTTTTAGCGTGAAACCAAAAGAGAGGGCAACAACGGAATAGCTTCATAAATTGTCTGCATGAGCTTAAAACTCCGATGTAGCAGTCGAAATCCAAAAGAGCACGCAAGGTTGTCAATTATAACGCAGACAGGAATGCATGTCACCTTGTGCGTGTGAGGAGGTCCATATCTAGACATAGGGGATCTGTGTAGGAGCATTGCATTAAATTTGCTTGGAATGGCGTTTTTCTCATAACCTCAGTCGCTACTTTCCTGACATTGTTCTCCCAGTTACTCTTAGAGGAAGTAAACGCACCACCGAGGCCATCAGGATCATGATGCACGCATTGTCACTTCCCAAGATCAGAACTCCTCCATCGCTGGCACCTAGCATGAAGGCTCTTGATTCACGGGAGCAAGGATGTAAGGGGGGTTGCCATGGCAACCCCTCATTCCCTGTCTGCCTGTGCAATCTGATCTTGTTTATTGAGCTGTTCTTCTCATCAGTGCTGCTGCATGGAAACAACCTCTGATGCCTCTTGGCCAAAAGAGCACCGTGTCTGAAAGGAAATTGATCACAAAAGGAATAAAAAAACAAAGCTCCTGAAGGATCCTGGAAAAGTCCCAGTCAGAATATTAATCAGCCATTCATTACAAGGCTGTGTGGTGCAAACTAATTGAGGATCTAATTCAATTCTTCCTGGTTAGTACTTTGCTCTGTCCAACCATTATGCCACCAGGAAACAGTCACCCACTTCTTCTTGGGAAATATTCCAGGACACTGTAATTGCAATGATCAAATAACTCCATTATTTTTATTATATACATACACATCTATTTCTGTGGTCCCGCCCTCGCTGCACATCCATCCATCCATCTTCTATGCTGGTATGAGTACAATTTGTGTGGGGATTTGCACCCTTTTTAGGTGAAGAGGCTGGACGCTCGCGCTCCTGCGGTCTTTGGGTAGGGTACTGGTCCTGCGCACCTCCTCCCCAAACTCAAGACAATTCGGTGCACGGCAACTGTGTATGATGGGGCATGCAGAGTTCCCAATGGCACACCAGTGACGTTTTTATATCAACATCATTGGCGGGACAAACAACGCTTCATACCAGGAAAACAAACAGGGAATGTCTTTTTAGCTGAATTTCTCTTACACCAGAAAAGATTGTTTTGCGAGGTCAGTCCCGTTTGACTAGGGCAGGATTTATCTACCTACATATCTTATATTAGAGTGAATGAAAGTCCTCAAACGTATCCAAGTTACACACGCTGGGGAAGTCTTTTGGACACAATACCAGGAAATAAAGCATTGGATTTAAACATGGCAGGCTTTATATGGATGTGTGTTTTTTTAAGCAATTTTAACGATGAAGCCGTTAAACGTTACTCAAGTAGTTGATTTGCTGTAAGTCGTGCATTTTTCGATTTTATTTATAACAAAAGAGCAAAACAGAGCAGTTGGGCACAAGTTAGTATGAGCTGGCATCGTCTCACCGCTACACTCTAATACCCCGCCCCTCCACATACGCCTCACAGCAATGCCGATAAAGTGACATCACTACTTTTACTCCCGTGAAGTTACGTTTACACTCTCGTGATACGACGATCTTTTCTCGTAAATATAAAACATTATTGCCATCAATCTACAACTTCATTCTCAAAATCTTGATGACTTTAATGCTTCATTTAACGGGCATTGCCCGAGACAGCTATAAACACAGGGGACTTGTGTGACCCTTGACCTGGGTCAGAGGTTAAATTCCAATTTTTTTTTTCGTAGAATTCCGACTTTATTCTTCTCCTTTCGGCCTATGCCTTCAGGGGTCGCCACTAGTGATTGGAATTCCGGCTCTTTTTGAAGATCCGGCTCTTTCGGTTCGGCTCACTACAAAGAGCCGGCTCTTTTGGCTCCCAATGGCTCTTCAGATAGTTTAGATTAATCAATTTTAACAAAAAACAATGCACAAAATTAATTACTGATAACTAGTGAAAAAAAAGTTGTTTTTTAAATATTTTTTTGTATAAAAATATAGTAAAAACAATAATTTAAAATACAAAAACCCAGGATTGACAATTCAATGTTTAACTATTGAATTTTTCACACATTTTACCTGTCGATGTTGTCTCTTGTTAACACCCTGGCTCTTCTTCTCTTGTGTGTTTGCAGTCGCTGCTGCGAGTTGAACTATCGCCTCTTCTTCTCCTTCTGCCCGGCGCATGAGAAGAAGAAAAAACACGGTTCCCAATCAGGAGCTGGCTCCCGTCGTTCACTTCAAACATTACTAGTCGCCACAGCGAATCATTTGCCTCCATTTAACTCTGTCTTCTGTATCCTCTTCTCTTGCGCCAACTACCTTCATGTCCTCTTTCACTACATCCATAAACCTTCTCTTTGCTCTTCCTCTAGGCCTCCTGCCTGGCAATTCAAAACTCAGCATCCTTCCACCAATATATTCACTACCTCTCCTCTGGACATGTCCCAACCATCTCAGTCTGGCCTCTCTGACTTTATCTCCAAAACCTCTAACATGTGCTGTCCCTCTGATGTGCTCTTTCCTGATCCTGTCCATCCTGGTCACACCCAAAGAGAACCTCAGCATCTTCATCTCTGCTACCTCCAGCTCTGCCTCCTGTCTTTTCCTCAGTGGCACTGTCTCTAAACCAAACAACATCGCTGGTCTCCACACAGTTTTGTACACCTTTCCTTTCATTTTATCTGAAACTCTTGTATCGCACATCACACCCGACACTTTTCTCCACCCATTCCAGCTTGCCTGCACACGCTTCTAAAATAAAAGTAAAGTTAAAAAAAAGTAAAATTATGACTTTAAATCTCGTAAATTTTACTTTAGTTTAAATGTGCAACAAAAATTAATTTGAACGTAAAGCTTAAAACACGATGGTTTCCCATAACGCACTGGGGTTTGCGCAGATGCCTCCACCGTGTAGATGGCGACACTAGTTTTTGACGCGCTCAAAGAACAACGCTGGACGAACGCAAAATATTTTTTTCTTTTTCACAACCTCATCATGGAGATGAAAAGCGACTTTGAAAGCGACAGAGAGAGTGAAATTGTGTGTAACGGAGATGTTCTTAGGCTCTTCAACTCTTCAAAGATGACTGAAAAAGAGGACTTTGGTGGTTTCAGTGAACAGTAATGTGGATAAATAAAAACAATGACTTTTCTGTTATGTTTGAGCCGTTTTACTGCCGTGTTACAGGCACTGTTTGGAAACAAGGTATATAAACAAACATTCACAAATCTCTGTCATCTTTTCCTTTCTGCTTATCCCTTCTGTGTAAAAACCCAATCTAATTTCACAATGTACCAGTATATATGCATGGCATATAGTCCGGTGTGGCTAATATATGTTTGAAAACAAATTTTGTAAAACATTGGTGGGTGTGGTTTATATTCCAGTGCGCTTTATAGTCCGAAAATATATGTATATATAAATATATATACATATTTCCATCAAAAAATCTATTCCACAATAATTTTGCCTCATTCCAAAGCGGACCATCAAATTTGCCTTCTTAGAAAAAATTCTCCTATTCACTTACTGTTTATCCTCTGATATTATAGGAATATGTTTGAGGACCTGTGATTGGCTGGAGACCAGTCCAGGGGGTACCCCGCCTCTCCCAAAGTCAGCTAGGATAGGCTCCAGCAAAGCTGCACGAGGATAAGCGGCATAAGATGGACATTTGAGTAACATTCCATTCATTTCAAGCTTAGATGTTAATTGGTCACTCCTAGCAGTCAGCGCCAGCAGCTAAATAAGTAAAAAGGCAGAATTCATTCTAAGATAGATAGTATTTGAACAGAAAATCATTATACACTACAAGTGGCAAGGGCTCGGGGAGCTAGCTGAGGTTAATTTCATTCTCTCCTCCCTTTCTGGCAGCAAAACATTATCTCTGCTTGCACATTTCAAAGATGGATTAATTGAATAATTTGTGTTGCAAAAGCATTTGAAGGCCACCGTTTATAAAACAAAAGGAGCCTCCAGAGTGGGAAGGCATTTTCTCAATTTCAGTTCAATTCCAGCTATTATTTAGTTCATAAAAAAGGATGAATGATGAGTGATGAGTTCAAGTGATGAGCTTAAATAATGATGCTATAAGATTCTGTTTAATCGCGGGGCAGCATGGCTCAGGTGATAGAACATGTTGAAGTATCTTTGGGCAAGATAGCCCCTCTGGTGGCTCCTGGTAAATAATAACAGTAATATGTGACAACAGTGTCAAAGTGCTTTGAGACCCTGCAGAAAACTACTTCTCAACAAAGTCACAAGAAGCACTTAAGTACGATTCCGTTATCTTCCATACTTTTATCACGTTTAGCGCGTTCCGTTCTCTAAATTCTATCATGGCCGCTAAGATCATCGAATATCCGCACTCCTCCAGATCCGTGAAGCGGAACTTTAAGTGGACACTATCGTCTTCATTACCAGGAAGCCCAAGTCCAGCGCCGACTCCGAGCCTACATCAGCCACCCCGGCCGTTACTAATGCCTCAGCAGCTTCTGAAGTGGTGGGCGCTTCCTCAGAAGCTCCCTTGGATGCCAAGCCAAAAGCTCTAAAACCTCAAAAAAATCTAACTTTGATCCACATGTCTTAGCTAACTACAGATCAATATCCAATCTTCCTTTTTTCTCCAATATCTTAGAGAAAATAGATCCATTTTCTATACCGCTTATCCTCAATAGGGTCGCAGGGGTATGCTGGAGCCTATCCCAGCTGACTTTGGGCGAGAGGCGGGGTACACCCTGGACTGGTCGCCAGTCAATCGCAGGGCACACTCACACCTATGAACGGTCGTCAATTAACCTGACATACATGTTTTTGAAATGTGGGAAGAACATGGGGAAGAACCCGTCTGAAGAACCACGCACGGGGAGAACCTGCAAACTTCACACATGCTAACCCCGCAGCCCTCCTAGTCTATCAGTTACAGAATTTCCTTCAAAACAATCATCTACTTTAGGTATTTCAGTCAGGATTGAGGATGCACCACAGCACAGAAACCCGTAAAAATGACTGATGACCTCCTCAGCGCCTCCGAAAAAGGCCTCGCTTCAGTATTAGTTTCGCTAAACCTTGCAGCAGCATTCAACACAACTTGCCGTTGGCATTCAAGGAACTGCATTAAAATGGTTTCAGTCTTATCTGCCCGATCGTCTGCAGTTTGTATCCAGTAGCAATATACAATCCAGACATGTGAAGGTCAATCTTGACATCCCACAGGGTTCTGTGCTAGGACCAGTATTGTTCAGCCTTTATATGTCCTCCTTAGGTAACATCGTTAGAAAACACTCCATTAACTTCCACTGCTACGCAGAGGACACACGGCTGTACTTCATCAATGAAACCTACAAACTAGTCAGCTCTCCAAACTCAGTTTGAGGGTTATGGAACGCAAAATTCAAGTGGTGGACTACAAATAATAATTATTCATCATAGACAATGCAGCTTCAGGTTGTGCAGGAGCGTCAAACAGCAGCCGGCTATGTGGAGATGTTGCAGAGGTCATCCCTTATGATCGAAAGCCCTCGCCTGGGTGGTAATGATGCTGCAGCTCACAATACCCGCCTGACAAAGGACTTTCCCCAGAGGAATACCCTCTCTCTTTAGGACCATCCTGTGTGTTCCGCTGATCTAAATCCAACTGAGACCATTGAATGGCAGGGGAGGTTTACCAAAATGGGTGTCAGTTTTTGGAGGGATTAACAAGAATAGCCCTGTTACTCATTACTGAGACATTTTTTGGACATTTGATTTCCATTTCAGGGGGGTTTCGCTTTTTGGTTTTTAGCTGTGGTCTTAAACATTAGATCAGCCTATTGCACAGCGCTTGTTTGCAATAAATTGCTCACTCAAAACCATTTTGTCTCACTCCTATTTCTTCTTTTTGCATTCTGAAGCTTTACTTAGAGCCCTGCAAAAATGTTTTTGCACAGTGTTGTACTTCTAAAAAAAAAAAAAATGCTGAAAGTAGCAGTTAAAAAACTGACCACACACAGCACAAAACAATGACTCCCAATCGGTGTAGGTTACTGATCTGTGGACCTTTGGTTGGGATTTCTGTCTACTTGTAAAATGGACGGTAATTGATGCCAATAATCTATTCCACTGGACAACTTTCTACCACACAACAAACTTTTCTACTACCATGTACACCATTTGATGTTCTGTATGGCTTCAGCTCTGTCAGGCTCGGCTTCAGTTGGACAAGTGAAGACAATCACGTCCCAGACAAAGGCATTTATATTCCAATTGTTTTCCTTTCAAGAAGAATTCCCGTCAGTGAGAAATGTTTTTCTTTCTCTCAAGCAGTATGGAGGAGCTGCTACATCCTTTTCCTGAAAATCTTGTCACTAACACAAAGCAAGTCAACATTCTGCATGTATTTTTCAAAAGAGCGTGCAAAACAACATCCAAAAGTGCATGTTCTGGGATTTTTGTTTATTAGGATTTTGTACAAAATAATGAATAAAAATAACAATTTTGTACATAATATTTACAAAAATATTTTTGGTTTGGCGGGGATACAGTAGTGTTTCGTTACTTTAATCTAATTCTGCACTGAATTCTTGTAAGAAAAACGTCCTACGAGGTGAAAGGTGAAACAATTCTGTTTTGCATACCAACACAAAGAATTCCTGGCAAAGCCCAGTAAAAAAAAAAACAATTTTAATCACATCATCGCATTGCATTACAAAATTGTGATGAAAATAACGCTACAGCATCGATTTAATGACAATGAATCATGATTAATCCCAAAAGAGATATTTGTCAGATTACTGTATATATAATAATAATACCGGAGCAGACAATTACAGTTGTTTTTTAACAAATGGTTATTCATTATTGTATTAAATCATGCAGAAGAATGCATTAAATGATATCCTGAAAAAAAACTGTCAGGAAAATATGGTTTGTTATTGCACTTACAAAATGTTATGTGTCCATTATTTCATTTGATTTGACTAATATTTGTTACAATTATGCACTAACATACGTACATGCTGTATGTCTTTCTGTTGAGATACACATTAATGTCACTCTGACTTGCTATGCTTATTTGCTTTAAGTTAAAGGCCTCTTATCTTCCAAAAAATCATCTTAATCTCTTAATCTGCCCTTCGCAGGAGAAGATCACCTTTCTGCCCTCATTTGTGGTTTCCTATGTTAACTCACTCAATACCAAAGACATAATTATACAGGTTTACAAAGCCAAATGCCTGGTCCCACACGGTGGCAGAAGTGCATTTGATAAGAGCTCGGCATCGATCTTTTGCATGTAATAACACACTCGACAGCAAGGAGGAAGTGGAAGAGTATGGAGGAGTGTGGCGTTCAGGAGGTTACGCATCCCATTCTATTTTACAACTTTAAGATGTTCAAAGTACTTCTAAGGGATACAAGCACAAACATATGACCCTCTTGGAGGTAAAATAGAAAAACAGGACCTTTTTTTTAGCCTCACAATTAGAACGATCATCATTAAGACATAATAATAGATGATACCATGCTACAAGCAGCTTCACAAATTAGTTGAATATATTTCAAATCTGACGTACACCAACGTGTAATGGCTCCTTGCCATGCCCATGTGCCGCCTACCCATAAAAATTCAGTGGTGTAGTTTTGTTGGTTTTTTTTTTGCATAATCCGACCAACAAACTAACTGACACGCAAAACAAACAAAGGTAAAACCACCTGGCAGAGGTAATACAATCACCCACAGGATGGGAAGTGTAATGCTGACAAAGTGACATCAAGGTACAAAACCAACGACGGATTAAAGAGATTTTTCTCACATTCGCATGACAAACATCGGACCTCCCAAATCGCCCGGCTTTACTTTCCTCTTTGGTCTTATTAACGCCACATTGCAGCCATCTTCGTCGCAGACAAGAATCTGATCCAATCCTTCCGCTTGAAGTGTGAGGCTGAGGTTGGAGCGGGTTTTACTGGAAACAAACGAATTAACTGCCATCGATCTCTACTTGGGTTTTACTGAACTGGGGGGTTAATAAAAGAGCTTTTGCTTTGCCTGGATTAACTAAATCTATCAGTTTAGGGGTGCAAATGGCCCCGGGGATGAGAAAAAAAATCCATTCCCAGCCACAGCTCTGCCTACTCATTCGCTGCACCCACTCGGATTTGCACCATCTCGGTGTTTTGACAGTTTTTGCAAATGTGGCAACAGACAGCAGACAGGATGGATTGGTGTCGTCGCACAAGCGCCATCAACACGCTGACACCGACGGCGCTACGAGGTGTCAGCCGCGTGACAGCAACGGGACACACACTGGAGTTTGTCATCACTTCCCAAGAACACGAGGAGCCGGAGGAGGTTATATAGACTTTTTTTTTTTGTGCTACAGAATTCAACAGGACGCGAGTGCAAATACCGCATATCATTATGATGAACAATGATGGACAGCATTCATTAAGCCTGCACTGCGGGATGAGGGGAATTATTCAGTATAAACAGTTAACAAATGTAGTATTGTTTACTGTTGTGCTATGACGTTGCTGCTTTGATTTCTATATGTACTGCATAAATAGATACTGTATATTAATGAGACTGTAGTGCAGGCCTGGATACTCTGCATAAATTCTATATTGCTTTTCCTCATTAGGCTCACGGGTTAGCTGGAACCTATCCCAGCTGACTTCAGGAGAGAGAGAGAGAGGCGGGTCCACCTTTGACAGGACACAACCAACCATTTGCACCGGAAAACTCTAGAAATGACCACTGGTCCGGTATTCTCGTTTTTTTGGGGGGTTTACATTGATTACACTGATTGGTGAGGAAGGCGGGCTCTGCTCCCGGCACTGAGATGGACAGCCCGACGTCTGTGGCGGAGCAAAGGGCACCGAGGAGGCTCCTTTCCATCATGGACAACCAGCATTATCTCCCAGCAGAAGAGCACTTTCAGTGGCGGATTACTATCACTGTCCCGCTCCACTGACAAGACTGAGAAGATCATTTCTGCCCCAAGCTGCTTTTTAGCACAAAAGAGGAGGAGTGATAAAAACACTGTTGGCGGTTAATAAAACATCGCACACATAACTAATTGTTTTTAAGTGTGCCTTGGGTCACTGTTCTGCTGTGAGACCCACAACCTCTGACAGAGACCCAGCTTTTTGACAGATGGGCCCTACAAAGCGCCACAAAATTATTCAGCAGTCTTCGGATCACGGGGTACCAGAAGCAGCAAAGCAACCCGGGCATGCTTCTAATACAATTACCTCTCACAATTTTGAGAGTGCCAATATTTATACAGTCATTCAATTTATATGCCACTTGTCCTCACCAGGGTTGCAGGGGTATCCTGGAGCCTCTCCCAGATGACTTTGGGCGAGTGACAGGGTATACAGGTTGCCAGTCAGTCGCGGGGCACCAATAATTACGCCCAGTCCATTTTTGGAGTCCTGTGTGGAATGATCCGATTTGGCTTGGCTACGACTGTATGGGCAAAGGTCCCCATTTAATCAAACACGCATGTTTTGGGGAATGTAGGAGGAAGTTCCCAAAGAAAACCAACACGTGTACGAGGAAACATGCAAATTCCACACAGAGTTGCTCAGGCGGACGTTCAAACCCTCCATCTCTTGACTGTGGGGCCAACAGCCAATCGTTTTTGCTGTCGTTAGTTGTTATGCGCTCTGCGATTGACTAGTCCAGGGTGTTCCCCGCTTCTCGGCCCAATATCAGCTGGGATAGGCTCCAGCATAGCCCTGCGACCCTGATGAGGATAAGCGGCATAGAAAATGGATGGATGGATGAATGGCTGACATCCAATCCGGGGTGAAAGCATCAGCATCTGCAAGACTGAAAAATCCAATATCAGTAATAGTAAGCATGTTGTGAGTACGCTGAGGAAAAATCTTGAGTTGAATTTCATTGAATTGGTGCTACTAGTAATGACTTCCGGTCGTTATTTGTGTGACGCAATACTGCCCTCCAGTGGCAGACGGATGAACTGACTCTGTCGCACGAGGGACGTGTCCTAGATTGCATTTTTCCATTAGAGTCTCAATATTCCACATCGAGCCCATTTATTGCTATACGGAAGACAGCTGAGGCCTGGATGCCGCAGGCAAAACGTCCACAGAGGGCGTCGGCTGCAAAACGTGCAACGTGGCGCCGCTTGGGTACGCTTTGGGATCCCTTTAATGCCAAACCAAACTCGGCGTCCACACCGAAACCGCGCAGGAAACTCCCACGTGGGTCTCTCGCGACAGGACACGTGCCGTTTCCAGTCAAAGCAACGTTGACATGGCAGAAAGCAAGCAGGAAGTGCCATAATTGTGGTATATTCAAACAGGAAGTGGGATGTATTTGCATTGCAGGTAGGCATTAGGATTGTAATATTAAAAATGTCCGTCAAGATGCATGTACAGGATTATAATATTTATACCAGGGGTGGGCACTACTGCACATTTTGCTCATTTATGATGCATACATATTTTAAAAAACACATGATTTTTGCATGTTCATGTCTTTATGCTTCACCTATCGTGTTTTTTTTGGTTATGTTTAATTACTGTAGTTGCTGTTCTACTGTGTTACTCCAATTCCATGTCCTCAAAAACTTGCAACCCGACTTGGACTTTAACATCAACGACTCGGGACTTGAATCCATCTTTGGACTGACGACTTGAGAATACTTGAGATTTTTTGAGGCGATGTGTTGAAATGTGTCCCCCTTCAAAGTTTTCAATTAAAGCGACCGCTTTTCTTCATGCACTGAATGCATCAGTGGATGGCCAGTCAGGTTTGAGAATGAACAACACATGCGTGGATTACAGAAATCCCGTTGGTCCACTTGTGTTCTAAATAAACACAGACTGCATTCTTTGTACTTGAATAAGGGGTTACATTGGTAACCGTTTATTTGGGAGACACTAAACAGCACTTATGACTTAAGGACTCAAACATTTCAAGCTGATGACTTTGGACTTGACTTTCGTCTTTACTTGACACTTGCAAAAAACGGACTTCCTCCCACCTGTGGCGGGTTCTGGAGCTGAATCTACCTATATACAGTCACACTTGTTGCAAATGTTGATACCAACTCCGAGGGCAAAGTCGATGTCAAGCTAGCAGGTTTTGGAAGCCGGGAACGAGCCATGTGTCAAATAAAGGAGATTTTATAGGCGTCTCGATTACTCGCAGATTCTGACCATTTGCAGGCGGCCTTGGAAGGCAACTTTGGGATCTGCTGTGTGTAAATAGAACAATATGAACGACAAAGACATCCACATTTAGGATAAGGAACTGAAGAATATTGACCTCACCACACTCGTATTGCTCCAGAAGCGACGCTAGCCCTAGAGTCCCTATCGCCACATCATTTGTCACGGGCGATCTGACATATTTTCGGTCAAGCTACCATGACTCAGCTATCAGAACAGTTAATTGGACGTTAATAAAAAAAACGTATCTGCAAGCATTTCTCACACTCGGAACATGCGCAGCAAACTACCCGTGTGTTTGAAAATATCAGCTCATTGAGCAGGAAAAATGAAGCCATTACTCTGCCATTAGGGCTGGATTGACGGTTCCCTCATAACGTGGACAGCCAAGCAATAATTGTCACTGACGTTGCCCTTAGTTGGCGCTTTGTTACGGAAAGATATGCTAATTTAGGAAAGAGGCTTACAGTTGACAGGTGTGTGAAGTGTATGCAGTCACTGGTGTATTGTGATGGGAGAATGGGGAGTGGCAAACATGCAACAGCACGCTCTAAATAAAGCCTCTCCTGAGAGAATATACCGTAATACGGATTGGGGATGCCTCTACCGCCCGGAAGAACAGATTTTCGGGAGCATATTTGGTGTTTTCTGCTCATCCAAGACTTTTTGTTTTATTTGCAGAAAAAATCTTTTTTTTTTTTGCCCTTTCACGTAACTAACATCAGCTCAGCCACATTTGAAAATATTGTCTCTTTTTATGTCACTGGCTGCTCATTTACAAATATGTATATTTATACTGTCTGTATTCCTGCTCTGCGATTGACTGGCCACCCAAAGTCAGCTGGGATAGGCTCCAGCATACCCACGAACCCTAATGACGATAAGCCGCAAAGAAAATGATGGATGTATACATCCCTTACTAATAACGCAAAAAATGTGATTTTTTTTCATTTTATTAAAAATGACATTGATATTTTGTGATAACAACACTATATGCTCTGCACGCTTGTTTGTTGTACTTTTGCCGTCATTGCAAACTACAACCACAGTAACACTGTATTGTTAAGTAATACCTTACCTACATTTTCATACCTGTAAAAGTATTGTTTTGGTCTTTTTCTGAGAGCGTAGGAGGGAAAATATCCCACCTCACATCTTCTTTGCTCGCTTCTTGGGTCTCTGGTTGAAGACAGGCGACGTGCTCATCAGGGAGTCCGGCGAATGCGAGGCGTACGTGCCATCTGACGCCGAGCCTGCGGGAGAGGTCGCCATTGTGCCTCCTGACTCGCTCATGGTGGACATGGGCCCCGCCTCCTCAAACACATCACCACCCAGAACGCTGTGGTGGTGATGGTGATGAGGATGATGGTGGTGATGTGCGGCTCCTTGGCCGTCATCGCCGTCCTGTGGCTCCATTTTGACCTGTGGCCACAAGGGGGAGCTGTTGGCCACGCCGCCACCTTGAAATAAGGACAAAGGAATTTAACAAAACAACAATTACTGTAAAACAGTACACGCAGAAACATGTTTCTTCCGTCCGCATGTGTCAACCTCGAGCTGCTAATAAGTATACGTACGTTATCCCAAGCACGTTCGTTAATGCATTCATTTAATCTAACCAACGTATGTCCCGGGAATTGTTGTGATGTGCTTCATCTTTTTTTTTTTGGAATATGCCAGGGCCAGTAAATAAATGGGCCAGACATTGAGCAGCCCCGGTGTACTGTGCAAGCATGTCATTGGATAGAACCGCCTGTGTTAACTTGCAGATACAGAAAATGCTGAGTAGAAAATGTGCAGAATTTTCACATACGCAAGGGACCCTAACCATCTCTCTTCAATTGTCATTGCTCACTCACAACACAATCCAGGTTCAAGTCCTAAAAATGTCCTAAACAGCTACTCAACACATTTAAGGTACAAAATGTCCAGGTGAAAAAACATGCAGATTTTCAGAGNTATATATATATATATATATATATATATTTATATATATATATACTCATTCTAATCCATAAACTTCTGCTTATCCGGGTCCGGGTCGCGGGGGCAGCAGTCTCAGTAGGGAAGTCCACACTTCCTGATTTAAAATGTATGTATATTTTAAATATATATACATACATATATATATACACGTGTATATATATATATATTTTATTTTTTTTTTAACCAAAAATCAGTGAGTTTGGAGGGCCATGAATGCTGAAATGGTGACCGTGCAGTCATCCACTGTATACTCCTAAATCTTCAGTGCATATGTGAATAAAAAGATGGGGCTCACCTGAAGCATGAGGCGAATGGTCCACATCCATGCCTGAGGGCAGCCTCTCACTGTGAGCCCCGATGACTCCCATGGGCAAAGCTTGATCCCCGGAGGCTAAGTCGGCCTCGAGTTCCTCACTAACTGGAAAGGAAATATCACTCGTGGGCTCCTCCTTGATCCTGGGGGGCTTGGAGTCCTCCAGAGCTTTGTCTGGATTTACCAGCCTCTCGTACTCTTCTGACAGGTCTTTACTGACCTGGGAAGGCAGTATATTTTGATCACTTGTCAGCAGTTTTAAAAAGGCTCATCTGTAAATGTGCAAAAAGGACCTCGGTGGTCCACAGCACCATGTAAGCGGCTATTGAAATGATATCTTGTATGATAATTCCTCAACAACCAATTCATGTTGTGTGTTCAGTTTGATACCGGTAAGCAATTAGGTTAATTATTAAATACAAATCTACTCAAAACAACAGAATTCTATAGACAGCCTGTGACAGTCCTCAAACATCTAGGATGTTTCTCCCTCACCTGTAACATGTAGCTGTGATAATCCTTGATGCGCACTTGCCAGAAGCGCTGCAGGGCCAGCACACTGCCAATGCCCACTTCATGGAACACTTGCTCTATCACATCGGGAAACGGACTGGCCCCTAGCCGGGCCTCCCTGTCCACCGCTACCCGCAGGAGGCGAGTTAGGCGCAGATAGTGCTCATGAACCAGGTCAGTCAGCGTTTCTAGAACGCACTCATGGGCTGTCTCGAAGCCGGCATGGGCCAAGATGGTGGCCACTGACTGATAGAGAAGCTGTCTGCAGGAGGGCCAACTCAGCTCTGTGACGGGCTCACCTTTACCCCTGATATGGGAGAATCCGATTAGAAGGCAAGTGAAAAGACCCAATAGATGAGCACATTTTAAAAAATACCCTATTGAGTACACAATCCAGGAATTTGAATTACAAAGGATTGTCAGACATCCTCGCTTGGCCACGTGACCAGACACTTACTTATAGAAGTCACTTTCAGGGTCACTGTGGCGCAGCTGGAACGGCTGCCAAGGAGCTTTGCTGTCAAGTGGTAGCAAGTCATCGGGCACGGCAGGAGGCGTGGGAGGCCGCAACGGCAGATGTGTATCAACATCCTCCAGCCTTCCGCCTACTTCGCCGGGCGCCGAGCTCTGACCCTGGGCAGCCGCCAAAAGGGCACGTAGACGGCGGACGTGCTGGCACAGCTGCACCGTGTGAATGGTGAGACTGCAAGGTTCTGACGGGATGTCCAGCATGGTGGTGGGGCGTGGCCGCTGGGCTGATGGCTGATGCAGAGGAGGATCCTGCATCTCCACTGCTCGAAACTCGCGCTGGAGGAAATCAAAGGAGCTGCGACTGGGAGGAGCCCCTGCAGGGCCAGGGATCTCACCCCAGTAGCGCATCATGATGAGATGTTGGCCAAAGTTGACGTTCAGTCGTCACACTAAGAGGGACAACAAACAGAAGAGACAAAATACGTCAGACGTTGCTGCTGAGAATATCCTAACCATGCCAACATTCTGCTTCCCAATCAGTGCCACGAACATACTGATGGACACGCCATGTCCGCCACCAGTAACAGGATGAAACAAAAAGCCGTTTACTGCGTCACGGCGCACGACTAAGCTACCTACGGGAGCACTAAATCGGTGGAAGGCGTGTTTATTCCTCTAACTGCCAAAAAAAACCAGCAACTGCGACTCACGTTTAGCACAAAAACTGCGTTTGTTGAAGTCAGAACGAGCGAGCTCCATTATTCGAAAGAGAGGTCGAGCAGGAAGTAACCGTGTTGCTTCTTCCGGTGAAACGTGGAACCTTTACTGAGTTCCGTTCCGCAGTAAAGGTGTCATTTTCTAAAAGGAATGAATGTGTTTGGTTCCGAAAAGAAATTATTTGGGATACATTTCAAATTAAAAACAACATTGTTTTGGTTAATGCTGTGTATGGTTCCTGCGGGGAGACAAAACCCGGACAGAAATGACAGTGGCACCAAACAAACATGGCCGCCACGCAGCAGTCGAACATGAGTTCGTCGAACATCGACGAAACAAGAACGAACGCGGCGGAAACGGACGGGTGCTCGGCCACCGATCGGGACGCAACGAAAGAACGACCCACGGACGACCGGGAAACAGCGGACCCCTTTAAAAAGCCGGCGCCGTTCGCAGCGCCTTCTCTTGCTAGCAAACGCAGCTTGAACGCCGCCGCTCCGTCCACACCAGGACCGCAGGCGAAAACCGAGGAAGACCACGACGGAGCCCGCGTCGATGACACCAGATGCGAAACACCGCCAGGTGACGGCAAAAAGCCGGAAGACGATGAAAACGCGGATAACCCCAGAGACCTTTCTCCGGCAAAGGGGGAAACAGAACCGAAGCCGTCCAGGCCCCCGCCTGTCCCATACACTGAGCCATCGTGGGCCGGCCCGGCGCCAGATGACGCGTATGCTCTTGAAATCCTCAAAAACGGCACCATAGTGGACAGGGTGCCGCTCGCGCGCCAAAGTTACTTTGTGGTTGGACGTTTGCCGGTGTGCGACGTCGCCCTGGAGCACCCGTCGATCTCCAGGTACCACGCGGTCCTCCAGTACCGACGCGAGGCCGCGTCTGCTGGCGAGGAGGCGGGCGTCTACATCCACGACCTCGGCAGCACACACGGTACTGTCGTTAACAAGAATAGGATCCCTCCTAAGACGTACATCAGACTGCGTGTGGGACATGTCCTCAAGTTTGGAGGCAGCACCAGACTCTTCATCCTACAGGTGCATATTGTATTTTTTTTTTATTACCTTGTGACAGGGCTGCACAAATAGACTCATGTGAGGTCCCGGAAGGACAGTTGACTGGGGGATTTTCCTAATAGATGGACCAAATAATCCATCAAGTCCAAAACACGGCACGTTCGCTCACTCCACAGTACAATCATGCACATGATACAATACATGACAAGTCAATTAATTCCATCACGCCTCCCGCAATCTGATGATGGGGTCGTTCATTCATTCATTTTCTATACCGCTCATCCTCATTAGGACCACAAGGATGCTGGAGCCTATCCCAGCAGACTTTGGGTGAGAGGCGGTGTACACTGGTCGCCAGTCAATCGCAGGGCACATATAGACAAACATTCACACTCACATTCATACCTATGGACAATTTAGAGTCACCAATTAACCTAACATGCATGTTTTTGGAACATGGGAGGAAACCGGAGTACCCGGAAAAACCCACACACGCACGGGGAGAACACGCAAACTCCACACAGAGATGCCCAACGGAGATTCGAACCCAGATCTCCTAACTGTGTGGCCAATGTGCTAACCACTCAGCCACCGTGCGGCCCGAATGATGGGTTAGGTTACGTAACTATTAGCACCCCGAAGGTAAACAAACATGCATTCAAGCAAAACACGGGCACAACTTACAAAGCAGGATGATATCAAATGATAAGATGATTACCCAAAGGACGATAAATTGTACCTGTGAATAAGTAGATCTAGCCGAATTGTGACTGAAGCTTGTTCACTTCTGCCTCGCCAGCCAGGGCGGCAGAACTAACTCACCCTGACCTTGTCCAGTCCTTTTGTATACGCTTTATTGTATACACTAAGTGTGTCGTTTTTATTTTCTAGTTTGGTTGACCAACATTAGCAAGAAATCTGATTATACCTTATAATAAAAAGTGGAAACAATTACCTGTCACAAATTAGAGGATGGTACTTTCACCGATGGAGCTTTTTCCTTTGTTTTGTGTAAAAAATAATGACAACATTTGAGTAAATCATCTCTTCTTTTTCAGGGTCCCGAATTCGATGAGGAAAAAGAGTCTGAACTAACAGTGACGGAGCTAAGGGAGCAAGCGAGGAAGCACAGGGCGGAGCTTGAGAAGAGAATGATGGGAGAGGGTTCAGACGAAGAAGAGCACGAGGAGAAGGAAGGAGGCGAAAGTGGCAAGAGCAAACTATCCAGTGAAGATTCAGGGTGCTCATGGGGAATGGGTGAGCTTCTTATGTCCGATATTCATCAAAAGTGTTGGGGAGAAGGATGTGTATTTTGATGTGTCATCATAAATCCATTCAGCTGAGGAGCCGGTTCCAGAGGAGGACGAGAATGAGGAGAACCCTTTTTCCACCGAGTTCCATGAAGACCAGGAAGCTGCCTACTTAAAGGACCCTAAGAAGGCCTTGCAAGGCTTCTATGAGCGGGAAGGTAAAATATTTATTGTTAATCAGCACAAATTGGTATGACATTATTTTTTTCTTAACATTGTTTATTCTTAGGTGAGGAGCTGGAGATTGAGTATGAAGATAAAAATCATGGCACTTGGCTCTGCAGAATAAAGTAAGTGCTCTGAAGACCTTAAAGACATGTTCTCACCAAGCAGTGTAGTTAGCAGCTGTTCTGCTGTGTGGAACAGGAAACCATGACCTGCATTTCCAGTGTATGCAAACATCTACGCTTGTCTTGATCACGGCATGCATTTTGACCTTGAATATGCTTGGAAGCGTTGCTGTTCGCCGGGTCCGATTTTGTTACAGTTTTGGTGTTTGACGTGACACGCACCTCCAAAAAAGTCCTCAAGTCTGTGATGGGTCGGCTTGTGGTTCATTGTTTTCTGTGTATGCACTTCGTTCAGAGGGTGGACAGCCTTCTCCTTCGATTTCGGGTCTACATTTAGAATAAAAATGACTGTATAAATGCATCGATTAGTTCCAGCTGCTCGCTATGTGGGAAGCTAACAAACTGAATAGCGGACTTCAGACATTGTAGTTGCACACGGTCGGGGTGTCGAAAATATGTCCCAGGGACACACACAGCACGTTGTGGAGAGTGGTATTCCCAACGAGTGCCCGAGTGCGCTATGTTGTCGGGGGCCTTGTAGAGTCTCCCAAAGCAAACGGGCCCTTGTTGACGGGCCATACAAAAAGTGATTTAAAACACACTGGTGGGACAAAATCCAAGAGGAGGGACCGCACCTCGCCTGGACGTGGGATACCGCGGCCTCACCTTGGAGCCAGGCCTGGGGGTGGGGCTCGCAGGTGAGCGCCTGGTGGCCGGGCCTTCCCCCGATGGCCAAAGAAGCTATCTCCCACCCCGCAGACCCACCACCTGCAGGGTCAAGTATAAGGGTCCGGTGCCATGTGATTTGGGTAGCGGTCAAGGGCAGGCGTCGGGGCAACCTGGTCTTCATCGGTCAAATCTGGTTCTTGGGAATGTTACATCCCGAGCTCGTGCGAGAGGTTGAGACATTCTGACTAGAGGTACAGACTCATCCCCGATGACTGAGAAGGTCGTTTCCGTACGCCTTCGGGCTGGGGACTGTTGTGTGTGCGTAAGCGCCAAGTGGCAGCTCAGGGTACCCGGCCTTCTTGGAGTCTATCAGAAGGGTGCTGGAGGGTCTACTGAGAGACTTCAACACCCATTTGGGCAATGACAGTTTGACCTGGACGGGCGTGATTGGGAGGAAAGGCCTCCCTAATCTGCCAATCTGAAGCACAGTTTGTCCATAACAAACACCATGTGTGAACATAAGGATGTTCACAAGTGCACTTGGCACCAGGACACCCCAGGTTGCTGGTTTATGGTCGACTTTGTAGTCGTATCATCAGACCAGCGTCCACATGTTCTGGTCACGCGGGTGAAGAGAAGCGCTGAGCTGTCAACTGATCACCACCTGGTGATGAGTTGGATTAGATGGTGGGGGAGAATGCGGGACAGACCTGGGAGACCCAAACATGTAGTGAGGGTGTGCTGGGATGTCTGGGAGAATCTCCCATTCATCGAGTCGGAGGAGGACGGGTATAGGGAGTCCGAATGGTCTATATTTTGTGCCTCTATTGCTGAGGCACCCAGTCGCAGATACGGCCACAAGGTGGTCTGTGCCAGTCGTGGCGGCAAGAGCCGAACCCAATGGTGGACAGCGGAGGCCAGGGCTGCCGTCCAGCTGAAGGAGTCCTATCGAGCATTTGTCAGCTGTGTGTATGGATGATGCCGATAGCTGTGTCAGATATGTAAGTAGCCGAACAACAAGGAATTGTAATCTAAGAGTTATTCCTATTACATGTTTTAATGCCAAAAAGTGGTGCAGTACACTCTGGACCCTTAACATGCAAGAAAACAACCTGCACACACCGATCTGGGGGGAGCTAAGCTTAGTTGTGATTAGAAATGTACGTTGTAGCTGCAGTGTGATTATGCTGCTCTTTGCCCTTCAGGCTGCCAGTGGACGACGCCATGGGCCGGCAGCTTGTTGCCGAGGTGACCCACACAGGGAAGAAGAAAGAAGCAGCGGTCCAGTGCTGTCTGGAATCCTGCCGGATGCTAGAAGCCAGAGGATTGCTGCGCCAGGAAGCAGGTGCGAGCCAGCTCGTCAGAGGCACCATCTCAAAACCAGAGTAACAAGAGTTTGTTGTGTTTGCGTCCAGTTTCCCGCAAGCGCAAGAAAAAGAACTGGGAAGACGAGGACTACTATGACAGCGATGACGACACCTTCCTGGATCGGACAGGCACCGTTGAGAAGAAGAGGCAAGAGAGAATGAAGAAAGCGGGAAAGATTGAGCAGCGACCTGAGACCTATGAATCATTGGTAAGAATCATCACACATAAACGCAATCCATTTCTTCACGTCTTCTAATGTAACAATTATTTTTCCATAGAAAAAAATGAAACTTTGATTTCCCTCACTTGATATTTTGAACGTAATATGATTACACGTGCACTTTGCCTGGCCCAGCAAGTAGCAGAGCTTATTTAATTCCGTCCCTCATCCATGTTTTCCTGTTCGTTCTGTCCATGTGTTGAACATAAGGAATGAAAACAAAGAATGAGAAGAAGAATCTATGAAGTGGATTAATTTCTTCCAAGCTCAAACAGATGCCATCATAAAACTTGTGTTAAATGCACGTGCAATGTTTTAGCTAATTTTAACATTCCTACCTGTCAGTACTGAAAGTATAAAGAAGGGGTCTCAAATTTGCGGCCTGCAATTTGATATTTTGTGGCCCCCACGTTAGTATGAAAGTTTAATGTTAGTGCGGCCCTCAAGTTTTAAATGAATTTTTACAGTGTTGTGTGCGGAGCTGACGAATCTACCAATCACGGTGGGGTATATGGCTCTCAGGGGCGTGACATCGACCGGGCTTGATGCAAGCAGAGAAACATTTTTCAATCAGTGAAAAACTGATCATTACTAGTTTTGCACACAACTTCACTAGTATTCTTGTAGATCTAATTTTGTGTTAAAAAATTTGTGTTAAAAAGATTTGATTAAAAAAATATAATGAATATAAATTGCACGCACGTGCGTGTGCGCCAAGGCTGCGGCCCAGCTTCAGCCACACTCTGCCTCCAGCGGCCCCGAGGTAAGTTGAGTTTGAGACGCCTGGTATAAAGAGACATTGACTGCTGTAAAAATAAAAATCAAATAATTCCAACGGTCACTTATGAATGTCACACCAGCATGTGGGTTTGTTTGGGGGTGAGCAGTGTCTTAAAATGCTGTTTGCTAAATCTCAGTTGGAACTTCAATCCCTCACGCTATCGTGGTTTTTCTAAAATGAATGAAATAAACGACGCTCATTTATTGTGGTTGACTATGGACTATTGGTCAGCAAACATTTTGAAAAACAAGTTGTATAGTAGGTAGTATTCTGGCCACTAGGTGTCAGTAGTGTTACGTTGATTACCTTGACACTGCTTGGAGCGTGGCAATTCCGACAAAGTTCACCTCCCTTTTCATGTGGAAGTGGTAAGTTTTTTTATCTTATTACTTTGTCTTTCTTCCCCACTCTGTTGAAAACCCTCACAAACCAGTTAGCTCAATAGCATGCGTTGTTTAAAGTGGCAGCCGTCTCTTGTGTCCCGACGGTGATCCTTTGCATTACAGTTTAGCAATGTGTTGTAATCCAAGAAAAATATGAGTGTAAATGTGACTACGGGGGTGTTTATTTCATACACATGTACATTCTACAGGGCTCTAATGATGGTAAAAATCATATTAATAGGTTTTCTAAATTTTCCATTTACTAATATTGAATCCTACTAAGCTGGAAATTCACATTCACCAATTGACCGTGATAAACAAGTGGCGACCGTAGACATTTTTATGGGCGTATGAATTACGCTCACAACTATTTTTGGCTATTTGTTGGTGGTCCCGCCGTCTTAAGAGTTGTGTGTGTGTTTTTGCTCATGTGTCTGATATACTGGTTATTGGCTGATTAAAATGGAAGACACTGCTGTGGCCAATATTCTCATAGATTGCCAAGCTATCAGAAGTGGAGAAGGAGGTGGCGGAGACACAGAAAAAACTTGGCGCCGGTGGGAAAAGTGAGTGCCGGTCACATGTACGGTAATTGTTAGTTCACATGTACATTTACGCAACCGCCATCTCCTTGCGCCTTACCAGATACCTCTGACTCTTCCACTGACGACCCACTGGATGCTTTCATGACTGCTGTGCGCAGCGAGGCAGCCATGGATGCCGTGGAGCGCCGGAAGCTTCACGTGCACGTTGCAGACTTGCGTAAAGACGCCCAGCGCCTGCGCAAACTGGTGGAACTCACACGCCCCGCACAGCTGCCCTCACTGCTCCCCAGGTGAGGTGTGGCTTTCCAAAATGTTACACAAGCTAGGAATCATTGATGTGAATGTGGTTGCAGGTATACCTTTGATGCGCAGTCGAGTACAGCAACAGCACAGCAACAAATGATTACAATTTTAATCAAATTAATCACAGTTTTCAAATGAATTAATCACGATTAATCACAATTTGCAACTATGTGTCCAATATGTCAATTTTTACTGTATTTTATAAACAGAAAGATAAATGACAGGACACAATTCTAAATACACAGTGTGTGTTTTAACAGCAAATGAAAACTGAAATCAAGCAAAAAGACTGCACACATCCAAAATCTATTAGCTTAATCGCAGATCATTTCAGTCATGCTTCAACCGCATTATGAGCAATGAGGAGGCGTGTTCAAAGACATCACGTGATTGAAGATGAATTCTGGAACGTTGTGGGAGTTCTCTGCATACTTAAATGCAACAAATTGAGCCTCTGCAGTCATATTAGTCAGCGATGACAATATGAACGTACCGTTGTGGTTTTTTTTAGACCACTCACACACACAATAACGACATCGCGATGCTCGGCATGCCCGCGAACCTTGCGGTCACCGAGTGACAATGGGGAGGCGTTGTTCCAAAGATGAGCAAACAAGAGACGTGCTTGTGAGTCGGAGATGCATATGCGGTGTTGGAATTGCACTGCTGTTGATGTGTTGAGGTCAGACAGTGTGGCTATTGACGCGCCTTTTTTTTGACAATCCTGGTTATCATGTGACAACAGCCGGATAGAAAAATAAACATTTGAGCCGATTACAGACTAGTCGACATGGAGCATCGTGTTATGGTTCCTATTGCTTAAAACCTCCGCTGAGCAGGCACAGGAGTACCTGGTGCTAACCGCTTTGTCCTTCCCCATCAACCAGGAAGTAGCCTCTACTAGTAAACAGTAGATAGACGGACAAACAAGCAAAATAACATTTTCGTCCACCTTTTGTTAACAGTTCTAGCAGCTCAGGGTCCGAAAAACCAAAGAAGGCCTTACCCCTTTTTGGAGCCATGAAGGGAGGAAAAAAGTTTAAGCTGAAGACTGGCACCATCGGAGTGGGTGTACCGAGTTTTGAAATTCAATCAAGTGATCCGCGTATGGTTTGTAGCCTCACCATTTCACATTCGTTTTGTGTAGAGGTTGCCACCTAAACAGCCCAGCCTGCCTGCCGAACTTTTCACCACGAAAGAACTTCCACCTGGAGGAGAGGAGGAGGAAGAAGAGGAGGCGGAGGCTGAAAAAAAGGAGGATCGAGAAGATACAACGCTCCAGTTCGTTGCTGAACCTGAAGAGTCCGGCGGTGTCGTATCCCAAGAGACTCCAGAACAGAAAGGAGAGAAATTAGCACTGAAGGCAACAGGTAGGAGAGCCGTTACATAAGTGCTGCTTAGCCTTTCAACACTGACCAAAAAATTGGGGATTGAAAAATCTATCTGATGTCTACTTTTAACTATTACACAGTAATAATGTGGATTATATTATAATATATTGAATTTTACTTGTGCATCTTGAAAAGGTGCAAATATGTAAAAATATATATACTGTATATACAGTATGTGTGTGTGTGTGGGCATACGTACATACACACACCCTTTATGCTTACACTCAGGGTCACTGTATTAGGAAATGACATACTAAAAAATTACATACATCATTGTGTATTTGTGGTTGTGCCACTTGGTGGCAGCATGTCTACCATACGCATGCCTCCCCTGCACATACGAACATCTTAATTCATTTTCTCATTGTGGCGTTTCCAGTCACCTTTTTAAAACCAACATCGTGAAATGCCGTTCCGTTTATCTTTCATCAGAGAAAAGTCCCAAAAAGGGGACACGCAAGGCACGCACCGATGCAGACAACCACGTTCCTTCTCGGAACACCAGACCCAGCTCTGACGCACCAGCCCCCGGTGAGTCCTCTGTACTGTTGCTGCTTCGACTCGAGTCTGAAACTGCAGTTTGTTCAGAAGCCAGAGCCAAGGACGATGCGGAGCAGAGTCCAAGAAAGAAAAAGAAAGTGATGGGTCCCAGCAAGGTAGGAAGCCTCTTATCCCTCAATGAGGAACCAACTAAGGCAGGGGTCTCAAACTCGTGCCGCGGAGGGCCGAGAGCCTGCAGCTTTCCTTTCCTGCCGATCACCTGCAGGGTCTCTGCCCTTCATGGCATGAGTTTGAGACCCCTGAAGTAAAGTGTCATGTGAGATAAGGCCTCCTCATGGTGTCTCCACAGCCGCCCGTGCTGCTGTCAGGCCAATATCCACAGGACGACCCCGATTACTGTGTCTGGGTGCCGCCTGCAGGTAACCTCACAGTACTGTATAACTTCAGTGTAAACACTTGTTTTCAAATTTGGAATTTGTACCTTTATTTGGACATGAGTTTCAACTGAACGAGCCCCGTCTAGTTTCAGATTATGGGCACCAAGTCTAGAAGTTACTACTGATCAAAACTTTTCAGACCGCTTGGAAAATGTTCAGAATTTACATTTTCTACTGTTGGACCTTAATGAGGTTCTGAGTGTAGCTTCAAAAATGCAAAAACAAGAACTGGGAGAGACAAAAACATTTTTGGAGTAAGCAACTTACTGAAAACAACCATTGAAGCGGCCACAGCCTTTAAAAGCAAGCATTTGGACCAAAAGAACAATCAGCATTCATTGTCATTTACTGTCATGATCTCCGGATAGCAAAAGCAAAAAAAGCTCTGTCATATTGTTGAGCTGCATATGCAAAGCGTCTAGCAGCGCATGCAGCATTCACGGCTCCACGAAATATCCTTCACCTTGCATATTATAATATGTATAATAATAATAATCAATATGTGATATCGCTAAAATGTAAAGCGTGCGCGTACCACTGTTGAAAAACCCACACTTTTTGCGTGGATGTGTCTTTATGCCTCACCCATAATGTTTTGACATTTAGTACTTTTTTGGCGGTCCTTGAACGCACCATGCCCGTGTGCTGAGACACAAAAGTAGGCTATACTTCGACAGTCAATTCGGCCTCGAGACCATTGAACCCGGGCTGCGTTGCACGTAAACAACAGCAACCGAAGAGAGAAGGGGGGAGTTCTGGAGCTGAATCTGATCAATTCACTTTTTATTGCAAATGTTGATCCAAAATCAGAGACAGTCATTGCCAAGCTGGCAGGAGGGTTTGTTTATTTCTGCGCATTGATTGGTTTAACAATTGTAATGAATGTGTTTGTTCATCTCTTTTAGGTCAAACTGGAGATGGCCGCACCCACCTCAATGACAAGTATGGCTACTAAAGAAATAAAAGTCCATTCCTAACATGAGCAGCAAACATGCACTAGCAGGCCGACGGCTTCGCCATCACCAATCTCCCGCCGCGTTATCCGGTCAGTGAGAGAGCAATTGGAGATATCCAATGCCGGACATGATACATACAACGATATCGCTGAGGTCCAAGTGCACTCCCATGGACCCGGTTGACCCCAGCGCGGAAGTCAGGCTCCGTCCTTTTCACCATCCGAGCAGAAACAAGCAAATGGCAGCACAAGATCTAACTGATGTGAATTCAGCTTCTTCTTTTTCCCCCCCTCCTCCCTACTTTCTGGCTGCTCCTCTTTCACTGCAAACCACCTGACATCCAATCCGTATCCCTCCCCTATTTGGCTGCACTTGATCACTGGCATTATTTTTTCCCCCCCTTCAAATAGAATGTGTAGCAGGGAGGGAGGAGCAGCGAAGCAGCTTTTCTGACCATCTGGACACTTGGATAGCTTACTGGATGAAACGCAAGCTGATAATGACTCAAGCTACAGTAAGCAGAGTTGTGTGTCCGCTCACGCACGCACGCACACACACACACTCACGGGCCAACCTTCTCAAAGTTCTCGTTTTAACGGGATTGTCTTTAGAAGCGAGTCAACCATTGTTAGGCGTTTGAGCAGGACACCCACTCAGGGTGGAATACAAACTCCGCTTTCACGGTTATTTTCCGGTCAAGTCTTTTATTTTGTAAATGTGTAATAAAATTGTTTGTACATCGCTGGCTAGTTTTCTTGTAGTCTGACCCAAGAATCTGATGCTGCGAGCCACTAGTCACTGGCGTCAGACACGCAGCATAAGGTTTGTGTCCACACCACCTTGGGGACCATAACCCTGACTGACAATCAAGCGAGTAAACCAGAGCTTGACACGCACGGTCACTCGGTGCTCTGGTCACAGGGCCAGTCAGCGCGCTTAAGCCACCTCGTTAGGGGTTATTAGGGGCACTTACATAAGGTCAGTTAGGTCTAAACGTAATTCTGTTTATGTAAGACTACATGAAACTGTCCTCGGTTCGAAAGAAAGCAATGATATGGTAGGCGGAGATTCTTAACCTGAGGTCCACGGACCACTGTGTTTTGGGGGTGCTTGGGAATCAGATAAATGAATAATTACTGTATGTCAGGAGCAAAAGAAATATTTGTTTATTGAACTTTATTGCCAAACATTCCTTTTTACCAGCAGAAAGCCAAGATAAGGCTGCGGCTAGAGCTTCCGCTTGACTAAAATGAAATGTGACATCTATTATTCCTGCTAATCAATCAAACTAAGGAGAAATATCAACCGTGAGCTTGAAGGTGCTTGTTGCTGCCGTCTTTTCATTGCTTGACAGCAACACCAGCTAGAGCTGCATTTGACATGTCAAATGCGTTATAATGCGATATTTTTATTGTATATCCAAGCGCAACAGAAGGTGATCAGACTTTTACTGGTTTTCCTGGAGAAGGATTGGGCGCATGCACGATATATTGCATGATATACAAGTACAAGCAAGGACCACAACTGTTTTTTCGGTTTATAAGAAAAATAACAAATGGTCTGCGATTGACTGGCGACCAGTCCAGGGTGTATCCCTCCTCCCGCCCGAAGTCAGCTGGGATAGGCTCCAGCATACCCGAAAACCCTAATGAAGATAAGCGGCATAGAAAATTGAATAAATGGTGGCAAGTATTGAATTTTTAATGACTGAACTATTATACAGTTATATGTGTCTGTCTGATTGTGTTTCAAATAACTAAAATTCTGAATAGATTTGAATTAAATTTTCAGGAATTGTCAGGAATGAAAAAAAACTGATGACATTTTGGGGGTGATCCAGATCACCGTCTGAATCCAGAAACTTTTTTTTAAAGGATTCTTTAACATTGGTGAGATGGGACCATTTTTGCCATTTCTGAATATAACGCCACAGAAAAATGGACAGAAGTTTTGGGAAAAATAAATACAAGACAGGTTTCCAACTGGTTCTACAAAATATCAACCTATTATTATTTTGGTGTGAATCACAATATGGGGGAACTACGGTGCTTGGCGGAGGTCTGGGTTATCCGAGTGCTTTTCTAGCTTTATTATGTATTATTTATGTATATAGTTTTGCATATTTTTGAAATGAGCAACCTGTACTTAACGTTAAAAAAAACTTCCAAGGGAATCAGTGCAGCCAGCAGCACATTGGTTCCAGATAAGTGAATTTCTGTGAAGTAGGATTCAATATTAATAAATTATTATATAGAAAACCTGTGTGTGACTTGCTAAATCAAATTTTTGACCAGATACGAGCATTGTAGACATGAAATAACACCCCTATAGCCACCTTTACACTCCTATTCCTTGTTTATGTCACCTTTTGCAACAGTAACGAGCAGGCTATTGAATCACCTGCAGGGATTAGAAACTGCCGCCAGTCATAGCAAATAGCAAGCTACCGTGCTATTTAGCTCTTTTGTCTTTTTAGCATGTTGGACATGCCATGGCGGATTGCATGCAGTGTGAAGGTAACGTAATCTGTGGAAATGTCTCATCATGTAACATCACCAACCCCTAGTGACCAGAATACTACATATAACGTGTCTTTCAACATTTTTTGTCTAAAAATCGGCCACAAAACATTATTTATTAATTTTTGAAAATGAGGGAGCAGTGCTGGAACCGTGATGTAGCGAGGGATGGCTGTAAACCACAAAAAAACAGCAAAAATGGGAAAAAATTGAGCAAAAACGCAACATGTAAAAGAGATGCTGTACTGAAGCTGAAGTTTATTTAGTCTTTTTACAAAATAAAACAAAAACAAATGATAAATATAATAATAATAAATATAGCAATAATATAAAAACGTTTCCAAAAATGACCGCTTAACATGCTATTTCTTATTTGGTCCAAAAAATGAGGACAGCCCTTACCGTCTTGTAAGAATTTTTTGTTTGTTTGTTTTTTTTTAAATAAAAACAGAGCTTGGTGCATGTGAAACCCTGACCTTTAAATTGTACAAAAACAAAAAAAATAATCAAACCCAGAGCCACCTGACTGTGTGGCAGACGTGGGGACCAGATGCACCACGGTGTTGCCCCATTAAGTAAGCAAAATGATCCACACCCTTTCTCAATATGGTTAAATTGTGCATTTAAAGTTGATTTTAATGACCGGGATTATGCTGCAAGTAACGGGGATCCTTTGGAACAGTCCAAACGATTGCGTTTCCTCCGAGTTGTTGAAGTTGATATTGAATGCTTTCATAAACCATGTCCAATCCATCATCTACTTCTGACTGAGAAAGAATATTTCCTTCAATTTCCGTATCTTTCCCCAAATGTAAAAAAAATCACTCTTGAACAAGAGGCCACAGGGCATTTATTGATCCGTTTTATGCAACAAGGGTCGAAAACTTGTCACAATGTTACATTCATTTTAGCGGAATGGTAGTTACATCGGTGACGTTGGACTTCCAATCAAATGATCGGCTCAAGCCATTGGCTGACCCGAACCAACTCAGCTTCCATTCAACACAACAGGAATGTTATTTCAAAGGCATCGCTAGAAAACGCTGGGCTGTTTTACGTTTACCAGCGGTCCTCTTCTACCTAAACTGTAATGAGGTACAATATTGAAAAGTAAAATGGCACACTACAAGTAGGCTATGCATAACACAGCACCGATTACACTTGCCGAATGTGCAGCAAACTACTCATTCTTCCCTCCTCCCAAACGCCTCTTTTTCTGCAATCCAGTGGAATTCATGCAAGGAAGAGGATACGAGTACTTTGGACGGGAACTGACAGTAACGTATTCCTGGAGAAACACATCAACGGTCAACTAGGACAGTCATACATGTGCCAACCAGCTCACCATGGCCTGCATATTCAAAGAACAACACATCCAAAGAAGCCGTTTTCCAGATCCATTATCAGGATGTCGGGTGACTCGGTTCGCCGTGTTTAGAAGAGAGATTTACCAAAAACCTTACATGATGTCCGGTAAATCACAGAGGAAGAACTATTTGATTGTCTGCCATGCAAAGTGATCCAATCCCAAGCTAAATTCGGGTGTTTTTTTGTCCCTTCACGCTCTGTGTGCGGCGTAATCCATGTTCCTTTCTTTACCAAGAACAGGACATAGTCTGGTCAGCTAGATGCATACAAACCGGATATATTCTGAGAACTGCTGGGTTTAGGCCAGGTTATTCTCCAAGAGTAATAATCAAAGTGACATCATCACAGGGTGGGAATACCTGAGTGTGCAATAGTTGGATCGGTCTGTTTCATAACAGTCAACAGGGAGAGCTTGAACTAGCGGTGTGACATTTCTTCATCAGCAGGGAGGGTCCTCGGACAGGGGCACTGTGCTCAAAGACCGGAAGGCGAAGATGGAGGGGTCGTATGTGTACCTGGGTGGGGGACGACTGCCAGTTAAAGTCTGAGGAAAGACAGATGAGAAGCAAAGGTTAAGACCCGAGACAATCAATCTTTTGATTTGGGGGCTTATTGTCCATACGATTGTACACATTTTCTCAATAGAGTCACACTGGGATCTTTTTCCATACACAACACTAATCAATTATACAATGAATGAACAATGTCAATGATATACCTCTACTACATGCACGCGCCATTTCAAGTTTCCTGCCTCTGCTGACTAAGCGTGTGGAATGTGTGTCATGCCCTTGTTCAAATGTTTATGCATTTGTGCCCATCTTGGTGAAACGTTTTCATTTACAGCACAGTATGTCCGCAGTACAAGAATTATTATTCTTCTGTCAAACCACTAACTACAGACCAAAGGCCCCAGGGGTTGGTGACATCCACCCGGGGTTCCTTAAGGCACTGGATGCTGTTAAAGTGTCTTGGTTAACAAGACTCTCCACCATTGCATGGATATCGGGGGCGGTGCATCTGGATTGGCCAGGGTGGTGGTCCCCCTTTTTAAAAAGTGGGACTGGAGGTTGTGTTCCAATTATGGTGTGATCACCATCTTCAGCCTTGCTGCGGAGGTCCACCGGATAGTTAATCTCGGATGAAAAAGAAGAAGGGTGGTTTTCATCCTGGTCATGAAACTGAACCAACTCTACACACTTGGCAGACTCCTTGAGGGTCGTGGGAATTTGCCCAACCAGTTTATGTGTTTTGTGATTTTGGAGAAGGAAAAGTAACCCAGGAGTATGGGGCACCAGAACACCAAATTCAGGTGGTCAGCTCCCAGTATGACAGGTGTCAGCACTCGCGCCGCATTGCTGGCACCAGTTCTGTGCATTACATTTATGGACGGAAATTCTAGGTGCAGCCGTGGCATTGATGGGATCCGGTTTGGTAACTACAAGGTTGGGTTGCCGATGATGTGGTCCTGGTGGCTTCATCGTGACGTGATCTCCAACTCTCACTGGGCCGGTTCGCAGCCAAGTGTGAAGCGGCTGTGATGAATATCCGCACCAAGTCTGAGCCCTTGGTTCTTTCCCGGAAAAGCGTGGAGTACCATCTTCGGTTGGTGGTGAGATCATGGCCCACGTGAAGAAGTACCCAGGGGTCTTTTTTGACAAGGAGATTGGTGCGGCGTCTTCAGTGATGCAGACTCTGAACTGGTTCATTGTGGTGAAGAGGGAGCTGAGCCGAAAGGCTGCTAAAGAAAGTTTAGCAGTCAATCTAAATTCCTACTCTCACACCTACTGTATGGTGATGAGCTTTGGGTGGGGTCTGAAAGGACAAGATGGTGGGTGCAAGCGGCCAAAATGAGTTTTCTCCATAGGGTACCTGGCCTCCCCCTTAGAGATAAGGTGGGAAGCACTGTCACCTGGGAGAAACTCGCTGCTCCTGCGCATTCAGAGGAGCCAGATGAGGTGGCTTGAGCATCTGGTTCAGTGCACGTCCAACCAGTAGGAAGCTTTGGGGGAAGACCCAGAATACAATGAGGATACTTTGTCTCCTATCAGCCTGGGATCGCCTCAGGATCTGCCGGGCCAAGCAGGACAAAGTAGCCCGGTAGAGGGAAGTCGGGTAAGACTTCACGACTAATACAGTCAGTGAATTTATAAACTGGGCAAAGTCGGTATGTCTCCCATTGCTTACTATTTTTGATGCATCAATGCTGCGAGTAAGGCCGCACGGTGGCTGACAAGCTAGCATGTTGGCCTCACAGTCAGGAAGTTCACGCTTCGAATCTCCGTTGGGCATCTCTGTGTGGAGTTTGCATGTTCTCTCCGTGCGCGCCCGGGTTTTCTCCGGATACGCCGGTTTCCTCCCACATTCCAAAAACATGCATGTAAGGCTAATTGGCGATTCTAAATTGTCCTTTAGAGTGTGAATGTTTGTTTGTCCGCCCTGTGATTGACTGGCGACCAGTCCGGTGTGTACCCCGTCAAAGTCAGCTGGGATAGGTTGATAAGCGGTATAGAAAATGGATGGATGGATGGATACCGCTGCGAGTAAGGCCGAGTGATTCTTCCTTGGGTGTGATATAAGATTGCAAGTGTTGCAGGAAGACGCCTTGGCAGTGCTGTACAAAACTTGGAAATAATTCCAGACATATTTGTTGTGTGACGCGTACAATCCCTCGCGTGCTGATATCCCATTTTATGCCAAACAACGTCAAGGTTAACGCATTAAAACACACATCTGCAATAGTGATTAGAGCTGTACAGTAACGTGCAGTGGAACAAGGGTACTTCAAAACATAACCAAAACCTCCATTGGCAAGTGTCCATCCCAAAGACAAGTAGACTGTTCCACTACGATGACTTTCCATTCACACTGCAGCTTCAGGGACATAAATGACACACAGACTGATAGCAGGAAAAGCTCTTGGTGGCTCTGCGAACCCCAGTCTAAATTCAGCCCTGGTCAATTTCCTACTGACAGGAAATGACTTAGCTGAATTTGGCAGCACGTTCTCCCGAGCCGGCAGAGGGGGTGGTTGAATGAGGTGGACTGGGAAAAATGAAGACCTCGAGCGTGTTTTGAAACATTTCCCATGAATAAATGTTTGCTATTGGCCTGCACCCCCGAGATGCGACCTAAAGCATCAATGCAATGGCCTTGGCACACCAAGGGTGTGAAATCAGGGTATACAAATTGGGCTGGCCAGCTCACACGAGGCTATGAGTGTCGCTATGACTTCAATCATCATCTTTCGGGATTCGATACTAACCGAGCCACTGACGTGGCAACAACTCCACTGAAATGCCTTCAGAACACTTACTGCATAAATTCCCACTTCCCGCATCAAACTTCACCCAACACAACATTTTTCTCTGTGCCTGCAACGGGACGCTGTCACTCTGGCATCCTGCGGCCTGAGAAACTCATCACCTCATCTCTTCTTCACCTCCACAGGGACAGGGGAGGCCTCAACACACAGCGGCCACAGTAGTTTCCCTCCTGTTTCCATGTTACGTACCCCGTCCCCCTCACACGTTTGCAAATGCACACAAGCGCGGTTAATCTTCTCAGACCCCAAAAATCTCCCACGCGTGAAGGTGGGGGCCCCATCCAGATCCAGTGTCTCTCCTGGATGAGGTCCAGAACAGGTAAGTAATATAGGACGATAACTGCAACAGCACCAAGCGTAAAAAGAGAATGAAAATGAATGTGTGCCCACAGAGGTCCTTGACTGAGAAAACCAGACTTCCAACTACACTAGTGAAAAGGGATGTCGTTATGTATTACCACAGACAGGCAGCTACAATGGGAAATGTATTTACTTCATTTTTATTGTATTTGTAAGGCTCCTATATCAATCGGTCTTTCAGTAGCTCACATTTGCATCTAGTGCAGCGGCCTTTGTGGTTTAGATGACCTTTTGTGTTCTGTATGTGACCTCTCACTTCCTTTTCACTCAAATCACCGCGTGTCTGCAAACGCCCAATGGGATAGCACATCGGGGTGCCATGTGATGATCAGGTTGTTTCATGAGCAATACAGTATACGGGACTTGAACAACTAACGCGTGTCCACGTACTTGTAGCACTTCCTACCCGGCAGCATCTGCGTTTTCTGCCTTTTCTCTTAGGCTTCTTTTTTATTTGCCTCAGCTTCAGACATTTCAGCAGCACTAGCCAAACTATAAATGGAATATGACTTCAGACCCCTGTAATACACCACGGGGGACCAGCAAAACCCTCTTCTCCTTCCTCTTCAGCTGTACGTCGCATCACCACTCTCCTCCCCTCCCCCCTAGATGTTTTTTTATACACATTTGTCCAAACCGTGCATACTTCACGCCTCTGTACGTGGGACTAGAGATGCTGTTACAGTCGGTGCATGCGCGTATGTACATAAACAAGTGTGTGATGAGGTTCCATTGACACTATCCCACACGAGGTGATAATGACGTCATTCCTCTCGACACACTGTGCATCCTTCTGGAGTGGCCCTTTCCGTGCCAAGTACCAGACGAACTTCCCTTATGCACTACAGGCTGAATCCTACCAAACCCCAAACGGTTACGATGCTTACTGCAGTGGGTGGATGATTAATAGCACAGGTTCTGTTCGGAAGAATGCTTCTCCGGAAGCCAACTATTTTTGCTGTTTCTGTAAACCCAAATGCGTTTCACAAAGTAGATGTGACACTAACGACACAATAAGACGATTAAAGTTTGAGTATGACTGAGGAGACCAAAACGAAACGTGGAAATGTCACATTTTTGAGTTAAGGTTGGATTTGTTTGCATGAGGAATCTCTTGCTGCTATCAAATCTGCAGATACGGCTGCTGCTAGCAGGGCATGGGAACAAACACCCCTGCCAGATGCTGTCCCAGTATGCGGTTGGACTGACATCAAGGTGCTGGCGACAAGACAGGGAGAATTGTTCATGCAATCTTGCAACATTATCGCTGTGGTAATGGACGCACTAATCGGGACCATGCAGTTGAGCATGAATAAAACCTGTTTTTGTGCAAATGTGCATAGATTACAATGAATGAAACAATTTACCTTAATTACCATCTGCCAGTACCTAAGTGGCAGTAATTCCTAGCTATCTCACTGCTAGTTTTCTCAGGGCTGGGAATGTTCATTCATGTTCTTTCCACATTTTATGTCTTTGTTTGTCTATATGGGCCCTGCGATTGGCTGGCCACCAGTCCAGGGTGTACCCCGCCTCTCGCCCAAAGTCTGCTGGGATAGGCTCCAGCATCCCCGTGACCCTAATGAGGATAAGCGGTATAGAAAATGAATGCATGAATGAATGCTGCCATCCCAGGGACCTGCTTGCATAGCGTAACAAGGCATGAGCGAAAAGTGTCAAACTTACCCGAATCTTTATGGTCCGTGTTTTCCCTCCGCAGTTCGTTTTCAGCAGCATTTTCTGTGAGGACAATGAAAGTTGAGTGAGATATACAAAAGGGGCATAAAGTACACCTGTTATGGTATGTATGTAAAACTAGCTTTAACCCAGTGGAAACAGCCACCATAAAGTATTACGGCCCAGCACCGTACAAAGTTGGACATTGTGCCCTAACGGGTAGCGGTAAGAGGGTTTTTATGATTCTCACAAAACATGGACATTTCAAAACTTGCACTGATGCATTCAAAAAAAGTTTCTATCACAGGAGAAACTTCTGGCGTGACTAGAAATGCACGCCGGCAGTCAATTAACACTCATTCGGTCGGATCGAGGAAGTGAGGCAAATCCAGCTGACTCAATAAACTAAACGGTCAAGTCAATGAAGCTTATGCAATATCCTCTCTCGCACTCTCCTCCATATCCGTACAACGCCACTATTCTCAAGAAACAGCGGGGAAGGAGAGACCACACAATTATCAAATTGTCTCCAGTCCAGGAGGTGGCTTCTAAGGGGGAAGGGAGCACGGGAAAGAATGGAAACACAAGACTCCTGCTGTTGTGTGGGAGAGAGCCAGTGTGCACTCGCCTGCACGCTCACCTACCCACAAGCCTCAGCTTTGCTAACAATGTCTCTGTGGTCTACTTTAATGCATGCGAGTGCCTGAATACCGTGTGCATCATCCTAACCATAGTTCTAGATGCTCCTTGTTGACTGACACTGTCAGAGAGCTACTCATCATAGGAATGACATGTTTCTCCTCACAGGTGTAGGTGCGGAGTACGACTGCACTGCAGCAACAAAACCCGTTTTTACGTTAAAACCTCTGACGGGGTCAAGCAAAGCTGAAGAGTCTCAGCATGATAAGGACAGAATTCTGTTGTGTTCTTTGTAGCGGCGGCGAAATGCGACACACGCAGCCGCATTAACAATGGAATATTACCTGAACGCGCTGTGAAAAACACATCATTTGTTAAGCACGTCATTGCATGGAATTGTATAGTACACCGCAATCTCTGTGCTGTGCATCCAGGATACTAGAACTAGCCAAATGATCTGCCAAAAACACTTGCTCCTCCATGAAAATCTGCCACATTTGCGCATGTGGACAGGGATTAACATACAGGGATTATCAGACTCAAACAGGAAAAACAACAGTTGACCTTTTAAACCCCCTTTGCATTGGTGATGCCCGGTATGTCCTAATACATCCACGGCTGAAAATTATTATATACAACCCTGATCGAAATTTTAAATACCAGTTGAAAAATTGCAAGAATTGACATTTTGCACTGTTGGATCTTAAGGATGTTCTAAATTGAGCTTCACAATGCAAAAAGAAAAAACGGGGGAGAGAAACAAACATTTTTGAGTAAGGAAGTTATGGAAAACAAGCATTCAAGTGAAATGGGCCATTCAGCTGATCGAAAAGGTTAAGACCATAGCTCAAAAAAACCTGAAACAAATAAAATGTTGGCAAAAAAAGGACTCAGTAATGAGCATCTGCGGCATTCTTGTTAATCACATTAAACATTGGTTTGGCCATGCTTGATGTTTGTGTTTGCGGGAGGTTAAGGCCAATGCTGCTGCAGGTGGTGACCACACAGACAAGGGATGACCCCTTGTTTAACGCCCCTGCACAACCTGAAACTCCATTCCAGTAAGCACCCTAAATCAGAATGGTGCCCCCCCTACTGTGGTGTGTGGAAAACATCTCAGGTGGGATCTCCTTGTCATGCCAGTAATGCTGGAAGCCATCAGGACAGACTTCTTTTCAGTATTCCGTGTTTGGTGCTCTCCTGCAAATTCCAATCGAGCAAATTTGTGTCGCTAAAGGAGACAAGGCCTTTGAAGACGTTTTTTCTTCTTAGAACCCTTGTCTCGCAGATGCCATATGCAGCCCTGAACTCGGCAACCGTGACAACCTTCACTTGGGCCGAGGACGGTCCCGTGTCCTGCCGCCCAGCCAATCGGATACTTTTGCTCAGATATTTTTTGGGGTCTACCAATTGACGTTTTTGTTCCATAACTCCCGGGCTCTTTAAAGAAGTTTGAAATGTCTTACAGTGTCCATCTTCAGCAGCAATGGAAGCACTGTGAGAGCCCTTATGCAGCTCAACAATCCAACCGCATTCAAAGAGAGAAAGCCTTTTTGCCTTTTTCCATCAAGAGATCATGACAGTGTGAATACCAGACAGAAAATGACATTGAATCCACATTTTTGCCAAGATTTTGTGTTTTTAAAGGCTGTGCTCTTGTTTATTTGCAAAAAATTACTTACTCCACACATAGATTGTCTTCCTCACTTTCTTTCTTTTTGTGTTTTGAAGCTGTGCTTTCTATCTACAATCCAACAGTGCAAAATTTAAAATATTGCAATTGTTCAACTGCTCTTAAAATTCTGATCAGGACTGCATATGCATGTTCACCTGGGTCACTGGGGTTTGAAAAACGGACAATTTTGTAGCCCCTGACAACTCTTGAAAAAAACAAAGCTCTGTTTTGACTGGATTAAAGCAAAAGAACTGTACAAAACCATTCATTTGGCAAATATTGTGAAAATAAGGGTAATCTCTTATTTTCCATGAGTAGTGCATTACCCATCCAGAGACTGCGCTGATTACTTTAAGACAAGTTCCCCTCATTCGGAGCGTCAAAAAAACTTTGGCCACGGAACCCCTGTTTTGCACATTACTTAGACGTTGAAGGAAAATAGTAAGTGTCACTGGAAATGGTCCAGTTTAAGGGTTAATGGGAGACTGGGGATCTGTCTCTGTAGGCCCCTCCATTGTATTCCCTGCAGAACCTCCCATTCCACTTGACTGAGTGTGCACACACAGTGAAACAACAAACTCATAGACACGAGGATGCACACTTGGAGACACAAAGAGGCAGGCAGAATGATAGAAGCATAACCCAGCATGATCACACACACTTCCCTTTTCACCCCACTCCTGTCTCCTCATCTGCTCTGTCTATCCAAAAACCTCATGAACATATGGACCCCTAAAACCGGTTCTCCCTTTGTAAACACACATATACCCCCCCGTTCCCATTTATGACACGGGCCAAAAATTGGACTGGATTGTCATTAGTGAACCAGCTTCAGCATGACTCATTAGTGAATGCTGTTTTTCTTTCATCTATTTAATCCTATCCTTCTGCCTCCACCCCGCCATCGTTTCCTTAGCTTGCCAGCCTTTGTGAGAAACGAGGACGGACATCTGCCGTCCCTGTCTGCCTCCCCTTCATCCCTCTCCAGCCAGACCACCGTGGTGGAAGGCGTCCGGCTATGGAAAGGGAGGACTTTGTTTGCTTGTGTGAGAGTGCACATTTGTGTCGCCATGTGTGTGGAGAGAGCAGCTCGGTCGACTGGAGAGAAATCTTTGTGCAGAGTATTTGGATTCTTCAAGGATCGGTATATTTTCCATGCCGTAACCTCAGAATACCCGGTGAAGATTTACGAAGTACTGACAAAATAGAATAGAATTGGCAATCGTTAAATACCCAACCACTATGGACACAAAATTGGTCAGCTAGTTATTAATACAGCAGAACACAAAGTAAAACTAGGTCTTGTGTTCTTGATGGGCATGCACATGCAAACACAACACACAAATGGATGTATTTGACTGAGTGAATTTGACAGGTTGTATATTTTAGCCCTTCATCATTTGTTTTGTTCTTTGTCCAACCATGGCTCGGCCAGCGAGCCTTTGTTTGCTCCAACAAAAAAATCAAACAGCGATTTGTGGCGTCTTGTTGCTGCAACTCTTCTTCTTGTTGTTCAAGTTTCTGACTGATTTTGTAAGTTTACCCTTACAATGTTATGAACAGTCCAGAAACGTCACCGTAGATTTTTTGTAGCCAAAAGAGAATGTCAAAATACCAATTGCAGACAAACGAAGGGTGTATTGGAGAGAATGGGTAGCAGTGGCTTAAAAGAAAAAGCAGGTCGTCCAGAGACCTGCGGTTTGAACCCCAATTAGTCGTTGCAATATGACAAAAATCAACAGAATTGGTGCTTGTAGATGGGTCCTCTTGGACCAGTCCACGCCATCTCAAGATCTGGCCTGAGAGTAGGGGCAGATAAAAAATAAATAAATACCTTACCAACGAGCAAGCATTCTGGCGATGATGCATTTAAAATAGTCGTGTTCCTTTCAGGAAGTACTTTTAAACTCTGCCCATTATCAGGATACAAGACAGCTGTCGTTAAAACAGTCTCCTCCATTATAAACCCTCTACCACAATGGACATGACTAAATGGCTATCAAAAAACCTCAAGGACAAGATTGTAGAGCAGGGCAAGATTGAAATGGGGTCCAAAACCAAGAGCAAGAAGCTGGTTGAGAAACAAACCACCGTTGGCGTAATAATTCAGAAATGGAGGAAATTTAAAATAACAGTCAATCCCCCTCACCTTGGAGCTTTCTGCACAATTCATGAGGTGTGGATGAAGAAGACACGTGTACTCACCTGCCCAAAATTCGCCAATGGACACTTGAATTAAACAGACAAGGCTTGGGAGAATGTGAAGTGGTCAGAGGAGACCAAAATTTAGCATGCCGAAGAGCAGGAGGAGCTGCTAATGAATGGGGCTACAGAATGTTGAAGGAGAACCTCCACCCGGAACACTGAAGATGGGTGGCAATGACCCCAAAATAGCCTGCCAGGGCAGAAGTAGCTGAAAAATATGCATAATAAGATCCTGGAGGGGCCTAGCCAGTCTCCAAACCTTAATCCCATTGACAATCTGTGGAGGGAGCTGAAACCTTGAGTTGCAAAGCGACATCCTCGAAACCTTCAAGATTTGGAAAGAATTTGTACAGAGGAGCGGACCCAAACCCTTCCTGGGACGTGTGCAACCCTTGTGACCAAATGAAAAAGTCTAACAAGTGTTTCTCTACCAAGTCACGTTTTGAGATTTCTTTCAATGAAATACAAATCTTTAATGAATGCAGTCATATACAGTGATCACTGGTTTATCACGGTTAACTGGTTGCAAACTCGACCACAATTAATGAATTTCTGTGAAGTAGTATTCAATAACAATAAATGAAACGTTTTTGTAGTTAAAACAGAATCTGTGTATGGCTCTCTAAATATGTGTAATAACATTATTGGAGTCCTATATACTTGAAATAACACCCCAGTAGTCACTTTTACACTGCTGTTGTTATTTGTTTACATCGCATTGCACAGGCTACGGTACAGCTGCAGGGGCATAAGGGACGTCCACCACCAGTATAGCAAGCTACCGACCTAATTACTTAGCCTTTCAACTTTACTTATTCTAAACTTAAGAAAGTTGGTCTTAAGTCTTAAGAAAGCAAAAAAGCTTACCACTTCCACACAGAATGAGAGGAGCACCTTTTTCCCCCCACTCGGTCTCGGCATGTCGGCTTGACTCTAAGAATCTAACATTATGTCTCATAACATCACTGAAGCCTAGTGACCAGAATAATATAATTTGTCTTTTAATATTTTTTCTTAAATAGGCCATAGTCAAATCACAAAACAGTGATCTTTTAATAATTTTTTTTTGTGAAAAACTATGATATAGTGAGGGAGCGATATTGAAACCACGGTCTAGCAAGAGATGACTGTACATTGTGGATTGTTCAAAATACTTTCAAAAGCTGAAGGGCATGCAATACCTATTTTCCCCACTGTATCCTATCTAACCCCACTTTATCAAACGTAACAGCCTTGCAAACAGCCATTAGATTTAAAGTGTGACGGAGAGAGTATATTGCATGTGTCGTTCAGGACAGGTGATGTTTTGGATTTCTTAGGCCAGATAGTATTGTTCCCAACATATCAGATTTCTTTCTGCTAGGTCATCAAAATCAAGACCTTGAACTGAATAGCATAGAAAGGATTTACTGATCTAATCCCACCAGGCTGCAAAGTTGCACCAAGCTGCAAAGCATTTCCAGTGGGATCAACGGATGACAAAATATCAACCCAAAAATCTGAGCCAAACTGTATTGTGGTGAACTAAACTTAACTGTACTACTGAACTGTCATCCCAGTTGCTAAACATATGAATGCTTGCCCAGAAAAATGACCAAATGTTGCTAAATAAAAATAAATAAAGTCGTTTTATAATTCAAATTGGGGTGCAACAATTCCTCGAATCATTTCAGTACCTCAATTCCGAAAAACAATCAAGGAATTGTTAACATGGCCATCGCGCATACGCACAGAGGATGTAGAAGGAAGCGGATTTTTGAAGGCACGGCAAGAGATGTAAAAAACAAACATAAAATGTGGCGAAACAGTACGTTGAACTGAAGCAGAATGTGAATTGTAAATAGAAAGCTCAATTGCTTGCTCGTTATTCATATGTCTTGCTTTCTTGTGTATTTATAATTGCTCATTATCCAAGCAAAACTATTTCCCATTACTCAATTAATCGAAAACTGTGGAACACTTGATTGCTAAAATATTCAAATGCTGCAGCCCTTCATTTAAAGAAAACGAAAGACTACAAACCTGTTGCATCTTCTCTAAATCAAGACTTGGCCTCCCCAACTCCCCGCCATAGCTGTGCCGGTATCTTCTGTAAGGTGCTGACTGGTCAAAGTGGGTCAAGATGATTGGCCGAGTGACGGGCTGGACCACCTGGAGCTGAAAGCGCATGGGGGGCGGCTTGAAGCTACATGGAGGGCTGGAGCTAAAGAGCACAGGGCTGGAGGAGGCAGCCAGACAAGCACCGGGCTCAACCAGTGGCTTCGTAGTGGCAGTGGGTGACCCACAACCACAGAGGTCCCGCACCTCCTCGTCGCTGGACGCACTGCTGTGGTGTTCGCCGTGGCGCTGAGGAAGTGAAGACACCCATTTCCTGTTGTCCCCATAACTGATCCGCTCCAGTTCCTCTTCTGATGAATGGCGATCCAGATTGGCATCGAGGAGGAGGCGGAGGCGGCGTAAACGAGCCGGAGAAACGGGACCCTGGTTGTGCTGCTGGCTGGTAGCCAAGGGGGTGAGGGCACAATTTCTCCGTCTCTCTGTTGGAAAAGGACATGTTTGGTAAGAATGTATAAATACAAAGACTTGGTCACAAACATTCTCATTGATGCATCAAGGGCACGGGTCAAACTCATGAAGGGCCAAGACTCTTTTCCTCTCCGACCCGTTTCTCCAGCAGGTGGTTTTAAAAAGAAAAAAGCTGGGGGAAAAACCCTGCAGCGTCTCGGCCCTTCGTGGCATGAGTTTGACACCCCTGATTTAGAGGATAAACCAATCCATGATGTTCTACACCATGTGGTGAACAAAAAGCATACCTCTATCAATTTGTGCAAGCTCCTGGTTCTCTCCTTCTGAATCATCACTCTCCCCACCCTCACCACTGCCATGGTAAGAAAACTGGGGACAGAAAAGGGTTGAGCCTGTGCTGTAAAAACATGCAAGATATTGATGGAATTAAAGATTAGATTGGTATGGTAGGCATTCCACTCCTTTGACGGACAATGAACTCCCCAAAATGCCTACTTTTGTCCTGCCAGATATTCACAGTTTGGAAGGACATCAATCAAAAAGGCTACCTCCATTGGCACGTGAAACCCAAATCCTTGTTCACAAGCAAAGGTTACCCTACAAACACTCCACGGAAATAAAGTAAGATAAAGTTACAATCTGCACCACAGCAAATAACTGCAATCTTTTTTTTAAAGCTACATGTTTGTGTATTGTACAGTGTGGTAAAGGTACGTATGGTAGTGGTGTAATTTTATTCGAGCATGCATGTAAACGACATTGGAATGCATCACTTAATACAATTGGCAGTTGCGCATGTCCAAAAGGAGTAGGAAGAAGCAAAGCTTATTAAATCCTACCCCCGTAGGTTTTCCCCTATTTCAATCCATTTGCAGACTTCCTGCAGTTACTAAGTTTGAATGCATAAGTAAAGTCATGTGACAGTGTGTGGAATAGTAGTCAATGTCCTTATCCTGGTAAATAAATGATATAGCAGTTCTGATGAATCATCATCATAGTAAATAATAAAAATAATAAGGAGTGGAATACAAACATATAGAACAGAACATGTAGTGCAGACAATGTGCTCACTACTGTTTCTTGAAACCACTCATTGTAGAGCATTGTTGTAGTTCTTTACTTAATCCATTCCATAGTTTGCTACTAAAGGTTGTTAGCGTTGTTCTCGCGCATCCATCCATCCATTTTCTATACCGCTTCTCCTCATTAGGGTTGTGGGTATGCTGGAGCCTATCCCAGCCTCCTTTTGGGCGGGGGGGCGGGGTACACCCAGGACTGGTCACCAGTCAATCACAGGGCTGTTCTCGCATATATGTGTTTGAAGTTTAGTTGGTTTCTAAAACCATATTCGCCGGCGAATATCTACTGTGCATGACAAGATGACCTTAAGTGCTCCTGACAGCAAAAACGAATGATTCATATTTTAGTACAGTTGAACCGGTTCAAAGCAAAGTAATTTTTTGTTTAATTTAGTCGAGGCCACAGCCTATGCCAGCAGAGGAGGATGTTTCCAGCAGTAGCGACAATGCAGATACCCTGCGGACTCACAGTTAAGTAATGCGCTCACAATCAGTAATTACCACTTTGAGGCCTTGCTTAGCAGCTGCCATCTGCGCTTGTGCGTGTATGCTTACACACACACACACACACACACACACGCACACACACTCACCAGCATACAATGCACCCTTGTACACACACACACACAAACGCCCCTTTTCTTTCGGAATCACTCAAAAGAGGAAAAGGGAGAATAGGGTGTCATCCAGGCCCAATTTAGTGTAAAGTCTACAGTACGAGGTTGTGAAATCAAACTCAAAATAAGTTTTTTTGCATTCATTTTTTAGCATTTCTTCTGTCAACATCTGCATTGCGAGCAAATGCATGTTCCGAACTGTTCATTTTCAAAGGAGGTTTTTTGTACAGAATTGACATGATGTGACTGCATGAGTTCAGCTCATTTGCCATTACAACCACGTAATGTGCACAGAGCGCACACGCTGACCCAGAACAGGTTGAGGCGGTGGTTCTCCATTATTGTCTGCCATGTCATGCTTTTTTCCATGCCCCCCAATTTGAAATACAGTTCAGAACCCGATCACATTTATTCATACACGGTATCTGTACAAACCGCACTGTTGGCACCAGCATTGTTCAAGCATGAAAACTGACCTGCAGGGTTTCTGCTACATGTAAATGATCATGGCGGTGCTCCACTACAAAATAAGAGCCGACACGCCTTAAAAGTGAGTATAAAACAATTTGAAGTAATATATTGTTGACATATAGCTTATTATTCACCCACTTATTGACCGCAAATCTTTTGAAAACAATTTAAAATATCCTAAAAATGCTGCACTGCACTTTATTTTGATAAACATGGACCGCAACTTTCATACACCTTTGCTATCATAACCCAGGACTGATTCCCGTTACAAAAATATTTACAGTGTTATTTTGTTAATTGTGTTATTTTGAACTTAATGTATTTGAACATATCATTTCCCATGTATTTGTGTTCCCCTAAAACAGGTGTCAAATTAAATTTAGGTTTGTGTAAATTACCAGGAAATGTACTTTTGTACTAGTCACATAGTACTATTAGACTAAATAGGTCAGGTAACAAAAGAAAACTCGACATTTAATACTGTCACTTAAAGTGCTTTCAGCGACTCTACCATTAAAGTTTGCAATGTTCTCAGTTTATGTCCTGCTGGTTGTTGAAAAAAGTTAAGTCACAAAAATTGCAGCAGTCCCATGCAGCCCACCACCACCGCTTCAAAAATTCTGGGGGAAAAGCTGGACTTGCCAATCTTTTTTAATGAGTGATCCCCCCTACCTCTCACAACTCCCTGTTATATTATTTTTTCGATTAACCGATTAATCTGATTTTTTAAAAGACCTTATAATTGTTACATTCTTTGAAGTAATCACTTTAAGAATGCATGAATGGGCGTTTTCCCTCCCAAAATCATAGCGAAGAGGAAGATCTCAATCACCGAAAGTGCAGAAATGTAGACGTTTTCCTAAGCACAAGTACAAGTATGGTTTGCATGATGTCAAAAAGAGGCCAAAATGTTGATAGCTCTTTTCCAAAGTCAAAGGTGAACGATAATATGTCCGCTTTCATGGATGACTAAGGAAATTAAAAAAGTCAAATTAGAGTGGCTAAGATCAAGATATTTATAGTACATTTTGAAATGAAATGGTTAATCCGTTACCAAAATAGTTAATTATTTGGATAATCGATTAATAATCGATTCGTCAATCAATCGTTGCGGCTCCAGTTATATCCCACCGTGGCCCCGCAATCTTGGAAGTCTCAAGTGAGTCTCAAGTGTTTTATGTCAGATCTCAAGTAAAGTAAAAGTGCGCATGTCTCAAGTGAACACAAGACAAGTCCGGAGTCGTCGGTTTTAAATTGGAGTCCTTACCAGTCGTAAGCACTGTGTCGGCAAATAAAACACCATGACCTCGTAATATGTGAACGCAAGTTATATTCTCCGGGGTAGCACATTGATACGTCCCGGTGTTCACTGCCACTCTCTGCAGTCTGTCGCTCACACTCGTTGTTGGCTCTTAAACCTGAGGGGACTTTAATAGACGCATTCAATGAGGCAGATTCTGCGGGAAAATGTGGCGTCTTGGTGAAAATGACATAGTCATGCTAGTTGAATTCTCTGAATGGGGACACATTTTACACAACACACTCGCTGAAAATCTCAAGACCGTAATTTGCGGTGTGTAATCTGCTACTTTTTTCCCCGTGCTTTGGAACGTGGACGAGTGAAGTGGAACCTAATATCATATTTGGGAGTATCCTGCACAATCCTTTAAGTAAGTTTGATCAAGAGTAGAACTACTACAGCTTCTGTTTGGACTACTCGGGCCGCCATCCGTCTATTACCACCGACAGGTTTCCAAAACCTGTTTGATGGTGACCTTCGAGAGCTCTGCCAAAAAAGAAGTCATGTAAATAAGCCATTCTCCTTTGCAACTACCTCGGTTGCTCACTTGGTAGCTCGGACACGGCGCATTGACCAAAAAAATGAATCATGCCCAGGAAAATGTCATATTCGCTGGTGCCTGACACAAACGAAGATTGCTACCTTGTGTGACTTCTCCTCGCTTCACTGACTCACTGTTTGCACGCCTTGCATTTTGGCCACACAGTGTACATGAAAACCAAACCAGTTAAACAGATAAAATATGTACTTTGTAAAGCAAACACTGTGCTCCAGTTGAAGGGGTTTAAGAACACTGGGGACTTCTGGGGACAGTATCATTTGTGCAATTTCACAATATGTAATAAAACTATCGTAGTGTGATTTTCACTATTTCAAACTAAGCACGTTTTTTTTCACATTTAAATTCAACCCTATACTATTCGTTGTCTAGCACAGTAAGTGATTACAGAGCTGAGCCGCATGCACGAATGACACTATAAATACAGCATGCGGCTGCTTTTGTGCATGCATGCTGCAACAGACAAGTGCGTCAAGAAGAGTTGAATGAAATCCTTGTCAGTCCCCTGCATTGCTGAGCAGCTTGCTAAGCTGGATCAATGGCAATGTCACGGTGCACACACACGCACACACACACGCACACGAGCTTTGCTCTGCCACACTGACATGAACATTGTCACTCTGCCTTCCCCCTCTGATGAACGTGCACCAAACCGTAGTCAGAGATGGGTGATTGTCTTTCTCTCGCAGCCGTGAGTCTTACCCAAAACGTATAGTGCAATTAGTCATGATTAGCGTAAGCTCCCGGGAATAGTACCGTAACACGGCCTAAGTGACCTTGAGTCCTTGTCTTGCAATAGTCAAAACCACAAGGACTGTAGTTAACTTTCACTTCAAAATATCATCCAGGTCACCTGCAAAAATGAACAGCAAGGGCATTTTCAACCGTAACGGAACCAGGAGTTCTGTTGTGATGGAATGATGACGACAAATGTCATCAATAGAACAGTAAAAAGCAGCCAGAAGCAAATCGCACTGCTTTGCATCTCACTTTCAAAGACAGCACTCAGTTGTTTTTTCTTGATGTGCGTTCACTTCACGTTGGTTTAAGAATCAGTAAACATTATAGCATCACAGCCATGTTTTTATCCCCGAAATAAATCCATAGGCTGTGATTTCACTGACCGTATGTACAGGCGCTCATGACATGCAAGTGTCTCCTTTTGTCCCCATAGACCTGAAAATAACCCAATAATATCAATAATAAGAGGAAACTAATTTGACAGTACAGTTTTTCCTAGCAATTCCACTGCTAACATGTAAAAAAAAGGCTCCTGTGGTCTAAACTGGGGGTGTAATGCTTGGCATAGATTTGTGCGCAAAATCGGCCACTTGCATTATGGGTACATAAAACATTTTTTACTTTTTACTGCAAAGTGGTGAGGGGTGACTATATTACAGGTTTTAAAAAATAGGCCCATGCATATATATATACATATATACACATATATATATACACATATATATACACATATACACATATATATACACATATACATACATATATACACATATATATACATATATACACATACATACATATATACACATACATACATACACATATATACATATATACACATACATACATACACATATATACATATATACACATACATACATACACATATATACATATATACACATACATACATACACATATATACATATATATACATACATACATACACATATATACATATATATACATACATACATACACATATATACATATATATACATACATACATACACATATATACACATATATACATACATACATACACACATACATATACACACATATACATACACACATACATATACACACATATACATACACATATACATATACACACATATACATACATACATATACACACATATACATACATACATATACACACATATATATACATACATATACACACATATATATACATACATATACACACATATATATACATATATACACATACATATATACATATATATACACATACATATATACATATATATACACATACATATATACATATATATACACATACATATATATACATACATATATACACAAATATACATATATATATATATACATATACACATATACACATATATACATATTATATACACATATACATATTATATACACATATATACATATATACATATTATATACATATATACATATTATATACATATATACATATTATATACATATATATACATATTATATACATATTATATACATATTATATACATATATATACATATATACATATAATATACATATATACATATTATATATACACATATACATATATACATATACGTACATACACATACACACATATATACATATATACACATATATATACACATACATACACATATATATACACATACACATATATATACACACATATGTACATATATATATATATATACATATATACACATATATACATATATACATATATACACATATATACATATATACATATATACACATATATACATATATATATATATACACATATACACATATATATATACATATACGTACATACATACATATATATACACATATACGTACATACATACATATATATACACATATACGTACATACATACATATATATACACATATACGTACATACATACATATATATACACATATACGTACATACATACATATATATACACATATACGTACATACATACATATATACATATACGTACATACATACGCACACATACGTACATACATACGCACACATACGTACATACATACGCACACATACGTACATACATACGCACACATACGTATATACACATATATACACATACGCACATACGCATATATACATACGCATATATACATACGCATATATACATATATACGCATACATACGCATATATGCGCATATGCGCGCATATGCACGCATATATATGCGCGCATATGCACGCATATATATACGCATATGCATGCATATATACGCATATGCATGCATATATACGCATATGCATGCATATATACGCATATGCATATGTATACACGCATATATGCATATATATATGTATACACGCATATATACATATATACCCGTAATATCCAACCATCCATCCATCTTCTTCCGCTTATCCGAGGTCGGGTCGCGGAGGCAGCAGCCTAAGCAGGGAAGCCCAGACTTCCCTCTCTCCGGTCACTTCGTCCAGCTCTTCCCGGCGGATCCCGAGGCGTTCCCAGGCCAGCTGAGAGACATAGTCTCTCCAACGGGTCATGGGTCTTCCCCGAGGCCTCCTACCGGTCGGACGTGCCCTGAACACCTCCCCAGGGAGGCATCCTAACCAGATGCCCGAGCCACCTCATCTGGCTCCTCTCAATGCGGAGGAGCGGCAATTCTACTCCGAGTCTCTCCCAGTGCGTCTCACCCTATCTCTAAGGGAGAGCCCAGCCACCCTGCGGAGAAAACTCTGACCTTGTCCTTTTGGTCACTACCCAAAGATCATGACCATAGCTGACGAGGTACGAAAATATCATCGTCATAAATAACGACTTCACGTACCACGGTCGGGATCTGGAAGCAATGGAAGCAATCTGGAACGCCACCACACAGACTACTCATACATGGCCAGATGTACTGTTCATAACTTCTCCTTGGAGGCCAACTTTTCATGCTGTACAACGGTCAACACGGGTGTAGTCCCGTTTTCTGCAGAAACCCACCCAAAACGCGTACTTCTGATTAGTCTCGTGAAGCTTTCAAATGCCGTGTGCCGGGGTTGAGAGCGCAGTTCTCCGCTAGAACGCCAGGGGCGGTGTTGTCCAGGAGAGTCAACTTGGTGAGCACCCAAGACGCTTGTCGACTATTTAGCTTGCCGCTGCAGCGTGATGTTTGTTTTATTAGTAGGCACACAATGCTCAAGGATTTGAGGGGGGGACGCAGAAGGATAAACCAACCTTCAGCCTAGAATGCAGACGTGTGTGTAGAGGTTACAAATGACCTATTGCTCCCGTGGCTCCTCATTGCTTACTGGTGTTAGGCACAAAAATTCTGACCTGGTGATGCCGGTTAACCCCAAACGAAGAAACTCATGTCAATGAGCAACTAACATAAGCAAACTTTACAACCCAAATGGGTTTTTGGATGATGAGGCAGTGACGTTCGGCATTAATTGGTTACCGTCTGCAAACTCCCCTTCGAATGGCCTTAACAGAGCAAACCCAGTTTATGACAAAGTGTGTCACGTGCACAACGGTGGTGACATCACTCTGCTGACAAGTTGAGGGAGCGCAGACACACGAATGGTCAGGAAGAACGCTCCCAGCCAAGCGGAGCAACAAACACAAACAGAACTTGACAACGGAGATGGCACACTTTGCGCCGGATCCTCGGCCAGGCCTTCCAACGGGAGCCCTTTGGCACAAAATGGCTGCCATGCGACTGTATAGCTGGTCGCCTCACAACCGTGTTGTGAACGGGCCAAGCAAGTGACCCATGCAGGACTCAGTCCACCCTTCCCCTCACAAGAAGGAGGCATCATGCAGCACGTTCCAATGGAGGAGGACTTTGGCGGCTTGTCGCAGGGTGACGTCTGTGGACGATGGGGCAGCCGACAATATTGTTACAGCGAAACCCTTGATTTTACTTTTACGCTTGTATTATCTGATGGTTGGAACTCACTAGCATTCCCACGCCTGCACACCACCCATTGGGTTACCTTTAAAAAGCTGTTGCTTCCCTGACAGTCTGTGTTTACTGCTGGGTTTGGGTTGCAAAGTGGACCTGTGGCTTGTTTTAGTGAGCATCTGGCAACACAAATCCCCCTGAATAGCAGGAAACGGTGAATATGTATATATATGTATATATATGTATATATATATGTGTGTGTGTGTGTGTGAAGCTGCTTTCGGGATTGTCCCACGCGTGTGAGGAACTTACCTTGAGCTGAAAAGGGTGCATCTCATTGAGCGAGTGTCTCCTCAGCTTCTTGGTCAGGGTCTTTAGCATGACTAGCTTGCGGCTTATCCCCTTAAATGCGCCGCGACGGCCGGCTCTGTTGGTGTGGCGGTCGCGGCCAACACGCGAGGCTCAGCTGCGTTACGGTAAGGCACGGTGGGCTTCAGAAGCGCACGGAACAGCCCAAGAGAAGCCCAAAAGCTGCCTCGGCTGCCGGGGAGACAATGACAAGCCGGGGTGGTTCGGCGGCGGCTCCCATGCAACGGATGTGCGCAGCGAACTTGGTAGTTTCGCGTACATTCACGTCGGGGAGTGTTTCGCTTCTCGTCGGCCGGCGCCGCGAGATGACTTACTCGCCGCGAGATGACTTACTCGCCGCGACCCAACTCCACAAACTTAACTGGGGAGCGGGAGTGGGAGCGGGAGGGGGGGGGTGAAGAAAAAAAAACCTAAACAATATCAACTTGTTCGCGCACGCGCACACAGCCAAACGCGAACCAGCTGCACGAGCCCTCAGAGTGCAACCCCGGCTGGAGCCTCTCGCTGCCTGATTGGCCCTTCTGGGGCGTGACGTCATCTCTCACCGTCAGGGAGGAGGCGCGTTAGAGTCACGTGATCGAGTCTGTTTACTTCCCTTGCATTGCTAATATGCACTAAATGAAACGTGTTTTCATACTTTTATGTTGCTTTTTTTAAGGCTAAAAAGAGAAACCTTTATCTTGCTAATAATTAGTGTTTTTCTCTTTACACTGTGTCTTTGTGGCACTTTTTCTTGGCTCATTTTATTTCCATAATGTGCATGTTTTTTACACCACTTTTTTAAATTATGCCTGATCCTAATTCTGTAACTTCTCCTATTTCAGCGTTGTTACAAGGCTGTAAAGGTTACTTACATCCAGTTTCTGCGCCGCTTATCCTCATTAGGGTCGCGGGTATGCTGGAGCCTATCCCAGCTGGCTTTGGGCGGGAGGCGGGGTCCACCCTGGACTGGTCGCCAGCCAATCGCATTGCAGACAAACAAACATGCACACTCTAATGGACAATTTAGAGTCTCCAACGGTGTGCTACCCACTCGACCACCGTGTGGCCCCCCAAAAAAGCAAATAATGTACTGTAGGGTAAGCTTGGTTGTTTTCTGTACTATCTATACCGAGGCGTACTTCTCATTAAACGTGCATAAATATAAAATAAAACTGTTAATTTAGCTTAGGCCGCATGGTGGTCGAGTGGTTAGCACATTGGCCTCACAGTCAGAGGTTCAGGGTTGGATACTCCATTGGGCATCTCTGTGTGGAGTTTGCATGTTCTCCCCGTGCGTGTGTGGGTTTTCTCCGGGTACTCCGCTTTCCTCCCACATTCCCAAAACATGCATGTTAGCTTAATTGCCGACTCTAAATTGTCCATTAGAGTGTGAATGTTTGTTTGTCTATATGTGCCCTGTGATTGGCTGCCGCCCAGTCCAGGGTGGACCCCGTCTCCCGCCCAAAGCCAGCCGGGATAGGCTCCAGCATACCCGTGACCCTAATGAGGATAAGCGGCATAGAAAATGAATGGATGTAAGTCAATGGTGACATGCATGGTGATCTTTGACAAATAAAGATAAAAAACCAGCAGGCAGTAAGGAGGACGACCTCCTCACCGCCTCTGACTCTAGGGGTGCCTTGACGACACAAAGCGCTGGATGACCTCAAACCTTTTTGCTGTTGATCTCAGATAAAACTGGAGTCATAGTCCTCGCTTCGCAGCACCTCAGCGACACGATCGCAAATGATGTTCCTGCACCAGGTGGTCTTGTACTCCCACAATGCCGTCATAAACCTCGGTGTCACCTTCGGTCGGGACCTTTAGTTCCCAAATACCAGTATCAAGAACATCATTTTCCCATTTACCAAACACAAAGACAATCAGACCGTTCCTGCAACTACCAGATGCAGAAAATCTCGTTCATGCTTTTGTGACCTCGGGGTTGGATTATTGTAACGCTTTGCTCATAGGCTTCCCCAAGAACTCTTTATAGACCCTTCAGTTAGCCCAAAATCCGGCCTCACGAGTCTCAACTGGAACCAGAAGAAGAGATCCTGCTGTATCTCACCAGTGTTAGCCTCACTGCATTGGTAACCCGTAGAATGTAGAATTGAGAACAAAGTGATCCTTCTTACATGTGAAGCGCTACACGGTCAGGAAGCAGAATATCTTAATGAGCTCCTAGAACCCTGGGAACCCAGTAAACCACTGCCCTCGCAGAATTTACAATTACTGGGCACTGCTAGAACTTTTAGAAGTAGAATGGGAGGTAGATCCTTCAGTCAGCCACCCTCTCTTTACTTAAAATTCAACTCACAACCCCCCCCTAAACATTTAGTTAGAACGGATCCTTGATACGCTGATCTGGCTCGGAGACATTTCCCTATGTTCCCTGGTCTAAGACTAAGACTTCTGGCTTGATCTACCATGTATCCCTCTAGTCTTTTTATATAACCACGCCACCGGTCGAGACCGACGGCCTCCCCACAGAGCCTGGCTTCTTCTTCTTTTCTTTCCCAAGTCAATAAGAAGATAGGCTGCTCGTTTTCTGGGGTGACGTGGACATTTTCGGCCACACGAGGGCGACATTTGTCTTCCATTGGAAGCAAGGAATGAGCGGATAAGTGCAGTGCTTCCCAACACTGTATTTGAAATGTTGGGCAAATTACTTCAAAACAAACAAGTAGTTATAGTTACTGGTTAATTTCCCCAAAAGTTTCCCTATTAGTAACAGCATTACGTCATCATCAATAATTAGTAACTAATTAATTCACAAAAAAGTAATTCGTTACCAGGGAAAGTAGTTATTGTCATACTTTCTTTTTGGGAAAAACCTTCCAACATGTCAAAGATTTTCATCCGGATCATTGATATAGATATTAGTGCATATTGAAGCACCACGTAAACAGAAGAAAAAGTTATCTGTATAGTCACTCCATTTTTTTTCCAAATGCGGTAAAAGTCAAAAAAACTAAAAGAGTACGAACAGGGGGCTGGAGGATCGATACTAATATCGATACCAATATTCCATCGCCTCAGTACTGCTTTGTAGCAGTATTGGATGGATTCTAGCGCCGATGAAATTAGTATTTTTCATCCATCCATCCATTTTCCATGCCGCTGACCCTCATTAGGGTCCCAGGGGTATGCAGGAGCCTATCCCAGCTGGCTTTGGGCGAGAGGCGGGGTACACCCTGGACTGGTGGAGGGCAGGGTGGAGAAACAACCATTCGTACTCACATTCATACCTATGGACAATTTAGAGCGGCCAATGAAGCTAACATGCATGTTTTTGGAATGTGGTAGGAATGTGGAGTACCCGGAGAAAACCCACACACGCACACACGGGGAGAACATGCAAACTCCACACAGAGATGCGCAACGAAGATTCCAACCCAGGTCTTTTTTAACAGTTGTACTAACCAAAGGGAATTAGGAATACTTTTTCTAAAATGTGTCTTGTTGATATCGTTTCGTTGTCTTTCATTCCTCGGTTTATTGGTTCCAAACCAGACCGCGATAATCCCGATTCAACATTAATAAACACAAGAAAAGGCGAATAAAACCTGTTTATGACTTTAGACGTTAGATGACGAGAGCCTTGTAGACTTGAAACGTCACCCCAGAGGTCACCTTTACATTCTTTGCATCACATTGCGCAATACACGGGGTCCGTGCAAGGACACAACAGACGGCTGCCGCTAGTAAGCTATCGAGCAAATTTTTTAGCCTCTCCAAATGTAGTTATTCTAAACTTCAGAAAGTGTTTCAAACAAACTGGGGAAGAAGGACGAAGAAGTCAAAAACGTACCACTTCCACACAAAATGGAACCTTTTTCTCACTCGATCATAGCGATGTCACGTCGGCTCGGCTCTGCTGGCTCAGTGGCCAGTCTCCATGCGGTGTGAAAGGTAATGAAACCTATCGTCATGTCTCATCTGTCAATCGGTATCAGCAATGTTAGTTTTGGAAATAGCGGCTCCGTGATACCAGAATGTGCGGTATCGTGATCTTGCGGATGCACAGATTGTACATGTTTCCATTTGCGTCAGATAATCAAGGTGTGAGAGGTGTTTGTTCACGGCTGCGTGGCATTAAAGTGCACCTTCTGTTGCAAAACATGCGTCTTCCTTCGTGACTTGAGTCTCTTTGACCCTGAAAAAAAAAGGAATGGCCCATCCAATGTCACCATTTTCCTGCAGAATATCCACGACAGCCTCAACTAATTTGAGCGTTTGTTCTCAGAGAGGAGGAACAAAACCTCATCCAAAGTTATTGAGAAGGGAAGACACGGTTTCACAAAGGAAGTGTGCACCACTTGGCATGAGATTGGGTCTCCAAATTCAGCCAGTGTTGAATGAAAAGTGCAAAAAACGTTACAATTATAGAACACAACGTGAGCTGATGTAAATGTGACACAGGAGAAGAAGATGCTGCGCCCCCTGAAATAGATGCAGTGAGTCCAGGCTGCGTTGTTATCTAATATGGAGCCTTTTGACACAGGAAACCATGTTTGATTCCACTCGGGTGCTTGCACAACCAGAGAGATTGTGGGGGCGACTGACCTCCGCTGATGATGTCAACACTTTTCCCCGTTTGTTGTTTAACAGGCTGAACTATCGCACGTCACGATGTCCGTTTTTAGCAAGCTTTCAGCCCACTTGGCCTTGGAAGTCCTCGTCTTTCTCATTCCGAGTGCCCGTGTCGCCCACACTCTCCCCCGGATGCCTCTTGCCTCCACTCCCCTCCACTCTTCCCTCACCCACTGACCCACTGGCGGGAAGTGTGGGGGCCATCTGCGCTGGAGAGGCCACGTTTGGTCTCCCAGGCTTCTATTTTCTGTTCAGGGACTGAAATAACGATCCCAACTTACACAATACCCGTCTCATCCCCAATCAAAAGAATGCCTTCAGGAATGTTCCACCCAGATATACTGTATGAATGTAATACGTTTGCACCGACAACCAACGAGGCTTTAAAGAGATTCAAAGTTGACCTTTCGGGGAATGTTGGAGCCTCCATGCCTGGGGTCGGGAACCTTTTGGGCTCAGAGAGGCATGAATGACACATATTTTCAAAAGTACTTTCATGAGAGTATCCTATTTTGAAAAAAGTGAATCCAACTAAAAGTCAGCAACTAAAGTAGATAATGAGTCTCTGCGTTGGATGGATGAAAGGGCTGAGAAGGTTTTCGATTTGGAATGCTATTTTTAGCACTGTCATTCCTGTCATGTTTTACTTTAAACTGTCAGCAAAAAAAAATGATGATAAAACAATTCTATTTTTAACTCTAATATTATGACTTTATTCCCACAATATTTTAACTTTATTCCATTTTTAAAAAAAAATATGTTCCAAAAATTACAAGTTCATATTGTTTTGTTTGTTTCTTAATATTGCGACATTTAAAAAATAAAAATGACCTCTGTTACTGAAAGATTACATGTTTATTCTCGTAAAATTGTGACTTTTTTCTCTTAATATTTGCACTTTCTACTCGTAAAATGACATTTTTTCAATTTGCATGTTAGGTTAAATGGCGACTCTAAATTGTCCATCGGTATGAATGTGAATATTTGTTGGTCTATAAGTGCCCTGTGATTGACTGGCGACCAGTCCAGGGTGTACCCCGCCTCCCGCCCAAAGTCAGCTGGGATAGGCTCCAGCATACCCGCGACCCGAATGAGGATAAGCGGTACAGAAAATGAATGAAGAATAAATGAATGTTTTTTTGCGTTTCCTCGTAATTATGACTTTATTTCTGTAATATTTTGACTTTATTTTCCTAATATTATAACCTTTTCCATGGCCTAGTTTTCCAAAAATTACAACTTTTTTATACTAATTTTTTGACTTTATTTTTTTGTAATATTACTGCTCATTTGTCAATTTTCCGTTGCAGCGGGCCAATAAATCATGCAGACCGCACTGTTGTGGAGCAGCATATATTTTAATAAAAAACTGAATTCAAATAAATACATTTTATGGTGTTCAGGAACTTCTGCACACCAGATGTGGACATCAAAAGAGCCACATCTGGCTCCCGAGCCGTAGCTTCCCTACCTACCCCTGCTCTACGGACTGCGGGTTTCCAGCAAGATGTTGTAGTTTTAGTAGTTCCCATCAAGAGGGCCAATATGTTGTTGAGTGTCATCCATCTTCATCCAGTCGCTTCAGTCCCCAGACAGCTTAGCAACGTCGACCCGCAAGGAGAACATGCTGTGTCGGTGTTAGTGCTAAGAATAAAACTAATATTTAAAAATCAAAACAAACCCGGGCTAAGTCATTTCAATTGAGTTTGGAATGGAAGGGCGGCATTGAGTTAAGTTGAGATCCAATTTTCTTTTTGAAATTGAACAACAGATGGCGGCAGTGTTTTGTGGGAAGGTTTTGAGCAACCAGCGGTTTCTCCACAGGCGGCCTTCCCAACCTACTGGCCAGGACACAGGCAGGGGAGCTAATGGAATGAAAGCAATAGGAAGCATGGCGAGCTGTAGCGAACCACGTCACTGGCTCGATATGGAAACGCCGCACTAAGTCGAAGAACAAAGCCTGACCGGCTTTTCCAAGATGAATGGAGGCGGGGGGGCCGCGGGGGGGCTACTTCCTCTCTTGCCTCTCCTGGCACTGGCATAATTGCTGAGGTTGCCTAGCGACCGGAAGCATAGAAACAGAAGGTGTCACTTGTTACCTCAGAGCTGAATTTAGCCAAATTGCCAAACAGCCACCGACGGGCGAGGGAGTTACAGCGATGCTCCCTGATATTACTGCATATTTGTCGCCTTCATGGACGTATGAGCATGACAAAATTGATGAGGCACTAATTGTTTTCTTACTCCACTGCAGTAAAACCAAATACCGCACATTTCTGTTGTGATTGGTTGGATTTCTGAGGTCAACAGCAAGGCGCACCACAGGTGGGAGTGAGATGTTTTTGTCCCGTATGCACAGTAGGAGGAGATCAGCTGTTGCTGTCCATGCAATATTTATGGGCACGCCAGTCCAGGAAAGGCCGGTGAATTAATTCTGGGTTCAGCTAAGAACAGTTTCACCCCATCAACACCTGAATATCAGACCCAAAGACCCGTCGTACCAAAAAGTGTTTCTAACGTTTTTACTTTTTTTTCCATGTCCTGAGCCTTGCCCGGCCACGTCCTACACCATCTCCACGCACGCACACAGCCGAACTCAAACAGCCTTGTTTTTACATGCCTAACAAATTACAAAGAAACACAAAACCACCAACATAAACACAACAAAAGTACACTAACCTCAGAATTCAAATGCTGTAAATAAGTCAACACATAATAATAGCAGTAAATTATAAATACAGCAATCAACATCAAGAAATTGAAATAACCACACGGTTTGCACGCAATGACTGCATTTACACGATGCAATAATACACCGTCTGGCCCAAAAACACTGGAATATTTTGCTGCAGCGCCTCTAGCTTGGATTACGGCACGCATGCACTGTGGCATTGTTCCCATAAGCTTCTGCACAAGATTTATTCCCATCCAGTCTTGCGTTCATTAAGATCTTGCATTGAGGATGGCAGAGTCTGACCGCTGCGCAAAGCCTTCTCCAGCAGATTCTCAATGGGGTTAAGGTCTGGACTCCATGTGTGAAAATGGTGCCCCGGTGAGCCCGATGAATCCTGGCGTTGTCATCTTGGAATATGCCCGTGCCATCGAGGAAGCAAAAACCCACGGATGGAGTAACCTGCTCATTCCGTATGTTCCGGTGGTCAGGTGACCTCGTTCTTGGAGCACATAGTGTTGCAGAACCTAGACCTGACCAACTGCAGCAACTATTTGCTTAGGTAAATCCAGAAACCGGTGGCCAATGTTGGGGCCCGTGTCGAATTTTAAATAAAACACTTTCTCCTCATGTTCATTTCTTGTAAAAAATTATAGCTCAGAAATCATTTGCAAGTACTTAATAATAAGGAGTTACTTTTCAATCACCCTGTTAAATACCCACCTGCTGTCATCCTTTGCCACGCTGCGGCTCCACTCTCACGGTTTTTCTAAAGTATATTAGCACATCATGCTGTTTTGTGGTTGAAGGCCATCATTTGTTAAATATATGCACATTGAAGCGCATTTGATGTATTTTTGCATTTGTAACCCTAAGAATGTGCAAATGAACTGAAACACAAATATGAAGGGCCATGAAAAGATGCATTCAGCATGAAATACGCAGTATTCCCAGTAGGTGCCCTAGATGGACGGTACAACATACTTACTGCAAGTTTGAATGATCTCGAAACGGGCATAATAATAATAATAAATAGATGAAAAGTGAATACTATATGTGTGAATGCCTCCAGCTTTCACACAATAATAAGAATGATAATGTAATAATCACCATAACAAAAAGAACACAGGCTACAGTCGTGGCTGTAATGCAGCTAAAACTCACCTCTGAAACCTGACGTCACTTCCTGCCCACACGCCTGGAAGACATTTATGCAAGTTTTATTTTGAAAATAAGCTTACATAAAATGTTCTCCAGTTATATCTGCAACAAAGGTGACTGCGAGGGTGTTGTTTCATGTGTAGAGGGGTTCAATACTGATCAAACCGTTGGTCACTTTTCACGGCCGGGTCTGGAACCGATGGATTATGACAAACAAGGGATTTCCGTACGGTGTTTATTTGCGTAGCGCCCCCTGCCTCTCATTCCCTTCTCGACGCCTCGTCGTGACCACCCAGGGAGCCCGGCCCACTATCTGTGTTTTGGGGATCCGGGGGACCCCACACATGGAGAGGACATGCAAAATCCACACAGAGATGGAAGCTGACACGCTAACTCTTAGGCTACAGTGCACCCCCGGATTTCTGATGAGCTGTACACGGCGTTGGCTGCACAGAACATACTGAGATCAATAAAATAATGCACGCTTATAAGAAGTCGTCACGCCATCTCCGATGCTCAAGAGGATGCAGCCGACGGGGATTCTTTGAAGGCGTCACCGGCCCGCTTCCGCTCTCCTTTCACTGTACCTTCACATGCCGCTTTTCTCCCTCCTACAATGCCTTCCTATCATCTCTATCACGCTCTCCTCATTCCACCCCAGTCCAATCCCCTCTCGTTCCAATGTCTCCCCACAGAGCCCCTCCTGCCTTCCCGCCTCTGTTCCCCATGGCCCTCCATCTCTGCCTCCATTTCTGGTGCACGCACAGCGGATGGCGGCAGCCCACTCAGTCCTCTCAGGGAGCAGAAGGTTTATCCACTCCCACTCAGGGTTTGCGTCATGGAACACAGAGAAATGGAGACAGATGGGTGGAGGACGCATTAGCTGCCCGTTTTGTAACATTACTTTTACAAGTAATGGCCGTTGTATATTCATCCTAGCAGGTGAAGAGCGCGAGCTGTTGTGAACTCTTCATGTGTGCTGAGACACCTAGACGCAAGCTGCCGCGTTTTAGCGCATAACAAGCGCGTGTGTGTGTGTTTTGTCCTTGTTGATGTCCGCCGATCCGACGCGTGACCAGCTAAACATCACGGACCTGTTGCCTCTGCAGACGTCACCGCGAAAGCGCTGGTGTAACCGTAGCAACGTGATGCACATCCACGCATGACATCATACGTGACACATTTGCTCACATTTACGCGCGCGGAAGGACGCTGGGACACAATTCACACTTGTCGGCTAATACCGGCTTTGCTCAAGACAGCCCTTCCTTTGAATGGAGATGGGGATTGCGTAACATCCCGGTCGAAGGACGTGTAAGTGCAGGTTCTGGAAATGCCCCAGAGAATGCAGACAAACGCAAACGGTGGATTCACATAAACGCAAAAAAGGAGCGTTCTTGCAGCATGTAAAGGAGTAACATTGAGAAGCTTCACATGCACGTTGAAGAGAAAGAGCAGCACGCCATTCCCGGACTGAACATGCAATAAATTCATGGATTAGGCCAAAATGGGGACATGTTGACACTGGCCCGGGTAATTGAATGTTTAGTAGGGGTGTCACGATACACTCAGCATCGATGCACGATGTCGGAAGGTACATTTTGAAATGTCTAACTTTGCATGCATGACCTAAGCATGTGTGTGGTTATGCAAGGATGCATGCAAACTGCAGATTGCAGTAGATGACATTTATGTTTATGGCGAACGAATTCTAGTTCCCAAACTACTTAAAGTGCTGTACCGGGAAGTAGGTCTGAACAAGACACTGCTGTCCTTGTTTGGGTAGAAGTCCTATGCAGAGACTCCATTTTGATCTGAGAAAGTGTCATTGCTCGAATGTAAAATGCCCACAGCTTCTGCTTGGAATTGAACACAGCAGCAGCGGTTCAGCTCAGTGACGCTGGGAACGCCGAGTTCAGGTAGGATGCCAAGGTTTATAGTGTGCATAAAGCACCTAATGCCCTGTTACGGTCATGCCTCTGCCTGACACTTCCCTATTAGGCGTGTTATCGTTAAGACAACGGCAATGCCGTCAGAATCCGTCTGAGCTAGCCTTCTACCCGCGAGGCAGCTTTTCCAGCAAAGCTTTTTTTGTTGTTTTCAAGTTAACCGCCTAGCGTCTGGTCTTTGGACTCCAAATGTGACTTTTTTACCACATCGACATTTTGTTTTTAAAACAAACAAGCAATGCGGTTAGTTTGGAGCTTGTTTTTGTCTCACGGGACAGACGCAAGTGGATATCACGTTCACGGGGTGCGTACTAACTTTTTCAAGTGTCACGGAACAATTTTGCTTAAATAATAATAAAAGAAATGATAAAATCATTTTAAAATGCCAGGTTCCTCCAAAACAAAAGGATAATGGAGGATCCATTGGAACCTATTCTGTGTGTACCTTTTGTAATAACCCTAACAGCTTTTCATGCCTTATCTTGACTTAATATTGTGGTAGAAACAAGCTCTTGGACAAAGATGACTTTATTTTTCCTTGGAAGCTTTCCTGACACCGACATTTAATACATCAACACATCTGCATCTTATTTACGTTCTCCTACATTTCTTAACTAAAGACTGTAGCTACTACTTCAAAGTATGTTTGGATCGCAGTACTGTGTACTGCACGTGGTGGATGGGCTGAAAAAGAACCCACCACATTTCCGTACAGATTGATTACATTTATGTCTAGGACCAAAATGGGACTGACCGCCCATTTGCAACATCTCTACTTACCCGGAAGTTTGTTGATAATTCCCCCATTGCATAGGACTGTGTTTTACCGAATGCCAACCTGACCCTTCCATCTTTGTGTGTCTTGCCCAAACGTCAGCCCAATAATCCCGTTATAGGTCCTTAGTCCCATCGATAGACCAAATAGTTGGGCAAAGTGCTGGCAAAAGCTTGGGAATTGTGAAAAAGTGTGTGGTGCTTGTTGCCTGTGACAGAGCGCCTGAGAACACGTGAGTCATCAAATCACCAACTATTAGCGGGCTATTATAAGACAAAAGAACAGCAAGGCTTTGTAGCTGCAGCTCCAGTTAGGTCCAGAAGTACCCCGGTACACCAGTATAACTATATATATTGATACAACTATATACAACTGTGGATATATATATATATATATATATTGTATCAATATACAGTATATAGTTGTATATATATATATACGGTATATATACTTTGTATGTATGTACTGCGATTGGCTGGCGACCAGTCCAGGGTGTACCCCGCCTCTCGCCCAAAGCCAGCTGGGATAGGCTCCAGCATACCCCCGACCCTAATGGGATAAGCGGCATAGAAAATGAATGAATTATTGAATTGATTTATGTATTTATAAACACGCACACACAAACACACATAAATACTATAAAATAGAATTTTATCGTTTAGGCTCCAGCATACCTCCGTGAACCCAAGAACAATGAGCTGCATAAAAAATTAAAAATACTGTAAGAATTGGCAGTTAGCTTTCCAGTCCTTATTGTTTTAGGCTAAATATGCTTATTTGGGCGGGAGGCGGGGCAAACAAGCATTCACACTCACATTCACCCTGTAATGGACAATTTTAGCGTCGCTATTAAGCCGACATGCATGTTTTTGGAATGTGGGAGGAAACCAGAACCCGGAGAAAGCCCAAACACGCACGGGGAGAACATGCAAACTCCACACAGAGATGCCCAACGGAGATTCCAACCCTGAACCCTGTGAGGCCAACATGCTACCCACTTATCCCCCGTGCGGCTGCATGGATCTATTTTACAATTATTAAAAGTGCGTATACGTTTTTTTGGGACACCCTGTATTTTTAATCTTTTTAACTGATGACTGTGTTTTTATTCTGAAATGATCTAAATATGCAGTATTTGCGACTAAAACCACCAGTGATAACAACACCATTTATCACCAGTTGTGGGGCACACGTGAGCAAGATTGTTGCCAGTGAGTAAACTAAAGAGCGTTTCCATTTGTTAAACTTATTTTTGCACGGCGTTTAAAAACTGACTGTGGTTGTCAAGCAGTGGTGTCAAATCGCGTCTCACCCCACCGAGAATTGTTTGCAGTACGTTGAACGTTTGCTCCCAATACTTGGAGCCCCTTTCACGTAGTGTAAGAACACGTAATACATCTTCGAGTGACCACAGGCTGGCAAATAACAAAGATGAGAGAGCTGTGAAGTTGGAGAAGGAAAGTGTCCGGAGAGTGCTGAATGAGCAGGGAGGAGGAACGGAGCTGAAGCAAAGTGGTGTCAGACCCTTTCTCAGAATGAACCCAAAGTGACGCAAGCTCCTCCACACATCCTGACAGCTGCCTGGTTACAGAGTTCAGCCTGTCCAATAACGTTCGTGCTCTGTTCAGCCGGCGGCCCTCCCCACTGGGTGCACAAGTACAGCTCGTTTAGCTCCGTTAGATGAGTCTGACTTTTTACTGTTTTGCATGCAAAGTATGCACAAGTGGAACCATGACACAACCCTCATTTTTTTTAATGAAGATAGGCTGAGAGGGAGAATAAACCCCTCCTCTTTGGGTACCACAGTGACAGCACCGTTTTATCTTGAAGACCCATGTAGCGTATGGTAATTGGGTTTCAAGAATTTGGGGATGAAGTATGATAACTGTTGATCCAGAACCGTCTTGCATCTACTGTGAGATTGTGAGGGTTTGCTGTGCCTATCAAACGCATGGGAGAGACACCAGGAAACAGACCAGTACAACCCAACAGCAGGACCACTATCTCTTCCTTTGTGAAAAGAGTGTGTGCTCGCTGGAGGTATTTTGACTGTTTTTAGAACACCGGGATGCAATCCTAAGAGCCACTCTTAGAACAGTTGCTGCTGTACTGGGTCCAGAGTCTCTTTTGCCGTGTGACGCCGCCTGGCCTTGCCTCTCTTTTGCACGTCTTGCAAGTCTTTATACTGCATGAGAGCCGAAACAGTCCTATGGACCTCCCAGGAGATAGACTGCTGTCTTATTCATGTATCCACTCAAACGGATACAACCTTTGGCCACCGTAATCACATAACAAATTGTGATTGGAGATGACCAATAATATCAGTCCAACAATATTATTTGACCGATATTGGCATAAAAAAGAAATTTCGGTTGGTAACGATAAGAAAAAAGAATTAAAAAAACGCTGCATATGGGCCGATGTTCTCTCGTATTCTCCGGCATGCAAATGACAACCTCATCTGAAGAATGTAAACAACCATGGGTGGCTAGTAAAGAGCTTGGTGGTCTCCAATCGGCCCACCAATATTATTTGGCTGATATTGGCAAAAAATGGAATTTCGGTTGGTACCGATAAGAAAATTGGTTTAAAAAAACGCTGCATATGGGCCGATGGGCTCCCGTACTCTCCGGCATGCAAATGACAACCTCATCTGAAGCATGTATGGGTGGCTAGTAAAGAGCTTGGTGGTCTCCAATCGGCCCACCAATATTATTTGCCCGATATTGGCATAAAAATGGAATTTCGGTTGGTACCGATAAGAAAATTGGTTTAAAAAAACGCTGCATATGGGCCGATGGACTCCCGTATTCTCCGGCATGCAAATGACAACCTCATCTGAAGCATGTAAACAACCATGGGTGGCTCGTAACGAGCTTGGTGGTCTCCAATCGGCCCACCAATATTATTTGGCCGATATTGGCATAAAAAGGTAATTTCGGTTGGTACCGATACAAACAACGAGTTTAAAAAACGCTGCATATGGGCCGATGTTCTCCCGTATTCTCCGGCATGCAAATGACAACCTCATCTGAAGCATGCATGGGTGGCTAGTAAAGAGCTTGGTGGTCTCCTTCAGATGTTAAACTTGCAATTTGCAATTGACTGCAAAGCGTTGGTTATGCGAGGCGAAACCAAGACTTGTTCCTTTGACGCCGCCACTTCCCAGGCTTTCCCAAGCGAAGGCCATCAATAGGAGACTCATGGAGTGTATCACACTGGATAACCAGCCAGTTTCTCAAAACACCAGATTGACCAAACGTGTGGCAATTCTTGAGCCACGCTTTGCCATGCCCATCGCAGGTATTTCTAAGGTGTTTTACAATGTTGTTTACAGCCAATTATTATTATCTCTGTTGGGCATCTCCATGTGGGTTTTCTCTGAGTGCTCCGATTTCCTCCCATGTTCCAAAAACACGCATGTTAGGTTACTGGCGACTCTAAATATGTACCCTACGAAAGACTGGTGACCAGTCCAGGGCGTAACCTGCCGCCCGCCCAAAGTCAGCTGGGATAGGCTCCAGCATACCCGCGACCCTAATGAGGATACGAAGGATCGAAAATGGATGGATGGCGTTCAGACATTATTGCACCATTGAAAACGTCACTTTGTGAAAAGGTTATGGTAATTCATATAGGTACATTCATATATTCATCTTCAAGATATATTTGTCTTATTTCCAGCACCTCGGCAAACATGTCATGATAAACTTAAACACTTAATCACAACACAAAACAAGCAAGGCACGGCAGGAGAGATAAGAAAATAGAATAAGAATAAACGAAAAGGGAGCGTAATATTACAAATGTGTAGTGCAACGATACAAAATTAGGTAAAAAGTCCAGTCCATCCCCCTCTTTTGTTTTGAAAAGCCGCATGGCCTGGGAGAGGAATGATCTTCTCACTTTATTTACGACCGTATTGGCTTATTCCTTTATTCAAAGGCGATCCAGTTAAAACAAATATTCTTTCCGAATCGATTCCATAATGTGCGCGTGTTTCTAAACCTTGCGGGACTTCTGCCGGAAGCGGAAGTGACGCGATCGCTGACCCGGAAGTGTATGTCTCAATGTGACTTACCGGTTTGGAAACTGGAGTGATGATTTAATATTTCGTAAATCTCGCCGATTTTAAAGAAACATGTTCCTCACCTCTGTGAACCGTGAGTATTCAACACTTCTAGAACATATCTGAGGAAGCGAGGAACCTAACCTGAACGTACGCTAAGGAGAAAAGCGAGCCGTTTTCCAAGCTAGCATGAATGCTAATGACTCGTATTCTACTCACCGGAACTGGTTTTGTCTTCGCACTTTCTCGCTGCTTGCTAATTGTGGGCTTTGAACGTTAGCGGGACGCGAAAAACACCCGTAGATAATCTCTTTGGGTTTACTCAGACATTGTTGAAGAGTTGCTGGAAACATGAATTTCTCTTGGAGATTAATCATCTATCTGTCTGTCTATCTGTATGTCTATCTGTCTGCCTTGCCTGTCTATTTATCTATCTGTATGCCTGTCTGTCTGTCTCTTTATCTGTCTGTCTCTTTATCTGTCTGTCTGTCTGTATCTATCTATCTATCTGTCTGTCTATTTATCTATCTGTCTGTCTATCTGTATGCCTGTCTGTCTATCTGTATACCTGTCTGTCTATCTATCTGTCTGTCTATCTGTATACCTGTCTGTCTATCTGTATACCTGTCTGCCTGCCTGTCTGTCTATCTATCTGTATGTCTATTTATCTATCTGTCTGTCTATCTGTCTGCCTGCCTGTCTATCTGTCTGTCTATTTATCTGTCTGTCTGTCTGTCTATTTATCTATCTGTCTGTCTATCTAACTGTATGCCTGTCTGTCTATCTGTATGCCTGTCTGTCTATCTGTATACCTGTCTGTCTATTTATCTATCTGTCTGTCTGTCTATCTATCTGTCTGTCTATCTATCTGTCTATCTGTATGCCTGCCTGCCTGCCTGTCTGTCTATCTATCTGTCTGTCTATCTGTATGCCTGTCTGCCTGCCTGTCTGTCTGTCTGTCTGTCTATTTATCTATCTGTCTATCTATCTGTATGCCTGTCTGTCTGACTGTGTCTGTCTATCTATCTGTCTTGTCTGTCTGTCTCTGACTCTGTCTGTCTTGGTACCATATCTTATATTTTTCTTTCTTTTCAGTGGCCAAGGCAAAATCAAAGTAAGTGACAAAAGATCAAGTCTTACTTTCTTTCAGTTACACCCCCAGCGAGAATGTTATGTTTATGTTTCGTACTCTGCCAGGACCATCCTGGTGCAGATGGTGAGTGCTGCGGGGACAGGCTACTTCTTCAACACCAAGAGGAACCGTCTTAGAGAGAAACTGGTACTGCGCAAAAACGATCCATTTGGTAAGTTGTGACCGCATAGTAATGCTAACATCACCGTCAAGGCGATTGAAGACCATAAAACCATGCAGGCTTTGTATGCATCCAACAAGGCTGGAGTAGAGGTGTAACGGTACACTAAAATGTAATTTCGGTTCAGTTTCTTGCAGTGCTCGTTTTTGGAACAAGAAAGGCAGGAAAATGACTTAGAATGCTTAAATTATTTTTAAAAAATGCAAATAATATATATATTTTAACAAAAGCCACTCATTTCACGTAACTCAGATTCTTACTTTTTAAAAAGAAAAACAATCAAATAAAATGTTACTTTTAACAAATTAAAAATATGTAAAAAACTATACATTAACAAGTTAAAACTGTAAACATTTAGCAGCAACAGCCTGAATATGACAAATGTAACTATTCAAGTTTTTGGCAAAAAACCCAACAAATTCACATTCAGTGCAGAAAGCAGAGTGTACAGTAATTGCAGAAGAATATCTCCAGCAGTGGAGAAAACCCGCTCACTAGCAACAGCTGTAGTCAGCTGAAGCTTAGTGTTTGCACTAAGCTGGTTTTCTTTCTTGTGACGTTCACTGCCAGGTGATACCATTTTAAGGGCACTAACATGTTAGACGTGTTTCCTGCAGCAAACCCGATCTCTGTGGAACAATGTCAACACGCAGCTTTGGATTTATCCGCTTCCCTTAGTCTATCCGTAAATTGTTGACTGATTTGGTGGAATGATGATGAGGCAGGATGACAAATCAGCCTTTTATCTATGTCTACAGAACTGTTTACACACACACTTCAACGTGACCACCGCAGCGCTGTTGTGCTGGTCCTAACTAGCAGGAAAACATCACTGCCCCATATAGCCCTCTCCCCCTGAATCACAGCTCAGAACCATACACAATACAGTCGTTCCTCGCCAGTGTGCGGTTCAAGTTTCATGCTTCAGTCTGCCATGGTGCTTCAAAAATTCATTACTAAGTCATGCTGTTTCGTGGTCGAAAACAGCCAATTAGTCAAACTAATGTTTATGTACTTTTAGCCATAATTAAGCATTTTTAGGCATTACAATGGCTACATGAACTAAAGTACTAAAATAAGGCATTCAAAAGACGCTTTTAAAGTTGACGTAATATTGTACACTAATCACTCAGGGTCAGTAATGTTGCTGTAATGTTTGGTGAGCCTTGATTGCTGGAACGGGATTTTATTGCAGGTGATGCTCTTCTGTATTTTTCGGACTACAGAGTGCACCAACATTTTTGAACATATATTAGCTGCACCGGATTATATGCCGTGGATATATACTGGTACGTTGTGAAATTAGATTATACAGAAGGGATGAGCAGAAAGGAAAATAATTTTTGTTTATATACCTTGTTTCCAAACAGTGCCTGTAACATGGCAGTAAAACGGCTCAAACATAAGAGAAAAGTCATTTTTAGAAATGTCGTTTTTATTCACCCTCTTCCTGTTCACTGAAACCACGGAAGTCGTCTTTTTCAGTCATCTTTGAAGAGTTGAAGAGCCTCAGAACATCTTCACACAATTTCACACTGTCGCTTTTCATCTTCATGATGAATTTGTGAAAAATAAAAAATATTTTCATGCTGCGTTTTTTCCTTTGAGCGTGTCAAAAACTAGCGTCGTCATCTTCTACACGCTGGAGGCATCTGCGCATGCCCAAACCCTAGTGCATTATGGGAAACCATCATGTTTTAAGCAGTTTTTGTTGCACATTAAGTGAAAATAAAAGTTGTAAATTTACGAGATTTAAAGTCGTAATGTAACCTCTGACCCAGGTCAAGAATCGCACAAGCCCCCTGTGATTATAGCTGTCTCGGGCAATGCCTGTTAAATGAAGCATTAAAAACAGCAAGATTACGTTGTAAATTTTCGACAGTAACATTTTATATTTACGAGAAAAGATTGTCATATTATGAGAGTAAAAACTTAACAGTACGGTAGTGAAAGTCGTAACGGCATTTTATAGGCATTGCCTGAGACCGCAGAGGGAATGGCAGACAGGATAACCACGGATCAGAGTTGGATTACAGCTGCAACACTACCGAATTTTTAGGACGATAAGCCGCTAAATTTTTCTTACATTTTGAACCCTGCGGCTAATGGCACGGTGCGGCTAAAATATTTATTCATGACGGCATATTAGGGCCACATTTTAAAAAAACGTAAGATTCAAAGATTAAAAATCGTAACATTGCGAGATTAAAAGTTGTAAATTAACACGGAAAAAAAACAAGACACGCTTTTATTTATAACGGGACAGCAAAACAGAGTAAGTGGCCACCACCAGGTTAGCATGAGCTAGCATCATCTCACCGCTACCTGTAATACCCCGCCCCTCCGCATACGGCTCCTCGGTTCATAGCTCCCTTAGGGAACTTATTGGTAGCAATACACACGAGCATGGGTCTTGTTTATGTTTTTAATGGCATCTTTCCTTTCACAGAAATTCACTTTTCATGGTGTGCTCTGGAACTTTTAACTGTGATAAATGAGGGATAACTCCCTTTGCTCGAAAGTCACAAGCAATGATTGGTCTCACATTCAGCTCAGGGCCCCAAATTGAGGGCCACGTTACGAATATCGGCAATTGGGAATGAGAAGGACATTTTCTTGGTTTTCCTGAACGGTGGATAAAGTAATTGATCATCAAACCTTTGGACAATCACATCAGACTTGTTGGAAAAGATGTGTGCTGATCACGTAAATAATCAAATGTATTCCTCATCAGCTCACTTTAGCATCTGGCCCGTAATACTCGTAAAAGTTGTCACATTGTACCGTTTTCCTAATAGAAGAAGCATTTGATCTTATCTTACGTATGTTAACCTGCATTCATAGACTCGAACAAGCTGCCAGAAAGCAAAATAAAAAGTCAAGCCTTAAAGGAAAACTGCACTTTCTTGGAATTTTGCACACAATCATTATGTCAGACATGAACACAAATAAATTGTTCTTTTTTGTACACATACTATAATATATATAATGCACGTAATGGGACACACCTATTCATTGTTTTTACATACAGTAGCAACATAGAAACCTAGCGTTAACTTTTTTAAACTCAAAAACAGCAGCAGTGGCAGCCCCTCCAATATGTAGTGTGTGGTGAAGCTAGTCACTAGCCGGCTAGTTGGTGTGGTGTGGCGAGGTATCACTACACCAGTAAACAGCTGAGGTTTTACCAGAATACATAAAGTCAAAATATTAAGAGCAAAAAATGTGTATTTTAATAAGAAAAAAAGTGGACATATTAGCAGAATCAATATAAATAATATGATGAGGAAAAATAAAATAATTTGATTAGCACAGAGTTGAAATCTGAAATGTCATATTTTTAAAGTTGTAATACTATGCGAAATAATCATAGCAAAGTAACGTGATTTTTGGAAATTAGGTTGGGCCAAAATATATAATGTTATTGGCCGTGATGAAAAAGATTGTACAATGTGGGAAGTACCATATTGACCCGAAGTAGTAGAGCAGTAGTGTAGATCATACAAGAAAGAGTGTAGCCAGCAACATTACTTGCAGTGCTATTGTGTCGCGCTCGAGTCTCCAAAATAGTCAGATGGAATCAATAACCCACCTACTGCAGCATGCGGACATACAAACAAACGTGCGCACAACCCCCATGCCAAAAAACACCCGTATATTCCCGCCACAAGGCATGCTGGGCAGCTTATGCTAGGTACTCTTTCTGCAAACATTTTGCTGTGTTTGTTGCATTTTTTGCTTGATTACAAAGTATGTTGAGGTCATCAGAGAAATAAACAAGGAGTGACTTTAATCGTCTTGTCATCCAAAGTTTTAGTGGTCATAGTTCATAATGTTGTTGCCGCTGGACTACCCAGCATGCCTTACGGGCATTTGGAAATAAGTTGTTATTTATCACCCACTTAGTAGCAGTAGTTGATTTATGCGATGCGTTAACTTGCTGTGGTTGTGTTGTTTTCGTTGGTTGCATCATGAGCAAGTACTGTATGTTGTTCTATAGAGAATATATAGATGGCCGCTCCGCCAAACCTTTTAACCCAATGTGACCCACGAGTCAAAAAGTTTGCCCAACCCTGACTTAGCGGATGCTGGTGTTGAAAATATTTAGAAACTTTTCATGGTATGTCAGGCAGTGGAAATATCCCAGTATAAAATTAACCAACCTATTCAACCCGGCAGAGCGCATTTTGTTTGGGAATATTTGAGGCATGTCACGTAATAAATCCCAGAAGCTGACATTTGGGTTTGGTTGGGGAAAAAAACTTGTGATTTTGTTTCTGAGTTTGATAAGTTAAGGCTAGATGTGGGTGTCTGTTTCTATGCTGCTACAGTATGAGAAATCAATGCACCAAGGAAGGAAGTTTTGGTAACGCTAAAAAGTATTACATGTTATCCTAAATGTTGCTGTTACTGCATGGGTTTAATAGCCGTCTTTTGTAGGCGGCGTAGGTGTGTCCCATTACGTGCAGCACCGGGCTGTCTGTTTTCTTTGCTTTTATATCTTTAGAAGGAGCAGAAGCGAGAGGCATGTCAATTCACGTCTCACAAAAGGATTGTTGATGATGGGCAAAATTCCAGGAAGAAAGTGCAGTTTGTCTTTCAGAAGGCCCGATGGCCAGATCCCAATTAGGTGCAGAAAGGTGGCTCCGCCCCTGGAACGCTGAGCATTGAAAGAGAGGAGAGGAGCTGCAGAAAGGCAGGAACGGATAAGGCAAAACAGGATCATGACAGACCTTTTAAAACCAATTCAGAAAAAAACATGAAAGGTTATAAATGGTTGGGAAATGAAATACTTGATCGCCTACCAACCAACTGGTTATGTGGCCACGCCTGACCTCTGCGCTCCAGCAAGGTTTTCCATATATAACATTCAATTCATGGTATTTTTCAGGATTTGGGATCAATATTGTCAGTCTGTCTCTGTTTAAACGGACTGTAAACATCTTTGGAACGTGCACAATTCAGGTGTCTTTCCCCTTTTTACCGTCTGCTTTCTCCTGTCGCAGTGAACAAGCACGTCCTGTTCTTTGAGAAGAGGAAGATAAGATCCATCTAAGAATGTGTGGACAGTAACCTGTAAAGCTTCAAGCGGACATGTCTGGAGTCTTCCAATGGCCTCCGCTTCTCCCCCACACCACACGGTCGGGATGATCACAAGACTTCCAGACATGAATATCCCAAAACACCAAATATAAAATATTTACTCATCCGGGATGATACCTCCGTCATGGATTGTTTTGTTATTAAGAATCATCTGAAAAAATGACATCATCAATGACATAAAGGGAGCTTTGCGCCTGTTCATGCCACAATCTGTCATAAACATGTTGAAATAAATGTGTGTGTGTTCGGCTTACATCACACAATGCAGGTTTTTGTTCACGGTGGTCTGTTTACACGATGCTCCTTCAACAATTGGCTTCCAAAAGGCAGGTTTACGTCCCGTTTGATCCATGTTCGTATCACTGCTCTGAGAAGAGCTCGGCGGCTAAATCCCGTTTGTGTGGAAAAGACGTCTGCGTGCCCACGGCCTGCACGCTCGCTGCTGCCACTTGGCCTGCTCTCCGGGCCGCCTCCTCCAGTTGCATGTTGGGATAATGAGCCATGTAAAACGCCAGCGCTCCAATGAAGCTGTCCCCTGCACCCTGCGTAGACATAATGGAACAATGTGTTCTTTTCAGAGTACTTCACATACTACGCAGTAATGTATACTACCAGTGGCATGTACATTTTGGGAATTACAACTCTATTATATACATTACCTACATTTTCAGTAGCTCGGTAGTATTTTGGCAATTTAGATATAACTATTATTTGAATAGGCCGGTCTTCAATGATTAAAATGCGTTTATCAAGTTGTGATAGTACAGGGGTCGGCAACCTTCACTATCATATTTGCCCCCTCATGCTGAAGGAAAAGAAATGTAAAGCAAATGTGTGAAATTGGCGAGGCTTTTTTGGAGTCTTTTCCGTATTCATTGACGCATATTTTAATTGAAATTTTTAAACAAAATTCAATATTGAAGTTTCACTTTGAGCTCCAAGATATTGGTACAATAAATCAAAGTAAAATACCATAAAGATAATAATTACACCAGTACAAAAAAGAACCTTTTTTTGTCGCGACCAAAAGGAGCCACAGCAAGGAGGCTGAAGAGCCGCATGTGGCTCTGCAGCCGCGGGTTGCCTATCCCTGTGCTGGTAAAATAGCTGAAGGAGACTATTAAGAGACTCATTAGCTAGTCTCCAGCAGAGGGTGCTGTGGCACGTGACCCTTGCTGGGAATTTGTCTTGCAGTAATAGACCTTGTTAGTACACAAAACGCTACCCGGGAGTTGAAGATGTGTTGCAAACTTGATTACAATGAATCAATTGACACCTCACTGCCTCATTAATTACCCTTACGGGAAGTTGTCAACAGCGCCGGAACAAATGGTGCACGTCTCGCCTGTTGATAGAGATGGAATGGAATGTGCTGTCTGCACCCGGGGGGGTGGGCTATGATGGGACGGAGTGCCAAAAGAGCGAAGTGATGGGAAAAGGCACAACGGCATGTTGCAACCTGCTCGTGTAAAACCACAAACACCCCAAACCCCCATCCGCCTCGTCTCTCCCCCCCGCACACTGGTTCTCACAAGTCCGCTCCATTACTCATCACTTTGACTCTCAAAAGACTTCATTGCACACTCTGGTTCTGGGAGAGAGTAGCCCTTTTGGTCAGCTGTGCGAGGCGAGTCAGTCATGCATCGCAAACAACTAAAAATAAATATGTGTAACCACGTCCAAAATGCGGTCAGGTTGGGGGTCGCGATGACGAGGGTCTAGAAACGGGTGACAACCACGTCCACAGCAGAGCAGCTAAGGGACAACGCAACTTGGTTTGAATGCAAGGCATGCTATATTATTTAAATCTCTTCCTGGTCCACACTACGGGTGGGACTCCTGGACTGGAGAGATGCTGGAAAGAGTGAGATCAGAGCTCAAACATTTCACAGGCTCGTTGGCTTTCCATGGTGGGACCCACGTTGTGTTTATGTCTCCTGTCTGGTAGCTGGGCCGGGTTCCTTGGGTTTGGCCAGGGCCCGTCCTCTGCAAAAGTGATGCCACTCATGGGGAGGTAACTTTATTGAGCCATTGCAGGAAATTGCTTTGCTGTAGCAGCCGGTGCAGTACAAACAAAAATGAAAATGAATCGTGTATGAAGAGAAGAAAAATGTAAACTCCAATAAAAACAAAGAATAAAGAAAGCCTCCTATGGACGTAATATAGGATCAATACTTGTGTATCAATATTGTGCAATCAGAGCGTGCATGTAAATGTGCAGGGTTGAAATCTGCATGTGTTGATGGATCAGGGGATTAAAAAGAGTACGTCAGCATCAGAGGACACGCTTCCATTGCAAAAGCAAGGCAGTAGATGGCTCCGACTGTGAAAAAAGTACACCAGTCCTTCCGTGTGCAGTTTTATCCAGCTTTTCATCAACATTTAATTAAGGGTGCCCTCACACTGGGCCAGTCATATCTTGCCTGTGCCCACTTCACATCCACAACACGGTGCATTTGGCTGGTGTGAGCGCACGCTTCCTCTCTTTTGGCACGACTGGAAGAGGCTGTGTAGGGCCTGGCGCGATTCCATGCACACGCAGATAGGTAGCAGAGTCATAGCATGACAGGAATGCAACCGGTCCTTCCAGATTCTTAATGATAACTGGCACACTTCATAATAGAAACTAAATAGAAAGACCATAAAGATGCAAAGTCAAACCCACAGCATGCTCGCGCACCTGCAGTACATTTGTGTGCGTAATTCTTGTTTGGTTTGACCTAATTATGTTTTATTGCACTACATATTCAAAGTGTTATGTTTTGTATTTCATTATTCATATTCTTATTTTCTTATCTATCTATATCTATTTGATTTAGGCGACCTTGCACAAAATACATAATCAGAACGACACCAAGTAACACTGGAAAATTCCATACAATCAGAGAAGCTGTTGTTATACAGCAGAACAACAGCGAGGGCAATTTAGTCTACTCCTCTGCTCTGTTTGGTAGTTTTATGATGTTTGTAGCGATTTGTTGTGTTACGTAGCACCAAGGTTCTGGAGAAATTTTGTCTCACTTGACCGTGTGCCGGGTCAGCTATATACAGTTGAAATGACAATAAAGACTTGTTGATTTGACTTGGCTTGAGAATAGAACATGTTGTTTAATCTATGTGATCGCCCCTCTTGCAAGTAATTAATGACAGCTGCAACGTTCTCCAAAATAATCAGCGACTTCAGATACGACTGGAAATAGTCCACAAAGTCATCAAAACTGCAGCAAAACAGCTGAACAGAATGTGTCATCTGATTAACGTGATTACCCCTCTTGCAAGAAGTTAATGGAGTGGCAACATTGCACAAAATAATTCAATCAAAACAACTCAGACTGGAAATAGTCCACAAAGTCATAAAAACTGCTGCAACGCAGCAGAATAGAACATGTCGCCTAATTAATGTGATTGCCACTCTTGCAAGTAATTAATGACAGTGGCAACCATGTTCAAAATAACCAGCAACTTCAAGTATGACTGGAAATAGTCCACAACTTCATTAAAACTGCAGCAACACAGCAGAACAGAATGTCTCATCTAATTAATGTGATCAGCGCTCTTGCAAAAAGTGTTAGACAGTGGCGACCTTGCACAAAAGAAATAATCAAAACGACTCAACGTAAGACTGGAAATAGTCCACAATAATATATACATGCAGCAGAATAGAACATGGCATTTCATTAATAAGATTGGCCCACCTGTAAGTGCAACATAAAAAAATGGACTCAAAAGTACGACTGGAAATAATCCACTACTCAGGGAACTTGCACTAATACAGAAGTGATGGGACAAGCAAGCGGGCCATGCACAGGCCAGGAGAAGGAGGGGGAATCGCGCTCAGCTCGGTGCTAAATAACCGCCCACAAAGCGTCATGGACATCCGTTTCGGTGTAATCCCGCTAACCAACGTGCTTGGCAGGGGAGTAATAAAAACCTTCACTTCAAGTCCAAACTCCCATCCCGCCGATGTCTTTCTCGCTACCAGCGTCTCCTGGCGCTAAAAGATGGAGCGCATGAAGCTCCACAAGGCTGACAAGCGTGCCCCCCCCCCTCCTTCGGCCCTAGCGCTGCTGCCCTCGACACACTTTGGTGAAGGTTAGATCTGGAGGCCTGTCAATCAAGTGACACAAGCGCTTGCCGCGGTTGAACGGTGACGCCGTGCCGGTCGCCTCCTTCCGACGCTCTTTGACCTTTGCGACTTTCTTGCGCCGGTTCTCCGCCGGCACTCCGCCTCAAGTTTGAAATTGCAATGGCAGACGTGTCTGTGAGAAAGAAGGAGGATGGAATGGAAGGAGCAATGGCGAGTGGCGAGTGGCGAGTTCATACCATTAAAAAATGGCATTGACTTGACTTTGGTTCTTCAACATTACAGACAAAATGGTGAAAAGCGGTAGAAGCTTCTTTTCCGCCGGGCACTCTGCAGACATGTTTGACTTGCCGGCTTTCACCGGACAAAAGACCAAGAGGGTGTGTCCGACATAAATGAAGGAGGACAAATAACACAAAAACAAATGCCCGGTCATTCTGACTGACAAGTCTTATTCAGCACTTGCTTTACTTAAGCTTAATAGCGGCATAAGTTCAACTCGGAGGACGGAATTGTTGGGAACAGGGAAGACATTCAACAGTTGTGAAATGCATTTCCTGGCGCTGCCTCAAAGCACGTACTAAACCAGTACTTACTAATCACAATACATTACTTTTGCTTTGTTTGGGAAGAAAGGTGCGAGTTCAATACTAGTCCATGACCCCAAAACCCAGCCACTGGCATTCTGGAGCGCCGGTCCCAAGCCAAATGGGAGGGTTGCTACTGGTACTTCACATTTTTACCCGTCATTCAAGTGTAAACATACGTGGACTATCTTATACGTCTAATTACTTTAGACAGGGGTTGCAAAATGGCTGGTTCTGGGCATTTTATGTCAATTACTGTATCTATATCCTGGCCAAAGGGACTCCCACAAGAGATGATCCCAGGCACTTGGCTTTTTGAAGGAATAGCAAACCCTGAACTCAGTAAGCTTGTCACACAGTGAAAAGAACATGTAACTAAGTGCCGCAAGGAATGCCGGGAAGCCCGAGACAGCGACATTGTGGAAGAGGAAGTGCTACCAGGTCTCTGGAAGGTCCTGGATCTGAAATCCTTTTTCGTGGAATACTTGATGCGGCCCAGTGGCTGAATGGGTAGCAGGTTGGCCTCACAGTCAGGAGGTTCTGGGTTCGAATCTCCGTTGGGAGTCTCTTTGTGGAGTTTGCATGTTCTCCCTGTGCGTGTGTGGTTTTTCCCTTGGTACTCTGGTTTCCTCCCACATTCCAAAAAACATGCACGTTAGCTTAATTGGCGACTCTAAACTGTCCTTAGGAGTGTGAACGTTTGTTTGTCTGCCCTGTGATTGACGGCGACCAGTCCAGGGTGTACCCCGCCTCCTGCCCAAAGTCAGCTGGGATAGGCTCCAGCTTACCCGCAACCCTAAAGAGGATAAGCGGCATAGAAAATGAATGACTGAGTAGAGAAGAAATCTCCGCAGTGGTTTAAGAACCAGTAACTGTATTTCTCACTCTCTCAAGAGGCCTCCTGTGATCTTAACTCCCCTTTTGCTGTGACAGATGCTGCAAACTCCTGAAGCTACAGCCTTTGTCAATGAAAGACACCCTGGGGAGAGCAGAGACCAACTCAGGGGCAAGGCTGACTCACAGTGGCTTCTATGTCCGGAAGCTTCCAAACAGCCGGGGACGACTCCGTGGAAGCAACAAGGGAGGAAGCTTTGCAGATCAAAACCAGCCTTAATTAGACCAATTAGCCCTGTTGCATCTTTGATCCATCTGCAGGATTAATCTTTGACGCTTTCGTGTTCCACCACGCGGGACACCCTAGCAGGGGACGGGGTCAGCAATGTGTGTATCTGTACAGCAGCCGCTCGAACACATGTGATCCATTAAAACGGTGGTTTTCAAACTGGGCGTTATAGCAGGTTGGGCACGGGGCTACCACAAACACGTTTCATTATTACCATATTTTTCAGGGGGGGAGGCAGAAAATTATTTTATCTCCAAAAGGGGGGCGCTGCATTAAAACAAGGTGATGTGGGACTTTTTGGTGTGTCATCCTGACCCAGACTGCTCTGTGCAGGAATGGAATGCCCAGGCGCCGTTTCCCTTTATCATTGATTTCGAGGAAGGAATCTTTCAATTGCTCCCTGAACTCTCCGGTCATGAGATAAAACGGTGACTAATATGATTGTCTAGACCCACTCTGTAGCAGCTGCAAAGTCTGCTTTGGATGGGGCTGTCTACTTTTTGGGGTGGACCTCCCGGAACAGAACCGAGGAAACCAGGCCCACCCAGGTCCTGGAAAACTAATATACGCCTGTGTGTGCTACAGCTTCATTATACTGTCTGCACAAAACACATTCTGCTCTCAGAAGACGCGAGCCTGTGCTCAGTTTATAACAAAGTCAAGAAGCTTTTACTTAAATCAAGATGACTCAACATTCCATACTGACCCGAACACGCGGCGGCATTTTTTACCCGGAAAAAAAAAGTCTGAAAACGATGTGCTGTCTTATATTCAGGGTCTAGAGCAGTGGTCCCCGAACTGCGGCCCCCGGATTTGGCCCGGCCCCCTGAACAATACCAGAGACTTTTTTTTTTCCAGTCTGGCCACACGAACAATACACGCTTTTTTTCTATGAAGAACCCGGAGAGGGTTATTAGGTTATACTTTATTTCATAAATAGCATGATTTATTTGCATCCATCCATTTTCTACGCCGCTTATCCTCATTAGGGTCGCGGGGATGCTGGAGCCTATCCCAGCTGACTTCAGGCGGGAGGCGGTTATTTACTTCATTTATTTATTTCACTTTTTTCATGTGAAGATCCCAGAAAAGGGTTATTCATATACGGTTATGTGTGGCTTTCTGGAAAACGATACGATAAATGTGTGACCCGAACAAAAGCAACCTCAGAACATTCGTTGTTTTGAACGTTTATACAAACAAAACGTCTTGTTACAATACAGAGACATGGAGGCTTAATTATGCTCATGTTTATGGATGGGTACTGTTATACAGAACTTGGCTTCCTGTTTCTGGTATTTCTTTTCAATGTTAAAAAGAATAAATTGTAATGAATTGCTTTGACTGAAAAGAATAAGTTAACGTTGAACTGGTGCATGTTGAATACAGGAAGTGAATATGTGTACTAGCAATTGATGTGAGATGTAGAGGCGGTAGGACTGAAAAAGCTTAGCTACTTCCTGCTACTTTTCGGACATGTGGAATTGCGAATTGTGATGTGACGCACTCCAAGTATGCTATACATACTATGTATGTTTGAAATAAACTCAATCAATCAATCAATGTTTACATTTAGGCAGCCTTGCGATCGTCACGCTTTTTCTGTTACAAACTGACCCCCCATCAGAGACGGGAAAAGTTATGTGGCCCTCACATGGAAAAGTTTGGGGACCCCCGGTCTAGAGGTTTATACAGTTGCACTGATTACATGAATCACTAGGTGTCAGTAATCCACCGAAGCGTCAGACTTTCAACCCGCTTTTTTGCAGGTTTAAATGAGATCACAACAAATAATGACACAAGTTACTGTTACAGGCATGACCCCCAACGAGCTAAACTCAACTCTCCCTGACGTCACTTCCTTATCCGCTATCTTGGGTGATACGAATGGAAAGGTGACTATAATGGTGGTGTTTAATTTCTAGTTGGCTCTAATAATGGTAGAAAAATGCGTTTAGAAGATCGTAAAAAGGTCTTCTATGCCGTAACTATGAAAATATTCCATGTTTAAAAAAAGAATCTTACTTTGTGGAAATTCACTTTTGACAGTCGTGTCTGGAACCAACTAAACGCAATAAACGATGGATTACTCTGCAGGTAAACCACGCACATGCATTTTCTCTTTCTATTGTTTTATTTCTGTGTGTTCTTTTCTGTAATCTTAATACTGGTCCGTGTAGCGTTCCAGTTTGAAGGCTCAGATGCAAGCTGCAACGACGCTCTCTAAAAGTACATTTTCGTGGAACCTGAGCTGGTTCAATACAATTATTTTACAAAGATCTTCTATGCTACAGACGGTATATTTTGAATTTGGTAGTCGGTGAAATGGAAATTCCATGGCCGTAACTCTTACGGTATTGAGGTACAGTGGTACCTGGGTTATTGTCCACCCCAGTTAGTGAGTTTTTTGGTTAACAACCCAATGTTTTGCTGAAATCCTGCCTTGGCTTGCGTTCACCCGCTTATTACCGTCCGGTTTGTTTAACGCCGCCATCTTGGATCACACGCACAAGACTAAATCTCACGGTGCTTGCATGTCATCACGCAATGCATTTTAGAGCACCAGCATTTGTTCACTTGTTGCAAGAGGGAGATACACGACGTATCAAACACACGACCGTGCAAAAGAGAGACAAAGGTGCAAGACCTCCAAATTTTGGGGCTTAAAGACCGTCGTCATTTCATGTGAATGTGACATCGAGGCTCAGTCCTACCAACCCGGAGCTGCATGGAGGGTGACACTGTGTTCCTCACTCTGTGTTTTTACATCCATAACGCTCATTCATGTTTTTAAAAACAAAACATAAGCATTCCAACTTACTGTAGCAAGTTTGTGCTTTGGTCAGAGTCTGTTTTGGTTTGAGTTGGACCATCTGGAACGGATTAATGACTTTAACTAAGGCACCACACTGTAGTAATGATAAAATCATCTTTTGATCTAATGACAAAATTACCAATGTGAATGCAAAGTGACATGCAGAATAAGTATTTTCTTTGTTTCCATTTTTGTCACCATTAGTCATCATGCTAGTTTTACGATAATGGTGATCAATGAAAGTCAGCACTGTCAAGCAGCGGGCAGCAGAAAACAGACATGACTAACAAAGATTAGTTTTGTCTTTGCATTTTAGGCAGCTATTCCGTATAGGGGATGGGGAAAAGTCTAGACGCAATTGGATTCTCCCAGGTGGTTAATGGAGCCACCCACTGTCATAATCACATGACCGACCTACTGTTGATATATGGTATTGATACCGAACAATAACTCTGACAATATCCCTTAGAATTCCATCCATCCATTTTCTGTAATTCCAATGTGTTAAATACACCGGTAGACAAAACGGTCTCTACCAGGTCAGACGACAACATGACCATATTTTCATGACTGAAAACCAAGGCACTCAGCCCGGCAGTGAGATACTCAAATCATACGGAAAGTTTACCCAAAGATGCCTTATAGTTTCAATTCTTCTCTGTAGGGATAGATAATGGTTAGATTACAAAATGCTACCAAAAAGCAAAGATACAAATGCAGCGGTACCTTGACTTACGAGTGCATTAACTTACAAGTATTTCGACATACGAGCCGGACACAATTTTGCTTTGGTATAAGAGCTTAGAGGTGACATAAAAACATCTATTAAAGCCCCATCCAGACCAAGACGATCCAAGGCCTAAACCCACAATTACAAATCACATATTGGGGTGGCAAGCGAACGACAGCGCTGGCGTCTTTCGAACCCTTTCGAACTTGTCATCCCTGCTGAGCAAAGTCGGAGCAGTCACAACCAAAGGGTTCATCATAATCAAAAACACCGTGTTTCCACAGCAGACTCTGAAGAAATACAAACACCGATAACAACCCCCCCACCCCCACTCCAGTAAAAGGCCTTTACTGGAAAAGGAATTATTGTGTCCAAAAGAGTTAAACACCCCCCCAAGTTACGGGCCCTTCAAAGAACAGAAGCGGTGGTTTGTGAATGTGTGTGTGTGTGTGTGTGTGTCGTGGGGTTGGAGGTGGGGGGTACACAGCAGGACTAACCACAGCGAGGCTGCACCGCTTTCTGCTGACTGATGCAGGCCCGCAAAGTGAGTCACAGAACAGGATGACGATGGGGGACGGGGGGAGGGGAGTGCATGATAAGGGCAGTGATGTGTGTCTACTTCACCATGTCGGGGCACAACACAGGTCACACGGCCCCCAAGAAAGCCATCCTTTTGTTCCTGAAATGTCAGTGATTTGGGCAAAACAAGAAGATACAGTCATTTCATTCAAGCACAGTCACCTCCTCTTGCTCGCTTACTTTTTCCTGGATCACTGCGTGATGAATCGCTTTTTGGTTAAAAAAAAAAAAAAAAAAGTTATCTATAAGGCATCGGTGTCCAGAGAAAAAAGTTGTAATTTAATGAGAATTATTCTACAACAATAACACCATAATATTATGGGGAGAAATAATGCCATTTTAGTAGCATAGAGTTGATATTAAATAAAAAAAAATGTGTTAGTCATAATATGAAAAACAAAATAATGTAATTTTCTGCAGTAATATAAGAATAAAGTCAAAATATTATGGGAATACAGTTATAATATTACAAAAAGAAAATGTGTAAGATTATTAAAAAAGAAAGTTGAAACATTTGTAAAGTTAAAAAACACCAAAAATATGACAAAAAGAGCAAAGACCAAAGGTTATAATAATAATATATATTTTCATACCATTTTGGGAATAATGTCATGAGAGGTAGAAAAAAGAAAGAACACATAGTTGGAACATTAAAAGAAAAACCAAAAAATTGAAAACACCCCCCCCCCAATTTTAAAAATAAAATTTTTAATTTTGGCAAAAAAGGCCAAAACGCCAAGAGAAAAAGATGCAGTTCTACAGGAATAAACATAATATTTTGAGGGAAGATAATGTCATTTTAGTAGCATAGAGTGAAAAGGTTTTTTTTGTTGTAATATTTAAGTTAAGTTAATATTATGAGAAACAAACAAATAAAGTTACACCATTGTGGGAATAAAGTGCAAATATTATGGGAAAATTTTTTTTACCCATGTTTACAAAATATCAAAGCGGCCCCTTCAGTTTTCAAATACGTGGCCCTTGTTGGAAAAAGTGTGGACAACCCTGCTTAAAGGGATTGACTCGATCATGCAAACAATAAAAAGCCGCTAAATGGCACGAATGACACACTCAAGGTGGCGGAAACCAAAACAACAGAGGAAGGCAAACACAAAGTGAGATGCTGGTGATGAAAGAACCCACAGAGGTCCAAGTCAAATGAGTCAAACATGACTCGGCTCTTTCAAAGGAGCGAGGAAATTAGCCATCACATTGGAAGGGCTTAAAAATATCCCACTGCAACAAAAAGTGAATAATTACGCAAACTAGTAAGGAACTTTTGTGGTCTCATTAGTGCTATAACATTGTTTTGAGTTAAATAAAATAAAATAAAATGTCTATGCAGTACCAAACAAAGGTTTTGTCACACATGCAACACACTATGTTTACTGGCACTGTAAATACATTAAAAAAAATTTTTTAAAATGACATTCAGAGCATACATCTACCCAGGAAAACCACTGCTAATTTTGATTAACACTGAACTTTAAACCTCAGCTTTTGCATACACGTCAACGTTGTCCTTATGAGTCATGCATTATTTGTTAAAAAAAAAGGGGAAAATATCTAATAATCTCGCAAGGTAAACCGAAGTGAAAATATCTCAACCTTATTTAGTAGACCTTATATTTTCACTCCCACTGGGTGAAAAGGTCAGTACAATGTTCTACTAGGGAGAGGAAACGAATGACAAAAGAGTAATACCGAATTCTGCAGGCAGACGATGTGAGCGAGTCACACAATGGACTCTAATTTCGCAGACCGAAGTACCTTCGCCTGCGCCTCACCAATGAGCGTGTTTTAGGCGCATTCTGCAATTCCGTGCCACGCGAAGCTTGGCATAAGTACGCCTCCGTCCCTCCTACCGGCGCAAGTGGCAAAGAGGGAGGAGAAGAGGCGTGACTAGGATTAACACAGCCGGGTCAAGTCTTCACCAATCAGATGAGCTCCTCTCCTCACCTTTAAATGCGCCGCCAGCGAAGCAAATTACAAGTTTTTTTCAATATGGATGAAGACAGCGAAAGACGGCTGAACTTCTCCCAGACGGAAAGTGATGTTTTGGTTCACGAGGTTCGAGCTTGCAGTGGCTGAATATATAATAATAATAATAATACATTTTATTTGTTAGGCGCCTTTCAAGGAACTCAAGGTCGCCTTACAAAGTGACAAATACAATAAAACAGTTAAAAACATAAAATGCAATTAAAAACAAATACATGATAAAAAGACAGTTGTGGTCACAGTGCATAAGCTTTTCTAAACAGATGAGTTTTGAGTTTGGTTTTGAAGTGTGGAAGAGAGTCAGAGTTGCGGAGGTCAGAGGGGAGGGTGTTCCAGAGCTGGGGGGCAGAGCGACTGAAAGCTCTACTCCCCATGGTGACGAGGCGGGCCGGGGGTGCAGTGAGCTGGAGAGAGGAGGAGGAGCGGAGTGACCGAGCGGGTGTAGCAATACGAAGGAGGTCGCTCAGGTATGGGGGGGCGAGGTGGGGTATGGCTTTGAATGTGAGCAGAAGGATTTTGTGGTGGATGCGTTGTGTGATGGAGAGCCAGTGGAGCTGTCGTAGGACTGCTGAGATGTGGTGTATGGAGGGTGTGTTTGTGATGATGCGAGCGGCAGAGTTTTGTACCTGTTGAAGTTTATGGAGTATTTTTATATGGTCACACGAGCAGACCTCCACGGGCTGATGATGCAAAAGTGGCCTGGGAGGAGATTACAAGTATCGTAACTCAGGTTTGCCGCGTAAAAGACACATTGCCAAGCTCGTGGTCTGGCACTTGTCACTTGTGTTTGCATGTGAGATGATGATCATTTTTGCAATTCTCCGTTACACAATCAAAGATGTCAATACGTTTGATTTAGCTTTTATTTACTGTTACTGTTAATCACATCCGTATCAGATCCACTGGTCACCGATGAGGAGGAGGAGGAGGGGGGCGGCAATAGGGACAGAGGAGGTGGTGGCCAAAAGGAAATGGCGTGACAGAGGCAGACAAGAAGTCAGTATACTGTAAATGAAAATGTATGTGCTGATTCAGATAGTTACTTTAAACAGCGGTTGTTGTGATTATGAAATGCATTCAAATGTGGCTGACATTGTGTAAAGCGGCCTGTGGGGTTTTGGTGACGTGTGCGCCAGTCAGCCAAATTAGCACTAGACCGGCTGCGATTCGCCCGGCGCCGAGAGTACACCAGGTTGGAGCCAGCGAGCTTTCAGAACAAATTGTCACTACGCCAGGCTGAATCAGTCGGCACCTCCCCCTGCTGCGCCACCACACCCATCGTGGCGCGCCTCGGTCTACCAAATTACCAAACCGGTGTTACGCCAGACAAAATTACCACTGCGCAGCCTGCGCTATCCACAAAATCAGAGCCCAATATGTTACTCTAATGGTGTGTCATTCTTACTGTGGTGTCTACTGCCGTGACTGCTATTGCTGGAACATGTTTAGGAGACCAATCCTGTGCGTCGAGCACCACACATCCTTGGGCTCCCAAGGTGATAATGACTGTGGCGCATCCTCGCCTCAGCAGCTCCCGGCCGGCCATACATGCCTCCTCCACGGTATTCACTGATGAGCCTGTCAGCAACTCAGCCTAGATGGTGGCACAAGAACAGAATTTGATTCAACATATTGCTCAACTCCCCAGCTTTTTCAGGTTAGTAACTATAGTGGATCAGTACACATGTACAGCCCAATACTGCAGGCGCGAAGAGATGTAATATAAATAGAGTAAAGCAGAACATAGCAATTTACTGCAATTTCAGTGTAATCTGTTGTCTGTGAATAATCTGTTTTTTTTAAAGCTCCAGTTAACTGTTTAGTGTGCGTAATTCTGGTAGGAGCCAACTTCTAATTACACACTGGGAGCCGTCAGATAGACTTCCAGTCTCTTTCAGCTGCACTGGATTTGTCAGCACTCCGTGGCGCCAAGACGTTCAGTGGGAACGCCGTCTGACTGTTCTGCTTCATCTGGCTGCAAACTGACTAAAAGGTGACAAAGCAGATGTTTGAGGAATTGAAATGAAACTCAGAAGCACAATATGTCTTCCATAATATAAAACGGAGACATCACATTACTGCATTTTCAGGTGGGGCTTGTAATGTACTAGTAATTAGACATGGGCTCTATTTAAAAGTGGAAATAGTACTTACTCTAATTTAGTTTTGTATCATATTAGCATTAAGAATACATTTTTTACATTAAATTGTGTAATTATAAAAATATATAATATACAGTAACTATTTCCTTGTCTCCCCCCTCCCCCCAATGGTTATTACACTTGTTGGTACACTGTTGCAAAAATGAATATAAAAAGGTGGCAATCCTGTGCATATTAAAATGATCATTCCAAATGTAAAAAATATGATATTAGATATACATGTAGACAAATTGTTTGATTTTTAAAGAACATTTTAAAATCATGCTTGTAGATAATTGTTAATACACTGAAAAATATCGAGGGTGGTAAAGTTGCTGTTGAGTCCAAATGCAGAAAAAAAAGCAAAATAAGGTGAAGTAAGGTGAACATGCTCATGCAGGCGAGCTTGCTAAGTGCATTTAGTCGCATTATGTCGTGTAACAAACAGACGGCGTGGGCTGGGATCCTGGGCGGCGGAGGGAGAATCATGGTGACTCGGAGAGCCCGATGACTCAAACATAGTAGTATGAGCGCCCGTTACGTCTGGCACACCTTATTATAGTATTGCCTTGCAAACTAAAGAAGCTTAGCATATACTGAAATCATTTTTATTGGACAAATGCCATGTTTAAATGCCAATCTTATTATCAATATATTGATAATAAAATATAGTTCAACCAGACACAATGGTGGGAACATGAAAATACTTTTAAGACCAAACTATAGCTATCCAAATAAGTGCAGCACATGCAACAAATATGTAAATTAGGGCTGTCAAAATATTAAACATTTTAATCAGATTTTCAGTTTTTAAATTAATTAATCTTGATTAGTTGCCATTAGCAGGTATGTCTGAAATATGGTAATTTTGTACTGTATTTAATTAACAGAAAAATAAATGACAGGACTGGATTATATGTTTTATATATATTATGTACATATATATATATATATATATATATATGTGTGTGTGTGTGTTTGTAATTTATGTAGGTAATTTAAAATACATTTAATCGTTGTCAGAGTATTTTCCGGCATACTTAAATGTAGCAAATTGTCCATCCAAATTAAGAGTTACCAAGTGAGTGATAGGAATATACACGTCATGTTTTTCCTTATCTTCCTGTTTATTCTCACACACACACACACACACACACCTTATGAAGCTGTTTTTGTGAGTGTCCCGGTATGCATCTCGAGTTCTAATGAGACTGAGCTGAAGTGTTGTTCCCCGGTTGAACGGACTAGAGGCGTGTGTGAGTTGGCGAAACATACAGTGTATGGTGTTGGAATTGTACTGCTGTCGATGTGTCAGAATGAGGTTATAACAAACGGCAGCGTGCGGACGCTCCACTATATATTTTTCTCTGCCGTGGTAACACAGAGGTGTGCTTGCTCTGATGCGCATGCGTTAATTACGCCAAAAAATGGAACATAATTAATGAAATATGTTTATATGTGTCTCTTGATTGTCTTCTGTGTATCTGCCATATATGTATTTATATATGTATATACTGTATTTGCATACATGTATTATATACTGTATATACAGTATATATTTCATTGGTATTGTTTTCTTCTGTTTACTGTACCCAGCGTGAGTGCAGTGTGCAGGGTAATGTACAATGTGTGCTAATTTATTTTGTGAGGTTCAAAAAATAAAGAATCAATCCTAAATCGATCAAATTAATGATTTACCCCCGTGAATGCAATATAAAAAAAAATAAGGGGACGGAGCCTTTAGTTTTGCTGCCCCCTCACTCTAGAATTTCAGCCATTGGATTGTAAAATATAAAACAAGTTCTATGCCGCTTAATCCTCATTAGGGTCACGGGGGTATGCTGGAGCCTATACCAGCTGACTTTGGGCAAGAGGTGGCCAGCCAATCACAGGGCACGCATTGTACCTAGTGAGTGAGCGCTACTAGATAATACGTTATGGTGGGCGTTGAGGTAAAATAAAGCAACATTTTAAGTATCACCCTGTGATCTCTTTCTTTTGCATGGGTTGGGGTCGGGATACAAACTTTTGGCATGCGGGCTCCACAGATGGATGCGAAGGATAACGTCCCCTCGCCATAAAGCTTCTCAACATTGCTGGCTGGCTGATGATCAAAGAGTGCCTGCACTTTGTCTTGCTTAACTCCTGCCATGCTCCACCTTCCTGTGTGTACACCGAGACCACACATGCATATACAGACACGTACACACACCTGGCCTGTGTGTGTGTGTGCCCCAGATAACCTCACAGAACCCACAAGGATCCAAGCACACCTGACACTGATGCTATAGTGTCAAATGGCGGTCTGAGAATGTGATCTGTCGAAGTGAGCAAAGACCTTGGACAGTTCAAAAATAAACCACAGTGTATCTATGCCTTAGGAGCCCGCAGCCATGCTGGTACATTCGGGTGCAAAAAAACAACAGTTTTGTTAGTCATCATCTTCACAGGATTTTGCCTCCCTGAATCCCTCTTGTTACTAACAAGACAAGTTTGTGTATAAGTGAAACACACACACACCTGTCTTACAGTAGAGGCAGAATTAGGAGGTTGAGAAGGTGGGTGTTCTTACACTGCAACATGTGAAAAATATTACATATAATATTAGATATATATAAATATGCTGTCAAAAATAAATTACATAATCATTTATGTAATTAATTATGTCAAATGTTTAGGGTAACTAATGCCTGCGCACCCCACTAGGCATGGGCTGATTCCGATGGCATAACAACATTGCAGTCTACTTTGGCTAATACTGGAATTTTCTTAGTAAAAGAAAACAAAACAAAGCAAAATGCAAATAAATGTAATCAAGTGACCCAAGAAGGTCAGAACATCCCTCTATCCATCTTCTATGCCGCTTATCCCCACTAGGGGCGAGGAGATATGCCGGAGCCTATCCCAGCTGACTTTGGGCGAGGTACACCCTGGGTTGGTCAAAGTTTCACTTTTTTTTTTTACACTGAAAAGTGCCAGTAAGTCATAGAATCCCAAGTCATAGAATGTCCCTCATGCGGTCCTCTCATTTTCTTAATGATAACCAAAATATTTCATAATAGAAATAAAATATAAACAGTCAAAATAAAGCAGTAGCTCCCATTTTTCCCCATTGCTTCCGTTCATGTCCACCCACCTGGCTTTCCAGCGTTTTACGGCTCTACAACACATCACATAGGCAGTTCAGGTTAACCCCTCAGGGGTTCAGAAAGCACATCTGCCCTGTTGCGATTCCCAGCTAGCCATGCCCACTTTGGCTCATCTGTCTTCACCTGACAGCTAGGATGTGAGGTGCTATGACGGTAAAAGGGTGGAGGTATCTATTGCCATCTTTACACTAGAAGGGGTGCATGTACAGCATGTCTAAAGAACACAGTGGGACTACTGATGTGTAGGCAGGGGTCATGATGCAGTTAAAATCACTGCCGGAAGGTGTGCACGCGCCTGACTTCGGAGATGCTTTTAATGTTCGTATTAATGGCAACGTAAAAAGCATTATGGCATAAAATTGCCAAGATTGTTGGTCCGTTTAAACGTTTACCGTCAATCATGTAACCACAATAAAAAAAAGCTCACAGTATTTTAGCTGACAGTTTTGTGTGTTTGTGTGATTCATCACCTCAGTCTCATTGCAGCAAAACACATCAGAGACTCGGTAGAACCCGGGATCCAAGTCGGGGATGGCGGGCGCTGGGTTGAATATTGTCTTAACTGCAACAAGAAAATCCGACAATGTCACCGACAATGTTATCTTTCGATATTATATACTGTATAAGTACAGTCATTACAGTTATGGCTAACAGCGGGGAGGCTGGGCTTTACTTATGGCTGTGCTAAGAACTTGTGATGACTACAGACATCCAAAAAGACATCAGCTTGTAGAGGAGAGAAAAGTCAACAACAAGAGTTTGAACCGCCATCATGCATGAAGTCACACCAGGTATCAGCACACATCAGACATCGAAGGATGAACTCGAGGCTTGTCGGGTAGTTTTTGTTGTCTTTTTGTGGATTTTACTGTGACAATTATTCTAAAAGCCTAACTTAATAACAGTTGTTGTGAACAATCATTTTTATGTGGATTGGACCTGGCAGGACGCTGTCTAGGTCGTCGTCAAACTGCATCCACGGGTAATTAATTGTCTATCATGGTTGTCATCTTGGATCTTGGACTTTTTGCGGTTTTTGTTGAGTTGTGTTTGTCTCGGTTTACTTAGCTTTCCAGTTCTTTCTAGTTTCTAGTAAACTCAGTTCATGTCTGTCACTTCTTAGCCATACTTCAACGGCTAAGAAGGAACGTCAGAAAAGACAATGGATGTGTGAAATAAAACAAAATACTTCAAAATGAAAGTGTTGATTGTCCTTTTTACGGGCACTGAAGGCTCACCGTTTCGCTGCGTCTCATTGTAAACATACGACCCCTCATCTAACGACCCCTCCTCTGGCATAATAGGAGCTGGGGGGGTCAAGGAATGGCACTATTTCATAAACACGCACATGCACAACGTAGCCAAGACTGACTGTAGTGTAGTGCCTCTCAAATAGTGGGGGGGCCACCCTCTGGGGTTGTGGTGAACTGTCAGAGGCAGGGAGGACTCAGTTTTCGTGCAGACCTGCCAACATGAATGAATTTGTCGTACTCCAAGTGCAATTTGGCTCTTGAAGGTGCTTGTATGCTCCGCTGGTTTCTGTTTCGGGTCAGGGTGTACAGTACACACAAATAAATACATATCAGTTTCTCTCAGACCATCTGCAACTGAATCAGGGTGTGTAAAAAAGGCGGGTAATACGGTAGAATTAACGTGATGGGGGGGTCTCACGCACAACTCCAGCCCAGTATTGGACTGGGAAGGAGCTTTCTTGAACGGGCCACTGGTGCTAAGACTACCCTGGTGTATTTTAAGCTCTCTGATGATTTTGCACAATTTGTCACGTTGGGATTTCTCCAATGTCCCATAGTTGTGTTTTTTTTCCTGTCCTGACTGATGTGGCTGTATGAATCTCTCATGCTTCACCCACGCCTGGGAGACTGAGGGTATTGCTTGTCTTGATCCTTTGTGGCTTGGATTTGGTTGGTGTTCTGCTTGAGCCAGTCCTTCCTGGAGGTCCAAGGTCTACTTTACCAAGCCGGTGGTCACCCAGTCTTTCCTGAGTGACACAGGTGAACCAGAAATGAAGTTGTGAGACAACTCAGTGCTCAGGTGATTACCAATACCCCCATTTAGATAAGTGTAGCTCAGGCGGTACCAACTTTCACGTTTAAACCTTTAACCACAACCTCCTCCAGTTGGTGGCCCAGCTGCTTCTGGATTCCAGATTTCTCCCTCTTAAAATGTTACTTTAAAAACTGCGCAGTTAATAAGTGTTTTATGATGGCGAGAGGTAGACTCCAGAATTCATCATTTCTATTTCCTTTTGACTCATAAGGGAAATATGAAGCTCCGCTTGCTTCATATTGATTCTTATTAGCCACATAGCTGCACGTGGTCAGCGACATTTTCTACAATAAGTACATACATTCGTCCCTTTCCAGGCTCTACAATCAAGCTCTAAAACTACCTACCTAATTAAAATTCCAGCAGAACAAAGAATCATAAGCTACTGCTGGGGATTCTGCTTGCTGGCAAAGCTCAAGTGGATAATTCTCTATAAAAAGGCACCTTTTAAATGATTAAATTAGCATTTACTTAGGGGAAAAAAAGAAAATACTGGAAACCGGCTAGTGGAAACAGCCTCATATCCAGTTGCTGTAACCCTTGCATTTCCAGGGCGTGTGTGTGTAGACTCGGAACAAGGTATTTAACCCTCTAAATGTGTGTCAATGTGTGGGTGATGAGATGTGTTGTGACCTTTTCTGTGTGTGTATATGTTTAGGAGCACAGCACAGAGCAGTTTGTCAGGAATAATCCTCCGTACATGTTGCACATCACTGTTTCATGCAAATTCATGAGTATTAATGCACCTAATACCACGATTTCTGTGTACGTGTGAGGATAAGCCCAGCTTGACGAAGCGATTAATTCTGACACCGCTGTATACAAAATAAAGCCTCGTGCACGTGTGTGTGTGTGTGTGTGCATGTGCATTAGTGATATGTATTTTCACGAAGGGTGATATCAAAGTCAGTTCTGTAAAAGTGTGCATCCAGGTTTGCGTGTGTGTGTTTGTGTGTGTTTGCGTGGGCACATATGAGAGCAGATGTGTGGGTTTGCGCTGGGCTTTGGCCACCTGGCGCTTTGAGGTAAATGTTGGGTAAAAGTGGAAATAATGTCTGCTATTTCCACACACGCACATGCACACACGCACTCACATTGTTAGTTGATGAGCCAAGGCCATGTCTCATTATGCATCAGGTGCTCTCCCTCGATTTTCAGTTGGATTTCTGGACTTTAGCGGCTTGTTGTGGCACAGGTTAACGCTGACAACAAAAATAGTATATACTGTATATATATCTATATATACATAGATACACTCACTCTATATATATATATACATACACACACACACGTATATATATATATATATATATATATATATATATATTTAGCCAGATGAATGACTGTTATTAATATATTTTTATTGCTACATGGCAAACAAGTTACCAGTAGATTCTCAGAAAACAAACAAGACCCAGAATTGATGATATGCACGCTCTGAAGGCTGTGCAGTTGGGCAATTCGTTGAAACGGGGGTGTTAAAAAAATAGCAGTATCTGCCTGTGGCTTTACAAAGACAAAACTATTTTATACAAACTTTTTTGTTTCTATGATTTGGCAATCCTCGTTTTATTACTAATATTTCGTTTTTTATAGCTGCCTCCCATCTGTTTGGCATGGAGTCAACCAACTTGTGGCACCTGTCAGCTGTTATTCCACTCCAAGATTCTTTAACAACATTCCACAATCCATCAACATTTCTTGGTTTTGCATTTTTGATGTCACCCCACAAGTTCTCCACTGGATTTAAGGTCCGGGGTTTGGGCTGGCCGCAACCTAACATGATTTTGCTGGTTTACTAGTGTGCTTGGGGTCATTGTCTTGTTGAAACAGCCATTCCAAGGGCATGTTCTTTTCAGCATCAGGCAACATGACCTCTTCAAGTATTTTGATATATGCAAACTGATCCATGATTCCTGCTTTGGGATAAATAGGCCCAACACCATTGTAGGAGAAACATGCCCATATCATGATGCTTCACTGTCTTCACTGTGAACTGTGGCTTGAATTCAGAGTTTGGGGGTCGTCTCACAAACTGTCTGCGGCCCTTGCACCCACAAAGAACAATTTTACTCTCATCAGTCCAGAAAATGTTCCTCCATTTCTCTTTAGGCCAGGTGATGTATTCTTTGGCAAATTGTAACCTCTTCTGCGCGTGCCTTTTTTTGTTTTAACAGAGGGACTTTGTATTTTTGTAAATAGATTAAATTCACACAGAACACAGACATCTTCTAACCATCACAGTACTTACAGGTAACTCCAGACTGTCTTTGATCATCCTGGAGCTGATCATTGGCTGAACCTTTACAATTCTGGCTATTCTTCGATCCATTTTGATAGTTGCCTTTCGTTTTTTGCCACGTGTCTTTGCGCTCCATTTTTAAGTTTTTTCCTCTCCAAGCAACTTTTTAATCAAAGTTGAAAAATGACCCATTTTCAAAGAGAAATGCATGTTCAAGAAGTGTTGGCTTCATCCTTAATTAGGGGCCTCCTGATTCACACCTGTTTTTTCACGAAATTGATCACTGATCACTGATTGAATGCCACACTGCTATTTTTCTGAACACACCTTTTTCAAGTAATTGCCCAATTGCACAGCCTTAAAAGCATGCATTTAATGAATGCTGGGTCTTGTTTATTTTCTGAGAATCTACTGCAGCTACTTGTTTGCCATGTAGCAATAAAAATGCACTAATTATAGTACTCTGGTTAATCACATTGGACTGCTATTATTTTCAACATTACTGTATATACACACACACACCATTCGGTACCACTGTGAATCAAACAACACTGTAACCCAAGTCACAAACGTTACATAGTCAGCTGACATCAAAGTCCCCTCTTGATTCATTGTTGGTCCTCTGTGGAAAAAAATCAAATCCCCGCAGGCAGAAGCAATCAGCGGCTCCGGTTGTAGCTGACTGCAAATGCAGTCTCAAGAGGCATGAAAAATTGCATTTTTCAGCTTTAATATCCAAATCCCATAAAAAATAACTTGGTAATACATGCAATAAAAGTTGTCATTGTGTTTGTAGTGGCTAGTTACATGCAAAACCATAACAAAGTCAATTTGGGGCATGTGCACCCTGAAATCCATTATGGAAATGTGTTTTTCCACACTTGTTATTGTTGCTAATACTTTTTTATGTGTTGCCTTGACCTCGGCTGTAGTCATTTTGATCATTGTTTTGGTTTATTTTATAATTGTAACATTTAACAGCAAACTGGAAATACCAACGCTTCAGCGACAGAACTATCGTTTAAATATGTGGTTATCTTTATTGCCATGAAGTGTGAATTATTTATCTCTCGGCTGAATTCATTGACGGTTATCACTGTGCCAATCTGGTAAATGATGTCACACTATTTAGTACGTAGCTGATGCAGCTATCACCATCCCGCCTACACACCCTGTGGCCGGAAGTTAGGCCAGATTAGGGTTTGACATTCCAAACTGTAATGTGGTACTTTGGCCTGAACTATTTGGGTTGTTTTATTGTTTGCTTGTCTCTTGTAGCTAATTGATAATGTGTCAGGGTTTAAGCACTGAAATTGAGCAACCCCCCACTCTTTTTTAAAATACAGCACCCAATGCTGCTGTTAATTGCATGGTACATATTATACCACGGGTGTCCAAACATTTTCCCACAAAGGGCCGCATACTGAAAGGATGCAAAGGTGCATATTTATATATTGCAAACTTATGTTTTCATACGTCAAGAAAAAACTGCATCTCAGCTTTGTGATATAGGCTATAGCTAACTTATTATTAGCATAAACTTCTGTCCTTCTTTTTCCCCCATTATTGCTGTTTTTTTATTTTCCAAGTCTTCTATATTCAAACTTCTTATAATATTACATCTTTTACCCCAACCAACCCAATGTTTCAACTGTATGTTACTAAATGACATTGTTTAGCAGTCTCATTTAGGAAGTCCAGACTTCCCGATCCCTGGCCACCTCTTCCAGCTCTACCAGGAGGAACCCTGTCACCCCGGGGAGGAGACTGTTGCCCCTGCGACTCGGACCACGACATGCAAAAGAAAATATAATCACGCTATTTTGTAAAAATTCTAGCTTTTTCTCATTTAAATACAATTTTGCTGTCTTTATTCTTATAAAACTACTACGACATTCTTACATTTTCTTTCTGGAATATTATGACTTTGTTCCCTTTATACTTTGACCTTATACGCATAATATTATTCACTTTTTTTTCCCAACCTGATTTTCCAGAAATGATAGTTTTATTTAGTTTTGTTTGTTTCTGACAATATTACATCTTTAAAATAATAAAAATGTTTATATTTCAACGTTATGCTACTAAACTGATGTTGTTTTGATGAATAAATAAAAATGATAGAATAATCATGTTATTTTCATAAAAGTATATATTTTTCTCAACTACTAATGGTAGGTATTGTTTTTTGTAATGTTTTTTTAATTTATAATACGTTTAGAATTTTATTTATTTTTTAATTTTAATTAATTTTAATTAATTTTATTAGAACTTGAACGTTTCGCTAATCACAGTTGAAATATTCACTTGTTGCGAAAATGTCACTAAGCCAAGTAATAGTTGTATTCACGTTGTTGTGTTGAGCACTGTAAATAGTTATGTTATTTGTTTGAAGTCATAGACTGATCCTAGGAGGATGTACAAATGTTTTTTTCCACTATCTGTTCCTGTATCTGCCATCTGTGCCGTGATCACAGTGTTTGTGTCAAGCGTGATATTTCCAGTGCTGATTGCAAATAAATGGACTGGCCTGGTGCTGCAGTGTACGTGCACAAAGCAACAAAGACATTGCTGGAAAATGGAAGCCAATCAAAATGCATACAAGTGGGACTTTTGTGAAACTTCCTGATACACAGAATCTACATGTCTGATGATGCATGCAGCGTCAGTGTCAGTCTCGGGTGTCAGTGAAACCACAAAAACAAACTCTCGCATGTAAACAGCAGCGGGCGCAGGTGTTGCATTAATGGATTTCCACAAATTGAGTCACGTCTGGTAAGAAGGTGTGCACCTGTGAAGGTGTGTGTCTTGACTGTATGAATCTGACAGAAGTGGTGGATATGTGGCAGAGAAATGTTTATCAATTAAAACAGAAGTAGCTACATGTTGCTCATTTAAGAAAAACTATGAAAGGGAAACAAAGCCAAAGCGGAATAGGAAATGGCGATCACACACGCATATCTATAGTATACAGACACACACACACACACACACACCGATGAGTCATCCTTGTACAAAAGGTTATAAGTGCTTCTAATTGCATCTGCTGGTGAGCAATTCAGGCTTGCTATCACTCACACAAGGTGACAGAAAAAGAAACATGATTTCTTGATAATGAATGTAATATCATCTCATCAATATTGATTACTAATCTGAGTCATCGCTCAAATAAAGTCTCATCCATAAGTCTATGAAAACTGGAACCTACTGTATGCTGACTCGATGGTGCCTCATGTAATTTGAGCAATGCTCATTCCACCATCCTCTCTGCCAAACCCATTAACACCCATTCCCTTTAGAGAATTCCATTTACACAGTGCTGTTGGTGTCGCAACGTTGAGGTGGCATCTTTGCCAAGCTCCATCGCTGTCCTCGTCCCTCTCCTGCCACATGGTTGGTCTAATCTTGTGGTATGGTAAGAGGGGGAGGGTGGCATTCAGCGGAGCCATCTGGGCTTTCCATCTGCAACACAGCTATGGCTGCAACGCTTTCGTTCTGGCAGCGTGCAGCCATTGATTACCGGTAGCATAGCCTGATGAGAGAGGCTCCCCAGACGTCTTAATGACGCCGAGGGCTTCTAATAATAGGACGCTATTAAATATGACGAATTCTGTAACCTGGTCACCACGACACAGAGGAAGCAGGAAATGTGGGCCTTATTTTACTGACGACAACAAGAAGCCTGGTGAGACTGACGTATGCAAGCGTACTCGTCGAGGTAAATGGGTGTTGTGGGGACAAGATGGGCGTTGAGGCATTGGGTGTTTTGATGTGTACATTTGGATGTGGGGGGCGGTTTGGCGTCGCCTGTGGAGGCGGCGGTGTGCTTGTGCTCGTTCTGGGTTTTGCTCAAGGGCCCAATGTCCCCATATAATAAAAAAAAAATGTCTCTAAAGATGTTATCAACAGTATCTATTATTGACAGTAACCTGTAGGACAATTGTGGTCCAGCAAAATTTGTTATCGTGACAGGCCTAGTGGTCTGTAAGACGTTCAAAATGCACAACCTTTCTGCCTATTATTGGTGCAATGTTTGCCAAAAGCTAAAAAGTATCCAATTTGCCTATTTGAAGCACGATAAGGACCGGACCCCCCCCACCCCCTCTCTCCCTGGTTATAATGAAACGTGTTTGTGTTAGCCCCGCATCCCTTTTGTCATAACGCCGCCCCCCCCCTGTTTGAAAACCACTGCATTAGGGTACCGTGAGAATGAAAAATAGTATGCAAAACGTGGAGTTATATGACGCCAGCTTGTCGATGCCAGCGTGTTTTCGCTCACCCTTCACCCATCGCTCATCTCATTGCCCTTAAGACTTTTCTGACATCCTTTTTTACACCTTTTGCCTGTCTGTCACTCACTGGCGGCAGGTACCACGCTAGTTCGTTTCCCAAGTTTCTGGTCTTCGGATTTCAAATGTGACTTCTTTTCCCAACATTGACATTTGTCTTTAAAGTAAACAAGAGATGTGGTTAGTTTGGAGCTAATTTTTGTCCCATCACATTTCTGATGTACGTGCAAACTCACTTTTTAAAAAGTGACTTTCAACAACTTTTCTGTCTTGTTATTATAATAAATATGTCATGACTTCAAACCACTATTGTGTGTTTAAGATGTTTAACATAACAGTTAAACATTACCATAACAGATTCAGACATCATGTCTGTATTGAATGACAAATTAAAGCAAAATAGCATACCAGTAGCACACCTCATTCATTTTTGTCAAAGTACCAGAATTTCTAAAGTATAAGCCGCTACTTTGAAAAGAAACGTTGAACCCTGCGGCGTGTACAGTGGTGCGGCTAATTTATGACCATGTTCTAATTAGGTGACGTCTTAGGTACTTCACAACTTGAACGCTCGTGAGTCAGTGAAGAAACGGTAGAGCTTTCTTTGGCAGGAGCCAATCATGAGCTATAAGCAAACTCACGGCAAGCTTGTCAACCCTTTGGAAATCGCAGAAGGTATAACAGTCTGACTCACAGTGTCAACTTGCAAAGAACGACAAACTCATAACACAGGAACTTAACACATTTAAAAGGTAGCTAAGATATGTATAATGAATAAATCAGAGTTGGTAATTTGTTCCCATAATGCATTTCATCCCAGCAAAGGTGTTCATTAGCCAATGGCTGCATTCGTTCATTGGCCTGGCAGCCATGGGTGCCCAACAGGGCTGCCGGGCCACCAGAGGGAGCTCATGAGCTCCGCGCAGGACGGAGCCTGTTGTGAGCTTGAAAGAATTTCGCATGAATGTTACATAAATAAAAAGATATAATAGCGGGAGAGTTTAAACTTTTCCAGGTTAAATTTAAATCACTATTTGTGATCAATAAATGGAGACTTGTGACTTTATGTGACAAGTATGTTAGACTTTAGAAGCTTCAGTATGATCTGGGAAATAAATGTGCAGTCTAATGCAGCATTTTTAGTCTGTGTGTTTAAGAGGCTATACTTCCACTAACCTTTGCTCTCTTGAGCCATGTACAACGCCTGCAAAGATGTTTGGGGGGAGATCTCAAGTTGGCAAACAAGTACTTTTGCACAACTGATGGCTGGACGAGCCTTCTGCAGCTCTTTCCTGCTCAGCAGCAGATTGGTACCAGCCACAATCACAATGGCATTCTCACCTGTAAACAACCACAAAGATTGTGAGGATGACTAAGTGCCTCCAAATTCAGTCTACTTCAAGACACATGCATAGTACAATCTCAATGACTCAAAAATGCTTCTCGGTTTCCAATTGGAGGTAGACTGTACCTGCATTGTTGACTATAATGGAGGCAACTCCTGTGGCTGCATCTGCACTCTGTTCAACAAAGTCTGAGAAAGCAAAGGTACATGAGATGTTTGTTCTTGAAGCTTTCCGTAGTCACAGAAACTCAGCATACAAATCAAAAACTAGTGGGGTTCTTGGAGTCTTACTGACTCCAAATCAGTCCATTTTATCCCATTACATTTGGCTGACAAAGCACCGCCAATCACCGGTGCAAGTTATTAATGCTCTAAGTTACTAGCAGAAATAAAAGTCAGGCGTATGCATGACAATGTATTTGAAGATAAAGGGTTAAGTGGGTGTCTTTCTTTATTAATAATGGTATTGTTGAAACCTGGGGGGTTTTCTTTTTGGTTGACACAGTGGTTAACGGTGGCCCTTGATTTCTTGAGATTATTAACAGGCTCCCATTGTGTAAATCTGGGCTGATGCCACTCTTTTTCCATAACTCATGAGCTCAAGTGTTGCATGGCACTTAAGAGTAAGGGCGATTGCCGGTTACCTTGTATTTCTTCCCTTTTGGAATTGTCAAGCCACAGTGGTCTCTTTCTCACCAACCTTCTTGCTTGGGGCAAGACTTTAAGGAGTTGGTGACAGTGGTAGGAGTCCTTATTGGTTGGTTGGGAATCAAATCAAACATTCTGATGTTGTTCTGACTCTCTCCTTTAATGTTAAACTACCAAAAACTATGGACTTATTGTATTATCTGTAAGGAAGTTAAAAGTTCTGTTTTTGCCAGCGTTTATCAGTTTGTGTTCAAAATTGGTTTGGATGAAATTTCAAGAAATGGGATATGAATGAACTGATTATATTTTGAGGGTGATCCGGATCATCGTATGGATCTAGATCAGAGCACTTGGGGGGGTGGGGGTGGGGGGCTGGGAACAGGCGGAAACAGGACAAGTTTCCGACAGGTTATACAAAGACGGATCCAAAAAAAATAAGGGTTATTATTTGGTGTGACTCACAATACGGGCGAACTATGGCGCTTGGCTTTTCTAGTCAATTACAGTTTGACTGCATATCAATGAACAAAAGCTATGAAAAGTATTTTGATTTTAATTCAACATATTTAGAAAATATTGAAACTTTTAGTGCACCAGGTGAGTGCAAAAAAATAAAAATAATGTAAACCTAAACTAAAACTTAGGCCTTCTCATGCTATCCTAAAAACTAAATTTGACATTTGATGGTCTTACCTGTGTGCACGCCATTGTCCTTGAAATTCTGAATATAATTGTCTCCAAAGAAGTCTTTACCAACCTAGAATAGACAGAAGACAAAACGATTACAACAAGGAGGATGTCAAGCAGGGTCAGACTTGGTTAGCGGCAACGTTTGAAAAGTGTACACTTAAACCTCAGTTGGTTTGGATTTTCGTGTGCCCTGCCAGCTTACTGGCATGGTGCCGCCGCCGAAAATGAGCAAAAACGAATACACAAAAGTCAACAAAAGCACACACGTGCAAACACACGACCAGCTGCGCCAAGCCTTGAAGACACGATTACCCCGCCTTTACGCCTCTTCATGCCACCTCGCTTCATTTCTTTTCTTCTGTCCACATCTGTTGCTACTTTGGGTTGTGGAAAGGGTCCCCACCTTGGCCCGAGGCACCTACTTCGAACCCACGCTTTCCAAAAAATATGCCAAAATACGGGTACTTGTAGATGTCTGTGATGGTGGGTTGGGCTGGTATTGGCTGCTTGGCCCTGTTCTCTTTGAAGAATGGCCTTCTGTCTTGGATCTTTTTGACAAGCCAGGATGTCTATTTTTGGGTTCTCCCCATGCCCGCAGAGATCCTCCTGCACTGGGTTGTTATCGATCAGGCCTCTTTGTTCTGACAGAGGTGGGGCTCCGGTGCTTTAGTGCTTGGGTTGAAAGGGCACTCTGTGCTTACTGATCGGAGACTTGGGGTTGCGTCGTAAGGGAATAGGCTTGTTTGAAGGCATGCAAGAGTGGGTGGTGTATGCATGCAGTTTGGTATTGATCAAGAGAAAATGAGACATGGGGAGTTTATGTGGCAAAATGAAGTTTTGGTAGTTGCTAAAAAGTTGTTGCAGCAGTTTAAACATTGTACTACGAAAGTATGCAATGGTTTTGCAAAGATGTGTGCAATATTTACGACGATCACGTCAAATACATGCACAGAATATTTGTGGGAAGTATACACAGTAGCAGTATTGTAAACTTCTAAGCCACATTTGTTAGTTTAGCAATGCCGTAATGTTATATAAATGTAGAAAGTTCCTCAGTCAAGCACAGATCTCCGCCAAGGTTGAACGGCTCATAAAAGTGAATTAAAAAGTCCAATTTTTGTATATTTGTTCATCTGTTTCTTAGCTGGTTACTTCCTTGTTTATGGAAGATGACAACCAGTTTGGTGGTACCATTATGGTTCTGCTTATTGGACTGTTCCACTGATGCCATAGTGACAGAATTTAGGGCAACACCACTCCTGTCAATCGCATCGGTTTTACTCGTGTCAACATGACTGCAGTGATAAATCCAGTGGTCATCTAAGACTTTTGCACAATACTCTACATACCTTGGCAACCATTGCGGTTTTAGCCCCCAGTTTTGCAGCCTGTATGCACTGGTTGGCCCCTTTTCCGCCAAAGCCAACAAAGAAATTGCGACCGTGGATGGTTTCTCCTTCCTTAGGTAGCCTGGGTGCCTGGCTGAGATTGAAAATAATACAGAATGAATTTCAAATGTACATGACTAAATGCATTAGTACAGTCTTATTTGTCCTAGTTTTGCTGACAAGCAGACTTTCAGTGAGCTCTACCTATGCAAGTGTGTTCAAATTTGCCAAATGATGCAACAACCAACAGGTGGGTGGATGTCAAACTTAACACTGGCAGCACCAGTAATAGCTGATTCATCACAGTTTAAGAACAGTCCTGCTGCTCAAATGTTGATTTTGCCACAGGTGGGTGCCCTCAGGAAGAGCTGTCTATCCCCCACCTACCCCAGAGAAAATGGAAGGTGAGTAATATGGAAAAAAGACAACAACTGCATCATGCTGTGCGTCAAGAAGTTGTGGTTTGGCCATTGGCCAGGCATGCCAAAAGAGCAAAAGGACCTGCGGTTGGTGAAACGGTCGTCATTAACTTGTTTTTCACTCTGTTGTTGAACTTTTTTAGATGTTTGCGTGGGACAGGTGTGCTATTACAGTAAATTCACTCAATCCCAGTGTTTCCAGTAACTGAGACCTCTGAGAACACTATTACTCTAGATTGCTATAAAGGCTTGCTTTTACATTGCTATGTGAAAACACTAAACTGCCAAAAGTTAGAACAGGATGTGAAGTCAGCACGGCTACAATGTGGTAGGAGGGAAATGGGACAAAGGGTAAACATTTCTGCACACACATACAACCTATTCTGCTACTGTTCTCCACTACTACGAAACCCCAGCTGAGAAAATACAATACAGTCGCCCCTCGACACTTTGCGGTTTCACTCTATCAGTTAATAAATCATCCTCTTTCTTGGTTGAACATCGCCTATTCTCAAAATATATGCATAGGGATAGTTTGGATTTTTTGACATGAAGTTGAATGACATCCCCATCGGCAGATTAGTGCATCTACAATGACCTACACCCCACTTCGTCTCGTGAGCTGAGTTGTGGTCGGTTTTTGGTTGGTAGTGTCAAAACAATATACGTTCAAAAGAGTAAAACAAAACAGTTTTCCACCAACCAGTCCAGGGTGTACCCTGCCTCTCGCCCAAAGTCAGCTGGGATAGGCTCCAGCAAAACTGCAACCGTGACGAGAAATAAGCCTGATCTGCGTTTTTACATTTTCTTTCCATCGTGCGCTGCTGCCTGTTTTTGCGCCCCACACTTGTTTACATGCGCGAATGACTACCGCTGCGACGTGGTTAAACTGAGAGATAGTTAAGAGCGGCATTTTTTACAAAAAAAACCTACAAAAATTATGCGGGCTAGTGATTATCTGGGATGTAATAACAGAATGTGCCTGAATCGCCCTACAAACTCCATCGTTTTCCTGTCACCGACATTGATACTAGGCAACTTTTGCTTCTTGCCTTATTTGCTATAAAGTGTTAACAAAAGTAGCCAGGATGAAATTGGTAGCAAGATGGATTACGTTCTTACACGCGCAAGACAGAGGAAGAAAAAATGTTTTGAAGAGTTCTGCTGTTGCCGCATCCCAGGTAAGATTAGGGGCCGCCTATTAGAACTTTGTTTGTTTCTTATCAGTTGCACCTGTGGCTAATTTGGGTTTCCATTTAGTTCAGGTGCCTTCTTCTTAGTAGTAGTAGGTAGTAGCAAGTTTATTGTCCTAGTAAGGAAATTGGTTTGCAGTGAGTAAAAAAAGACAACAAGAACGCAAGACAAGTGACAAACCGCGTAAAACATTTCACATGGAACACATAAAAACCTCAAAAATAGCCTTGACCAAAAACCATGAATAAAATTATCGGATTGCCATACAAGATTAAAAATTGAAATTTGGTTATTTCACCATTGTCCTGCTCAGTCCAGCTGAGCAAAATCTAAAATTGATATTAAACTAAATTGAATGTATACATTTGTTTAGTTCCCCAATCACCTGAGGTATGAATGCGTGTCTGGACCTGTTTTTCGTCGCCACTATGGCGACGCCGAGACGTAACACTAACTGTATTATACTCCGTACCGCCTATCAGCTAGTAACGTGTGCAACAAATCATCAAATTCATATAACCAATGAAGCCGCTACATTACAAAACATAGCATGACTTCTTTTTCTTTTCCTTCCGGCTTATCCCAAGTTTTGATTTGGCAAAAGTTTTACGTCAGATGCCCTTCCTCTATGTGAGGGACATGATCTTCTCTGATGATCCTCGAGAAAGAAAGTGTAAAAGACAAAATGACAATGTTTTGAACCATAATTATGAAATATGTGCTGTTGAATCATGCTTATTCATATGATTGTATTCTGGATAGAACGCTATCATCACACAGCAACTTAACACGCAAAAGGTAGGTAAGAAATATACAAGACAAGTACCAATAAAATGACTGCTATTATTATTATAGTCAGCTACTATTACTTATTATTACTCATTGGCATTAGTGTACTTCTGCTCATATAGGTATCCCCTCGGCTTTGTGCTAAAAAGAATGTCAGCATCACTTGTTTCTGCAGCACCCAGCGATATCAACGGAGAGCAAATAACCTCAGAATAATTGTGATGTCTAACTTTTTCATGAAAAACGGGTTTGTGATGCAAATATATTACAAGCAAATGTATTATAAGACGCAATCACTGGAATAACAGGCTCTTATCGTAGGTTTGAATTATCTCACAACAGGCACAATCAGGGTGCAGGCATAAAGTTAGCATTAAAAAAAAAAGCAAAATAAATATGTTTAGAGCTTGAAATTAAAATTTGCTTCTTTTTGTTGTTGTTTTTTTCAGGTCATAAATAAGACAGGGTCACCTGTGAGTGCCTTCAAATGCGGTAGGGGTTCATAGTAGCACCCGCTGTTTCATGTTAGAGTCCAAAAGTGTCCAATCATACACTTGTTTGCTGTTGTTTTTTTAAAAGAACTATGTATGCACCAAGCTGTCACTTCATTGTGAATGTTAACAGCAAAGAATCCGTTTAAATCAGTGAACTGTAAGCTTGATGAATTTCCTCCTATACAGACACTGACCACCCACTTTGAGTCTGGCTCTTTGTCTATCTATTCTGACTCCTTAAAAGTAATACATTAGACGCTTGGAGTCAGCAGTGGTAAGTAAATACATGGTAAAAAGTAAAGGTAATAGTACTTTTGTTTCCTTTAGGAAATGCTCTAACCTGAAAATAGAGAAAGAGTAAAGGCTTCAACCACCACTCATCAGAATATACTGTACAATTCATGTGTCGGGTTAAGCGTGGCTAAAATGAACCCAAAAGTACCTGAATTGTAAGCTCTATCAAATTGTAATTGTATTAACTTTAGATAAATATACACTGAATATGCTGGGCTACAGCATACCCCGCAACCCTAATGAGAATAAGCGGCGTAGAAACGAATGAATGGATGGGTAGGTTTTGCACATTAGAATCGCAGGACCAGTTAGATTTCTCCCCAGACAAATCCATAACGCTGTCCTTTCAAACTATTTGCTCATCTAAACTCAGAGATGGAGCAAAATTGCAGCGACTAGAATTTGGACTGTACAATGACGAAATCATGAATCAATCAACATTCAGAAATAAGAAGGATTTTGCCATGGTGCAGTATTAAAAATATTTTTTTAAATTAACTATATATTGATGAATGCAATTTAAATGAATGATGATACATATGAGTAACAAAAATGTAATAACAAACATTCCATCTTTGGAGAGGTCATAATGGCAAGAATGTCAGATGAATGCTTTCAAATATGCACTATAATTATCTTCTAAAAATACAAGGAAGTTGTAGTTAATGGACTGACACAGCTATTTTATTCCAACATTGGAAGCGTGCATTTCATGTGCTTTATTAGAAAAAAACGATGTTGCTTTGAATATCCTCTAGCACGGACGTTTCAATGGTAACAGGTGTCTCCACCCGGTGATCTTTGGCAGTAGGGGGCGCTGTATTGCTTTGACAACGTGTAAAGAATCCTTCCCAGCTTTGCTGCTCCTTCTCCAAGTACACAGCAGAGAGGTCATAAACCACAACTTTATGATAAAACTGCATTTGGGAGGCAGAAGTGTGCGTGTGTGCTTTTGCACCAGCACACAACCACTGACTTTTTAAGACAACTGGATTTTCCACTTCAAAGCCATGCATCACTTTGATGGGCTGCAAAATATTCCGACTAGCCTCTCCTATCCAGAGTCTGACCTCCATCTATAAAGCCTTGCCACACACACACACATCCACTTTCCAGCGCAGCCCAATTTCCCGTCAGCTTTTTATCTTTCTCGTTGACAACTCCCGTCCTTCAAAGCAGAATGATCACTTGTTAAATTGAGGAAATGAGGAAAATGTACTACTGTAGTAGAAAACATGTTTTTCATGACCGAAAACACACTCACTTTTAATAAGTTTTTAATGATATTAATTATAATTAGATCTTGAATGACGCCAATTCTATATTTTAATTTTATATATACACACACACACTTTTTTCCCAAGTTGAACCATAACAGATATTTAGCAAATATATATAGGGAAACAAAGCATGTTTAATGGGCTGGTGCCCCTAAAGATGATCTTTCATCTTATTAACTCCTGATTGTGTCATTCCTTGCAAAGTTTATGGTAAAATAGGGTTTTTAACTGTGCTTGGCCAGTGATGAACAATTGGGGGAAAGGTCTGTTGGGCTCAAACACACCATTTAGAAGGACTACGAAACATACGACATAGCTAAAATTGTTAGGTCACCAGAGCAATTACAATGGAATTCATGTTTAATCTGTTTCAAGGAGTCCATCTCAAACTGAAACGTACAAAAACTGAACCAATTTTTTCCATAGGAAATGTGAACCCAATTAATCCATTAACTGTGGATACTGAACAATTAGCGTTTTGCTTGCCGAAAACCATGCGAAATGCAAATAAATGCATCTAATTGATGAAATGAAAGGGATAAATGTTTGGAACTTGTAACTTTGTTTGGCTCCATTGTGGGTTATAGTGCAGCCATGATCAATAAGGCCAAAGGTGACACAAGCCCCCTGGGCAATGCCGGTTAAATGTAGTATTAAAATCATCAGGATTTCGAGAATTAAGTTGTAAATTTACAACAAAAAATTTGTATATTTAGGAGAAAATTAGAGTCATATCACGAGAGTAAAAATGTAACTTTCAAGGAATAAAAGTCGTAGCGCCACTTTATAGGCATTGCCTGATACTGCTACGAAACGGGGAGCCGTATGTGGAGGGGGTCGCAATTTTATTAGATTAAAAATCGTAATATTACAAGATTTAAACTAAAGCAATTTTACGAGAAAAAAATTACAATTTTGAGAGATTACAAGTCGTAATTTTACGAGAAAAAAATTGTAATTTTACAAGATTAAAAGTTGTAATTTTACGAGGTAACAAACAGGTAAGCTTGGGTTAGCATCATGATTAGCATCATCTCACCGTTACCCTCACGTGCCTTCACCTTCACATAAGGCCCCCCTTTTTCATAGCTGTCTGAGGTATGGAAGGAAACTTTCCTCTGTATTCAGGCAAGCTTTTTTTAATAACGGGACAACAAAACAGAGCAGTTGGCCACAAACTGGTTAGTATGAGCTAGCATCATCTCACCGCTACTCTCTAATACCGCACCCTCCACATAGAGCTCCCCGTTTTATAGCGGTCACAGGCAATGCCTATAAACTGAAGTTACGATTTTTTTTCACATAAAGTGAAGTTTTTACTCTCGTAGTAATTTCCTCGTAAATACTGTATACAACATTATTGTCATAAATCTACAACTTAATTCTCAAAATGTTGATGATATTAATACTACATTTAACAGGCATTGCCTGAGACAGCTACAAACATAGGGGGCCAGTGTGACCTTTGGGCTGGGTCAAAGGTTATATTACGACTTCTTTTCTCGTAAATGACTTCAAATCTCGAAATTTTAAGTTTCTTTTTTTTTTTTAATGTGGTCCTAATACGCCAACATAGCAATCAGACTAGTTTGTGTAACGTTCTCATTTGAGTTTGCCTGTGTGGGGTGTGTAAACCGAGATGACTGAATAAACAAGCAAGGCTGGGAGTAGTCCGTCCACATATTTAATAATACCACAAGAATCAACATGCCGGAAGGTTAAATACAAGTTTGTTAAGAGCAATATTGCATTAAAAACAAAATACGAAGAAGAAATGAGGTAATGTTTTGGCAAAAAATGATCGCAAACTGAATCATACGACAACTGCTGAACAGCTGCTAAAGTTTACAGTTACAAGTTAAGTTTGTAACAGACTAGAGTGAAACAGCATCTGCTTAAAATATTTCTGGGTGTCTGGAACAGATTAACTGGATTTACATGATTTCTTATTGGAAAAATTAATTTGTTTTTGTACATTTCTTTCGTCCAAAAAAATCAAAATAAAACACGGTTCAAGCGTAGTAGTATAAAATGAATGTAGTAGTTATTCACTGCTCAAAACAATTAAAGTAAGACTTTGAAAACACATCAGATCTAGATAGGGGGCAAAAATGATCTTGAATATCATTCCAGATAATAAGTGGGTGATGTATTAGTAACAAAATGATGCCACATAATTTGATAGAAATGAAAATGATCACCCTATAGAGGGGCAACAATGAGACAGACCCCAAAACGGGAATGTTTTTTCAGGTTAAGGCCATTCAATCTGTTTTGGCTGATTTTTTACTGACTAACTTTCTACTGCGGTAGTTTTTCATTTGGCTTGGATCAACATCTCTGTTGATAGCATGGTGCAGTGCCTGGACGCTACAGAGGTTGGACAAGTAGTCCAACTCCTCCAGAATGGCACATCAATACGTACCATTGCAAGAAGGTTTGCTGTGTCTCCCAGCACAGCCTCAAGAGCATGGAGGAGGTTCCAGGAGACAGGTAGTTACTCCAGGAGAGCTGGACAGGTCTGTAGAAAGTCCTTAAACTCTTAAACACCAAGGAGAAACAGGATGAGCACTGCCAGAGCCCTACAAAATGACCTCCAGCACGTCACTGGTGTGAATGTTTCTGACCAAACAATCAGAAACAGGCTCCATGAGGGTGGCCTGAGGGCCCGACCTGTAGTGGGCCCAGTGCTCACTGCCCAGCACTGTAGAGCTTGATTGGCATTTGCCATAGACCACCAGAAACTACACCACTGGCGCCCTGTGCTCTTCACCAATGAGAGCAAGTTCAACCTGAGCATATGCGACAGACGTGAAAGGGTCTGAAGATGCCGTGGAGAACATTATGTTACCTGCCTCATCATTCAGCATGACCGGTTTGGTGGTGGGTCAGTGATGGTCTGGGGAGGCATATCCTTAGAAGGACACACAGACCTCTACAGGTTAGATAATGGCACCCTGACTGTTATCAGGTATCGGGATGAAATCATCGGACCCATTGCCAGAACCTACGCTGGTGCAGTGAAACCTGGGTTCCTCCTGGTCCACGACAATGCCCGACCTCATGTGGCTAGAATATGCAGGCAGTTCCTGGAGGATGAAGGAATTGATACCATTGACTGGCCTCATGTTCACCTGACGTAAACCCAATAGAACACCTCCGGGACATTATGTTTAGGTCCATCCGGGGCCGCCAGGTTGCTCCTCAGACTGTCCAGGAGCTCAGTGATGCCCTGGTCCTGATCATGGAGGAGATCCCCCAGAACACCATCCGTGGTCTCATTAGGAGCTTGCCCAACGTTGTCAGGCATGCGTACAAGCACGTGGGGGCCACACAAACTACTGAGAATCATTTGAGTTGCTACAATGACATTTTGGCCAAATGGGCCAGGGTGCTGCATCATTTTTTCACTTTCATTTTTAGGGTGGCTTTGATTTCCCCCCTTTATAGGGTGATCATTTTCATTCCTATCAAATTATGTGGCATCATTTTGTTACTAATACATCACCTACTTATTATCAGGAAAGATATTCAAGATCATTTTCCTCCCCGTTTAGATCTGATGTGTTTTCAAAGTCTTCCTCTAATTTTTTGGAACAGTAGCATAATAGAATAAAGGTTGCGTTTACTTACCTCACCAAATCAGTCATACAGGAGCCAACGACTATCACATCAAAAGCTTCTTCAGTCATGATCTGATAAGACACACTTGTGTTAATGCAATCCAGATATCATGCTGAACATTTCTGAATGTCTATACAAGCAGCCTCTAAGGCAGGGGTGTCAAACTGGTGCCACGGAGGATCCGAGACGCTGCAGGTTTCCTTTCAAGCTGGTGACTAAAGCAGGTGAGTTTAATGATCAACAACACCTTCAATTTGAGGGAAGGAGCTCATTATTTAAAATCATCTGTTGGAGAAACCGGTTTGTAGAGAAAACCTGTGTCTCAGCCCCTCATGGCACCAGTTTGACACATGCCCTCTAAGGTAATAACTAAAAATCACTTCTGGGGGTGTTTCAGGTCAACTATGCAAACCTACATCTCAACAGCCTTCAACGCTAAAGCATTTGATATCGTTTAGCTCCTACATTAGCATGAGTTTGGGCGAAACAGGGAAGAAGGTAAAAATAGAGTGTTCATCACTGGCTGAGTTGAATGGGATCCAGTAGTGTTGCTGGTGTGGGTGTGGATGGGGGTTTTCACTGCTAGACTATACACCCCAGCCAAGCAAAGTCTTTAATTAATTCAATCCTAGGCTTGTATCAGAGCTAATGCTAGTGTGTTAATCTCTTCAAATCTCCTCCTCGGCAGTGGAGGACTTGGAAAGCCTGGCCGCTGGCTGTAGATGCTTCACTACTCTCTCTTTCTATATTTCACAACATATTGTCCTTTCTCTGCAGGCTTGCAATACATAGTTAGAAGACTCAGATGTGCTTTGTCCAATTATTATTATTATTGCTGAACTATAATGATGATGTTCATCTGTCAAAGCTGACCAGGAGCTTCTGCCAAAGCTGTGAGGAGCATCATAAAGTTTCACTCAGCTGCTGGCCAAACTGTGTATCTGCCAAAATAATGAAATAAAGGAAAGAAAACACCCATTTTTAGAAATAGTAATGGTACAGTCATCCCTTGCACTTGAAATTTTGCAGTTTCATACATGAATTAATTAGGGCTGTCAAAGAATTTAGTATTTTGATTAAATTAAATTTAGCTTCAAAGTCGTGGCAATGGCTCTCTTGACAAGACCAAAGTTATTTGTATCTCCTGTTACTGTGATTTGAATTGCCGCAGACTACGTCATACGTGTCACACTCGTACCATGGAGGGCTGAGACCCTGCAGGTTTTCTTCCTAACCCAATTCTTCAGCAGCTGCAGTAACTGATGACCGCCTTCCCTCAAATTGAAGGAGGTGTTGATCATTAAAATCACCTGCTTTAGTGACCGGCTGGAAAGAAAACCTGAAGGGTCTCGGCTCTCCACGGCACAAGTTTGACACCCGTGGAATACGTCGACTTACTGGAGAGAAGCGAGCTGCGAGAAAGTACTGAAGAACTACAGGTGTATTTAAATTGTCATTTCACAGCGGTATCTTGGCATATGAGTGTCCCAACGAGTATTTTATTTAGATGTGAGCCATCTCTCAACTTATTTTTTTTATATTTAAACTGCGAGCTGAATTTTGGGTAGGAGCTGGTAGTTAACGGCAGGCATAGCCGAGGACAGCTATTTGGGGGTTTATGTCAACGTGACCATCGCTGAAGAGCTGGCAGTGCTAGCTTTAGCAGTGCACTAGCTAGTCAACGGGAGAGGTTATCAGTAAAACATACGTACATTATAGCGATTTAATTGATCTTATTTATTATGTATTGTGTAAAACTATGACAGAAATAACATCCAATTAAAAGCACCAAGAGAACACAGACCCACCGTCCACCAGTACGGGCCTGGACTTTCAATGTTATTGTTTTTCAGGTAGGTTGCGTACCAAACAGATAGGCACATTAGCACTCAATAAGGTCACCACATCTTACCTTTATGCATTCCCACATAGTATCAGCATTTGGGACCAAATATAAGTGAAAGAAAAAGGGTAAAACACAGTCTAACCAGGGACAAAGTCACATGGGGGACAAAGTTACATGGTGCATTCAAGGGCCGCCAAACAAAGTGGGACAAAGCGCTGCTCGCATTAAACATGCAAAAACTGGGGGATTTCTAACTGTGTACTGTTTTGTAAACAAAGTAATGGCCCAGATTTCGACAATTGATATCTTTTGACATAAAATTTAATGGAGTTATCGATAAAGTTATCAAGTCGTTTAGCACAGAGGGATTTGCATCCCTACCTATTATGGGTTCAAAAGTATTTCTATCTGCCATAAATGCGATTAATCGCATTTTGTCTATAGCATAATTAATCGCAAATAAGTATTAATCAACAGCCCTTGTTAAAACCCATATTTACAAGGTCGTTTTCCATGCTCTTACTACAAAAAGAAAAAAGTTACGTACTGTATGGCATTATTTCAAAACTCACTGTTTTAATACACGCTGTGAACAAAAATAAACTTGGGGATGGTTACTACTGTATGGCGTTCCAATACGCTTCATGAAAAAACCCACGAGCAAGGCACCCACCCCCCAACTGTGCATTGGCATAACCCTGTCACTCTAAAATCTTGATGCACGCATAGGGTTGGCTTGGGTGTGCAATCTTTGAATAGAAAGGACATGCATTATTATAAATACATTAGCTTGCCATAATCGAGTAACATTTTATTAATTTTAATATTAATGCTATCATTAAACAAAAGGTATTTGACCAAGACAACCACCTTTCCTAAATGTTCTGGAGTGTTTGTGTACCATAACAACAGCAGGTCATTTAACTGGGAAGAACACTTCCAAAATATTGCTTATTTTACAAAGTATTTAGTTATGCAATGCAGTTACTTCAATTTTACCTACACGTGCATCTATATTTGGATTAGCCAGTTGACTCTGAATTCTGGATTAAGTACTGCCACGTCACTGATACAGCACGTGCCGTGAGTTTCTTGTAAGTGGACCTGTGTTGTATAACACACATGCACGTGACACAAAGTGTTCCCCGGCCAAATCATCGAGTTTGGAAATGTTGCGAATAGTGCGTAGATAATGCGCATAGGGCGTACACGTGCGATTAGACTTATTGTATATACCATATTATGTTAGTCGAGTCAGTGAAAAAGCACATTATTTACCTTTAGAGTGTTCAAAATGACGACGCCGTGAGAAGAACGTTAGTAGACTTCAGGTCAAAGTCTTGAGTGACAGCTGCTTGATGTCGCCAATGCCTGATCGTTTTCTGTATCAGACACGCTCCTAAATATTACCCGATCAATGAAACACTCCAAAAGATGCGCAGAGTATCTTCATCAATAATGACAGGTATACGTGTGTATGGGAAAGAAAACTGGAACTCGGAAGGACGACAACATTTTATGAACAGGCATCATTGTAGACCACCAAAAGGTCCTTCGAAAGGACCCAAACAGCATGCACCCGGAACCTAAGGGAGTATGACGTAAACAATCAAGTCAGTGTTTAAGATATTGAATTTGGAGCTCTTCCAGGTATTGTAATTTACGTGTCAATTATCTGGGAATGTCTGCCGCCAAAATGCAAATGTCGGTGGATTTACGGTTCAGTCAAGGCGCTGGAAACGGAATCCTAGCAAGTTACTACGACCAATGAGCTAAATAGAGTTAGGAGAACAAGGACTCGGCTACATTAGCGTGCAGTTTGTTGTTTGTGAACGAGATAAGCGTTTATATTACAACAACTTTTCATTGGGCCATTAAATAGTTTGAGATATTTTCTCACCAATTTGTCTAGTAAGACTTCACTGATTTCCCTACACGCGGATTATTATTCAAATGCTATTTAAGTGCTAATTTTGCACCGCCCGACTGTATCAAAGGGATATTCCTTCCGTCATTTTCTATGCCGCTTATTCTCGTTAGGGTCGCGGTCGAAGAGAAATCCTTCAGGCCTAATAAAACATGTTGCGTAATCTCTGAGAACCCTGAATCTCAAACTGGATTGAAGTTAGGAAGCATCTCTGAGTACATTTTCAGTATGTCATTGAGTGGACTGGGTTCCAGTAATCAAAATATGGTCACACTATTATACATTTTATGCTATGATGCGGCCGCACGGTGGCTGAGTGGTTAGCACATTGGCCACACAGTCAGGAGTTCTGGAAGACCTGGGTTCAAATCTCTGTTGGGCATCTCGGTGTGGAGTTTGCATGTTCTCCCCGTGCGTGTGTGGGTTTTCTCCGGGTACTCCGCTTTCCTCCCACATTCCAAAAACATGCATGTTAGGTTAATTGGCGACTCTAAATTGTCCATCGGTATGAATGTGAGTGTGACTGGTTGTTTGTCTGTATGTGCCCTGCGATTGACTGGCGACCAGTCCAGGGTGTACCCCGCCTCTCGCCCAAAGTCTGCTGGGATAGGCTCCAGCATCCCCGTGACCCTAATGAGGATAAGCGGTATAGAAAATGAATGAATGCTATGATGCATTGATTAGTAAACATGACGAAAGCTCACACAAGTCCTCATTATTTAATTTGTGGTCGCCTGTTTTCAGATTCCTCAGGGTGGATAAAATGAACAACATGTCTCCAGAAGTTGCACTTCACAGGATCTCACCTGAGTTGCGGCCCCTGCTGAGCAGCGTGGTGCGGAATGGCCGCGTGGGACTGGACTCCACCAACTGCCTCCGTGTTACAGATCTCAAAACTGGGTGAGGCGTATAGTTTTTCAATGAAACGGATCGAATCCTCCGCAGTCATGCTTTTAAATGCAAAACCGAAGTCTAACGTAACAGCAAGTACACTGTCGAGGGATGACGTGAGATGTGAGATTGGGTCCAGAGGGACAAGACGAGAAGAGATTTAGTTTTAAGAAAAGTACAATGAAAAATATATATTTTTCAAAAAGACAATATATTGCTATTATAATTTTACTATGTAGCACTTGGCTGCACTCTGTGTGTTCAAACAAAGTGCTGGTTTAGATTGTGTAGTTGTATTTGATCCGCGCTAACTTAAAGCACGCCACTTTGTTTCTCAAACGAGTCAATACAGACATTTCTTTGCAATTAACCGTAATTGGCTTGACGCTTGTAAAGTGCTATTGACTTGTTTGTTTGCGCCTGCTGATTGTACTCTTTTTACAATCCTCCACGTTCAGATGTACGTCTTTGACCCCGGGTCCTTGCTGCGATCGCTTCAAACTCCACATCCCGTACGCTGGAGAAACCCTCAAATGTACGTATGCATAATTAGTATACATTTGGTTCAGTGAGGTTCCGATCTCCGTTGGGCATCTCAGTGCATGTTCTCCCCGTGCGTGCGTGGGTTTTCTCCCGGTACTCTGCTTTCCTCCCACCTTCCAGAAACATTGGGGACTCTAAATTGTCCATAGGTATGAATTTGAGTGTGAATGGTTGTTTGTTTGTATGTGCCCTGTGATTGGCTGGCGACCAGTCCAGGGTGTAGCCCGCCTCTCGCCCAAAGTCAGCTGGGATGAGCTCCAGCATACCCGCGACCCTGATGAGGATAAGCGGTATGGAAAATGAACGAATGAACACATTACATCCCTTCTCCCATCATTTAGCCATCCGTCTCTTTTGTTTCCAGGTCAATTGGAAGTATTTTAGGAAGGGACTTTTGGACCTTCCCCATCCAGTAATGAGTTATTATTGGGGATGTTTAATATTGGCTTTTTTGCTAATATCCCATATGCCGATATTGTACAATTTCCAACTTCCGATATCAACTGATATGAACCGATATGTGTAACCACATATCTCCTGTCATGGAATCACAGTAACACATTGTTTGTGAAGCTAATAGGTGCAGCATCAGCAATTAGCTTCTTGAAATGGCTGTGAACAACATTGTAAAAAACTTTGTAAAACACTTGAGAGATACTTGCGTTTGGGCTCGGGGAATTGCGCAAGTTTGGTCGGCATTTCATAGCCTAACACCTTAATAGACTTCGGCTTTTGCATTGATTTTTTTTTTTTTACCCACCTTCATATTTTCAGTCACAATGTAGGAAGTATTATGCCAATTTACAATGCTTAACTTCCCTTCGTGTTCGCTGCAGGCATGCTGTGCACATTAGCTTCATAAAAACACTACGGGTAATTAAAAGACATTTTTGCCTGGATCACTGACTGGCGGACAGTGGTTCGAGTCCGGACCCTGATGCCGTTCAATACCTACCTGGACCTTCCTTCATTCATTTTCTATACCGCTTAACCTCATTAGGGTCGCGGGGATGCTGGAGCCTATGCCAGCAGACTTTGAGCGAGAGGCGGGGTTCACCCTGGACTGGTCGCCAGTCAATCGAAGGGCAACCTGCGATTGACTGATGATAAGTCCTACCTGGACCTATCATCAGTCAATAATGTTAGTACTTAGTTCAGTTTTGATAGTGCACTGCTATTTTAACCAGTGTATATTTTTCTAGTACTGGTTGATCGGCTAAGGAAATCCAGCAGACAACTGCATGGGAGTTAAGCCATCACGTGTGATGCAACTCAGCAAATGATATTGTGCGGTGATGCAAACCTCGCCACTAAATCCATCAAAGATCTAGAGAAGAGAAGTGTAGCGAGTGACGATCACGTGTGACGTACAGTGAGAGAAGATAGAAGAGAGTGATAGATACGGATAAAAAGAACATCTAGACGAGTGAAAGTTAAGAGGAAAGAAGAGATATGTGTTCCCTCTATGTCCTCCCCAGTACTGGAGGAGTGATAGGACAGTGAGACAAGTGAGAAAAATAAATGGCACATGGCACTATCAGAAGAGAAACGTAGACAGCGCCTTCTGCCCTGGATGGAAAGTCTCATTTCTGTTCCTTCTGGAAGCACAAAACCAATGATATGCTCAGAGACTGCGGCACTCATAAACATTGGCAATGTGAGACAAAGCTCAAGGTTTTTGGACCAAACATACCCACCAAATTCTGAACTCAGGTCACAGAAGAAAAGCAGTCTCAGAGCACAAAATGAAGAATCCACTTGGATCCTGATCCTGTAGGTCAGTGGTTCTTAATCCTAAATCAGGGGTTTCATTTTCAGCCTCCTTAGATTGAGGAAATGTTCTGTATTTGGACCTATTTGGATTTTAGTTGAATACCTTTGGCCTAAACTGCTGCCTTAGTGTAAGGTAGGTAAGATTGTGAAATAACGTATGAAATGGTCATTATTAATACTTTATTTACAACACAAAACACACCAACACAAAGAGATTGTGGTCAGCATGTTTATGGAGATATCGAAATATTGTGTGTGTATATACACGTATAGTGCCATGGTTTTAGAAGAAGTATTTAAGTCTTGGAGATATTTAAGCTGCAATTTTGGTGTAAACAAAAAAGAAGGATTTGGAATTTGTCGTAGCATATCTGGAGATATTGTATTTTCCTGTGCTTGGGCCCGAGGACAAATGTTTGTTTAATCAAGGATGCAGGGCTGCAGGTTGGTGTCTGCTGGTCTACGGTCCCGCCCATTTGTAGCAAGCCAATGCACAGGACACTGCACATATTTAAGCATAATTCATTCAAATCCTGTTCCACTCCACCACACTGCCTGTTACCGCTCCAAGACCTTACGGCCTGTTTTTGTATAACCTGTTTACCATCTTGGAAGGTGGGTTTCCTAATACATAGGAACGGTGGTACAACATGCTCAGAGAGCCATTTTTCCACCTGGATCCATGCCCGTACATCTTGCACTGACTTCCAGTATCTTGCAAAACATCCCCTTGTCCTCTCCAGTGGAAATTTACATGCAAACGTTTAAATTTGTCTTGTTCTGCTGTCTTCAGCGTGGCCCCCCAAAAAGCAGAACTGAACAGCACATATATAGTTGTGTGGTTTTTTTTTTTAGTTGTGCAACATAATATCACAACATTGTGAACTAGCATCAGCAAAATATTGCGTGTGTGATCAATGTATCATGGCGTTTTTTTTTTTTACTCCGAGTTTGCATTTAATTAGAATTTTTATGTTGGATAAATGTTGATGCTTGAAACTGAATTTACAATATTTCTCTATTTGTTAGTGATAAGCTTAATGATTCCATGTTATTGCTATATCAACACACACAAGTGTCAAATGACTTACTTCCATATTGAATTGATACCACTTCCACATCTTTTAGGGTAACTTGTACCATACAGGCTTTTGGGCTGTGACACCCCCCTGGCATTTACATTTTTTTTTGTACAGTGTGTTTGTAAATAAAGTATTGCAATTTGTTATGAATAATATGTTATGAAACATACACGATGAGGTTGTTCATTGTCCAATCTTGTCTCGTGTTTTATTAGGATAGAAATGCCTCAAAAGTCATCAATATAAAAATAAAAACAAACTGTAATCACATCAAATAAAACAATTTGGTATTGCTCACCACTGCTCTGTGCTCTATATAATTTTATTTATACATTTTCCTTTCACAAGACTAAACTTGAGCGGCGGCTTCACTGCTAAATGTCAGGTTTGCTCATTATGTTAGGTGCATGATTCAAAAGAACCCAAGGCACAAATCCACATGCGTTTCATGCGGAAAACGCAACTGTTAACAAGACATTTATGTCAGACTCAGCTGTCAAGTATTGTGACTTGACATAATGACTTTTTAATTTTTTTTTTTTACTGTAGTTACCCAAAATAATTTTCCACATCTCAAAAGCAAGCTTAAAGGTCACTGTACATGTTTTAGGTTAAGCTGCAAAAGATGGGTACATATATGCATTAATGTGAGCTGGGATAGGCTCCAGCATACCCCCGCGGACCTGGTGAGGATGAGCGGCATAGAGAATGGATGGATGAATATTTTGAATCATATGTGGGATGAGTAACTGACAATATACAGTGTTTTTTTATCTGACTCAATTGTCAAATAATTCACAATTTCTCACATGTTTAAGGGAATTTATTCTCATTTTTGTATCAATAAACTTCTTTTTGTTCCAGGGGATATAATATTTAATGCCCGCTATCCAGAATTGCCCCCGGATTTCATTTTTGGAGAAGATGCTGAGTTTCTGCCTGAACCTACAGAATTACCTGTAAGTATCCACATTTAGTAACAATTGGAGTAAAATGCTGAATGTTATCTACAGTGCATATCCTAGATAGCAGTTTACGTTTTCTATTGCTTTCTTTTTGTATATTTCTCTTTTGTCAAATTGAAGATTTCACCAAGGTACTTTTGTGTAACAGTGGGATAATTTTCAGCTGTTATAGCTATGCACTGTTGGAGATTGAAGATGAAAGTGTTTAATCTGATTAATCACAGTTTTCAAATTAACCATGATTAATCACCATCGACATCGACAAAAGAGCTGGTTTTCACTGATTTATCAACAGAAAGATAAGTTACAGGACATGGTTGTCTGTATATCTGTACGTACTAACTGCTCCAAATGAACTGGGGCCTCATTTATAAAGCTTGCCTACGCACAAAATCAGGTCGGAAAAGTTGCGTACGCTGTTTTCACAGCAAATATGGTACCATTTAAAAAGACATTTGTAGAAAGTGTTATTTGACATGACACTGATGGATATCCTTTGTCAAGCGTGTCATCAATAGCAACATTTATTTCCCATGCGCTGCTTTTATTAGTAGTGTGGAGAGTGTCAGAGATGTGGCATAAACTTACTCTTTCCCTTCCCGCAGATGATTAGCTTTTTTTGTCTGTCCGGAATTACAGCAATACATTTTGGACCTAACTTTTATCCCCATTTCGAGTCTTTGCGACCTTAACATTAAATGTATTTTCCCAAGCTTATATTCATGTAAAATGTGGTGTCCGTTAAGGAAAATGTAGAAACCTGCTCACTAAAAATGGAAAATGTGAATGCCTTGATTTCCTACCACTTTTTTAAAAGCTCCGCCACGCTGCGCCCTGTTCCGCTGACGCAGTAGACACTCGCTCATCTTTGTCTTGTTTGTAATGCCACTGCTGTGTCCAAGGGTATTAAATATACCACTTTGCATTGACCATTTATGGCGATCTGGAGGCGTGGAGAGGGCGTGACGTGGGGTGGAGTTGCGCACGCACGTTCGGACAGCTTGTACGCCCCTTTTTGTAGGTGCGGATATTTTTGTCTGTATGTACATTCTGAGTTTTTGGCATACGCCGGCCTTTAGTCAGATGTCCATGCACAGTTTTAAAAGTGAGGGCCTTCAACATTTAAAAAAATACCACGTCTGAAAACGTGTTGGCTTGCATTCGCGTTAATAGTAGCAGAACATTAGAATTGCACTTTAACCGTGTCTTTATGAGCGATGAGGGGTTGCGTTTCAAGATACCAAGTTATGTATTTAAATTGCATTCACATTTGTAAAGTGTATTTTCTGAGGCGACAAAACAGACATGCACGCACTTGGCAGTATATGGAGGCCGGCAGAATTATTAGGTACATATTAATTAATGTGTGGCTAATTCACTTATTCATTATTGCGAGACATTTTTCCCCGGGATGCGAATGCCCCGAAATACGAAAAATCCGGTATACGAAATTACCGTTCTGATTTTGTTTTGTTTTTTTGCTTTGGCTTACAAAAATGAATTCGCTCTATGAAAGTTTGTCGATCTTACCAAAACAATTTTTTTTGGAATTTTTCTTTATCGTATTTTACGGCGCATGCTAAAACATACGGTATACAAAAAAGGCAACGAAAGCAAAAGAGTGGGTTTAGTCGAACTTTGTTCTACTATTTAACAAAACACTCACTGTATTTGTAATCACTCTTCTCCCACAAATCCATCTTCTGCATCGGACTTGAACCGCTGGGCAATTTTGCCGTCAAACATGCCGAAATGCAAGACCTCTGTAAGCAAGGATTCGTACCGACTCAGTAAAATAGCAGGCCTAAGTAACTGCACTCTTAATGCTAAGCCACGGCGGCAATGCAGTTGTCTGTTATTTTCGTAGCAGCCTAGCATAAAGCAGCTAAATTCCCCTGCTTGTGTCAGAGTCTGGGAGACAAGAGGGGAGTGTTGCTCACTGTCTCATAAATCCAGCTGTGCACATAAGGGGAAGTACCTTTGCTGAGCCAGTGCTTGGCAGCTCTTTGCGTGTTTATTTTCTCACATATGTTCTTGCGGTTTTTCTCATCATACATTTGGCTCAAAGTTGTTTTTTTTTTGTTTTTCCTGCACATTTTCAGTAAGTGCGTCCCTTTACACGTTAAAAACCCGGAATTCAAGTCAACCCCTCCACCCCAAACCTTGCTGGGAAAGGTTCAGGGCATGTAGGGTATTTTTGGATGATTTGCTATGTAGTTGATTAGTCATAGTGTGGAAAAAAATGTATAAAAATATATATGACATAACACAATTGGAGCCTTATTTATCTAAGGTAATAAGCATTATGCTAATGGGGTCTCTTCATACTTCAGCCAATTGTATTGGTTTACTGGTGCAAACGTAGGCTTTGGCCAATCAGGCACCATGGCAGTTCCTCTTCAAGGGTGGTTTGAAATCCATACTGGCAGGTTTGTAAAACCTGTTCATTCCCATGCCTCAGCTTCATAAAATTGTGTCTGGACGAGCGGAAAGCCAAGGCAATGTAATGACGACCTCCAACCTGGAAATAAGTATTCAACAATACGTATGTGATTGGCCAGGTCCACCTTGCAGTTAACTAGTCTGGCTCATTAAGTCTACCGATTTGATACACGCCACGTGGTTGCCCTGTTAAAGGTGACTCAACTGTGGCGGACACAATGGAACTCTAGTCTGACTTTTATGGAACATGTTGACTTTCTTGGGGATGAAGTGTAATATGGCGACCCTTCAATAAAGCAGGGTGCTTGAGAGAGTAAAAAGGTTTATAGCAGTTATAAAATTCCAACGGCACTGATGAAGTACACTGACGAGTACATGAGTACATAGTAACACTGCCACCAGTAGGGATGGATACCATTGTCACTTTATCCGATATCGGCGCCAAATCGGTACATCTGAAATGTTGCCGCTGCTTACACGTTGCTCAACCAAGTACTTTAAAAAATATAAATAAAAATATCAATTTTGGCCAAAAATGGTTCCTTTTTATTTTTATGGAATTACCGACATAAAAATTGAACAGATTAGTGATGGAAATACTTCAGTAATATAATACAAATATAGCAAAGTAATACATTCATCAAGACAAAATAAAATCCAAAACAATTTGGAATTACAGAACAAAGGGAATGTGCAAAAAAAGCGACCTGCTTGTGATGTTCAGAATTCCTCTCTCCGTAAATCCGTGGGGGGAGGCGGTGAACTGTCGGGGCAGAGACTACTTTCAGTGTTAGTGCCAATATGTCCAAAATGCACCCTGCTCGCCATGACCGTGTGACAAAGTGTTATGGTTTTGGACAGCGCCACCTAGCCGTACAGCGAAACGTGTGCGAGACGTTGGAACTGAACACCAAAGTGTGTCACAAAATGATTTTGGCCGCAGAATCTTCATTGTTTCAATTCAATGTTTGGCCCAAGAAAAAAGGAAACCGACATAATAACAATAAAAATAAACATGGGCTAACGTTTTATTGTATATACCATTCCATTATTTTGTAAACATACAAACTGGCTCAGAGGGTAGTCCATGTGCATAAGGATTAAAAAAATGGACACACTGAGGCTGTGTTGACGTTTGGTTGAGTTAAATCTGTACTGGACCGGAGTTAAAATCCCGGCAAAACAAATTGTGGATATCTGAAAATATATCTGAAAAATGCACATGTGTTGTAAAGGCTGTCTCTCTTGCAAAGTCCTGAATGAGTCCTAAACGCTGTGCAGACAGGTTGTGGCCTTGCATGGGTTTTACATGCATTTGTCTTTTTTTAAGATGACAAAACATCGGTTTGTTCAAACCAGAGTATCGGACTACAAGCATGACCACAAACAGAATTCCCAATGCATAAAATAACAAGTGGGAGGGATTATTTACCTCCAAGTTGACAGTGATAGAAGGCTTGTGCTGACGAAAAAGGCGATGACGTGCAGCATCCAAACGGATGACCCATTCATGTTTTGCTTAACTAGTTTTTATTTAACTTTATCAAAAATGATGGCAACTTTCTTTGGCTCCATTTTGGGTTATTTTGTAGCCGTGGACATTAAGTAAAGTAGATACTTGTTAGTTGGTAAAGATTTACTGAGTCACATCATAGATGTGCCGGAGGACAATGACTCCCGGTTTCCATGCTACCGCGCTCTTAACTGGGACATTTTGTGCTTAAAAATAAGTTACCAGCACAGGTGGACTCACATACTGTACACGACAATATGTGCACATAAATATTCCCTTACCTGGAAATGTACGCAAATCAAGGCAACCTTTTTGCGTACATTTTAGGTGTAAACTGAAAAATACACTAACCAAGGTGCACATGCATATTTGAAGTCTGTCGTATATTTTTAATTGCTTGGATGTGTACTCTTATTAAACGAGGTCCTGATCTGGCATAGCTGTGATTTGGTGGCTGTTAGATGCCTGTTTGCACCGAGTGGGTGTCCACCTGACATTTATGATGCTGGTCTAGAACTGAACTCTACCGACTCCTGGTCTTGTGACCACGTGAGACCACTTTTCAAAGGTGCTATAACAGACATAAAAAAGAAAACCCGTATTGATTTTTTTTTTTTGGTCTTTCTTTAGTCTTCTTTTTTTCTTTTCCATTGACGTCAGGTTTTTGCATCACACTCTCCGGTAATAGCTCATGGTGGATGAAAGCATTTTTGTGAGTTTGCCATGCTGTCCTCTGATTCTTTTTCCATCTCAGTATGAAAGTGTAGCAACAACTGATTAGTTTAAACTAAAAATCCAACATACCCAAGTGAATTTTGTTCTTTTTTTTTCTGCTATCAACTGCTCCTTCAGCCAAAAGAGCATTTTGACCGGGATGTAGGCTCCTTACATGGGTGGAGTGGGGTGACAAGGATTTTAGGAGCAGAGAGGTGACCAGAGAGGAGGAAATGACAAAGACAGAGGCAGGAAGGGAGGGGAGGCGGAGTGCAATACCAGTCAAAGCTGTTACATAGACTACTCTTGCAACAGATCAGAATTTTGGTTCTCTTGTTTACGCAGGATTTTCATTTGTTTGTTTACGAACAAATTGATGCTTTAACTCGAATTTGTCGGATGATGTCTCCCGCTCTGTTTGCGTATTGGTGGAATGAAATGCTGTGATTGTGAGGATTGCGTAATCAGATGTTTACTCATTCCTTTCTGCCCCGAAACTTCCATGTGCTCGCCAAAGTATGAAGTTTGAAAAGCATTTGTGATTTAACTATTGATGCTGGTTTGGAAAGAAAACACTTGTTTAAAACCTATTTGGCATATAGCCCAGATGTGTTCCACTATCTTTATTGTGCCCTGAGAGGGGAGTAAGTATGTGCTTAAGCGCAACAATAAGACTTACCTCAACGTTTCTTTCATACTCATCTAATGCTACTACCAAACTGTGCCGATCTTTTCAGATTCAGGTTTTATTTGTCACATACATATACATACAGAGTACGACGTGCAGTGAAATGTATTGACTTTTGGGAAGTCATTTGTCAAGTCTAGGCTTGGCTTGGCAACACATGCTGGCACTCAACATTTTGGGAGTTCCCCAACAGCTTTGCTGTTTTCAGCCAGTGTGTATTTGGCCAAGACGTTGTGCTTTGCCCTGATTCTGCAACATGCCTGCACTTATTCATCCCGCCGTCCTCTATCTTCTTAGAGTGGAAATTCCATCAACATCAGCAGCATCGTGTGCATTTGTTGGGTCTGCCTTGTTGCTAAACAACATTTGCTGTGTTTGGGTAAATCAGCTGAACACTAACAACACATTATTGATATACACTCCTACCCAGAAAAATTTGAATATCCTGAAAACGTTGTTGTATTTCTGCAATTCAACTTAAAAGGTGAATTTGACATATTCAGGCGGTTCATTCCCTGTATGACCGGTGTCAGAATTTGGTTTGCATTGCCGGCAATAAGTCGGACCCTTTTCCAGGTAGGGTTGGACTCCGCCAGGGCTGCCCTTTGTCACCGATTCTGTTCATTACTTTTATGGACAGAATGTCTAGGCACAGCCAGGGCGCCGAAGGGTTCTGGTTTGGTGGCCGCAGGATTGGGTCTCTGCTTTTTGCGGATAATGCGGTCCTGTTGGCTTCATCAAGCTGTGACCTTCAACTTTTGTTGGATCGGTTCGCAACTGAGTGTGAAGCGGTCGGGGTGAGAATCAGCACCCCCAAGTGCCCGGAAAAGGGTGGAGTGCCATCTCTGGGTCAGGGATGATATCCTGCCCAAAGTAAAGGAGTTTAAGTACGTCGGGGTCTTGTTCACGAGTGAGGGAAGGATGGAACGTGAGATGGACAGATGGATTGGGGCGGCGTCTGCAGCGATGCAGAGTCTGCATCGGTCCGTTGTGGTGAAGAGGGAGTTGAGACAGAAGGCAAGGCTCTCAATTTACCGGTCGATCTACGTTCCTACCCTCACCTATGGTCATGAGCTTTGGGTAGTGACCGAAAGGACAAGATCGTGTGTACAAGCGGCCGAAATGAGTTTTCTCCGCAAGGTGGTTGGGCTGTTCCTTAGAGATAGGGTTAGAAGCACTGTCATATGTAAACACATGTTTGTAATTTGTTTAAACTGTGAGTTGGATTGCTGCCCACAAAATGCACTTGCTGTTCCTAGTCTATATAGTTGTAATACTTTTGATTCCATTCATTCATTTTCCATACCGCTTATCCTCATTAGGGTCACGGGGATGCTGGAGCCTATCCTAGCAGACTTTGGGCGAGAGGCGGGGTACACCCTGGACCGGTAGCCAGTCAATTGCAGCTTTTGATTCCAACATTACATCATGTTTTATTTCTTATGTTAATTAACACGGGCACTGAAGTTGAGTAACATTACAAACACATGGGTAGGTCTTTGATTAATGCTGATTTTAGGACATTGTTTAGCATTTTGGTGAGACATTTTCATTCGGAAGTCTTAGAACTGATTTTGAATGCTGTTGCCATGAGCATTTAGAGACCCCACGTAGCATCAGTTATGAGAGTTTTAGCTATATTTTGTGTGAACAGCTTTGTCCGTCATTAGTGACTCAATTTCCTTTAACTGTAATTGGTCCTGCGCTTGAGCTCCCCCAGCCCCTGCATTTTAACGACTCTTTTTTTTTTTTTTAGAACTGCATATTTTTGTACTGTGAGACAATGGCAGTTTGTAGCTTTTAAGTCCCCAAGAGGACAATGCAATATAAAGGGAATTCTAGTGACTTCATGTAACCCTCTGCCAATCTTGAATGCCAAGTATTGGTGAGCGCTTCCTATCTGCTGTCACAGGTCGCCGCTCGGTACTTTTCTAACAATGGACCTTGTGTGGCCTATAAAGTTAGGTCAACCTGGCCATAGTGTACCAACTGGAGCTAGACCGCTTCCTTCCTGCCTTTGCGAATACTGCGTTCCAGGTTTTATTAGGGCTTATTATTGGCAGAGCTCACTGACATGTCTGGGAACGTTCTAAGCATGCGAGGCATTGTTTGCAAATTGAGAAGCTTGATGGAAAGTGGTTTAATTCCTTAACCCGCAGCTCATAGATGGGAGAAAACAAGTCACACAAGGCAATCATCCCTGAACATATTGGTACTTAAAGGGGTAAGCCAGTTTAGGAATGCATGCTTTTTTCCTGTCAACAAGTTGAACTGTGTTGGACACAAGCTGCATGTACCACACTCAAGAAACACTGGGTTGAGAATGCCAAGTGTCTTAAACACATGACAAGAGCAATTTAGGATGATCTTAGACTTGGCAATCTCTGGGGGCGAAACAGGGTGTGAGCCCACTCTTGATTTAGAGACTAAGAGATTAATTTAATACTTGTTGTGAGTTGTTTAATGCCTCACACTTTCAAGTCAACAGCAATTTATTGGATTTGGTTGCCAGGAACCATAAAAATCATATTCAAGACATAAAAAAATATATATATTTTCTGTTGGCCTATATAATTATCTTGCATTTTCAGATGCCAGAACCTCTCTCATTGGCCCAAAATAAGTACTGGATCCGAGGGGGTACAGACAGATGGCACAATAAGACATAATTCTGTCAATTTGGGACTATACTATGTGAAGACACCAAATATATGTCTGCATTTTATTCTTAAAGGGACACTGTGTTTCTCAACACATGCACAACAAATATTTTACTTTTTGCATACAGTACATTACTTCCATATTGAAACGCTATACACCAGTGCCTATAGGTGCAGTATACGTTAATTAATAGGCTTTCCCCATTTTATGTTAAATCTTCAGATTTATCAGATTTTTTAACACCGATATTGAACCAAATCCTCGTAACATGATTACTTTTTGTTTATTTGCGTTCATTAAAAAAATGTTGTAGGTTGTATCATACAGTGAGGGGAACAAGTATTTGAACCCCAGCTGATTTTGTAATTTTGCCCACTAACAAAGAAATGATCAGTCTATATTTTCAATGGTAGTTTTGTTTAAACACTGAGAGACAACAATGACAAAAAAAAATCCAGAAAAATGCGTTCCAAAAAGAGTTCTAAATTAATTTGCATTTCCATGAAGGAAATAAGTATTTGATCCATCAGCAAGATCTCTAGCTCCCTGGTGGATCTTATACAGGTAACGAGCTGACATCTCAGCTCGTTACCTGTATAAAAGAGACTTGTCCACAGAAGCAATCAATCAATCCTGATGCCAAACTCTGCACCATGGCCAAGACCAAAGAGCTTTCCAAGGATGTCAGGGACAAGATTGTGGACCTACACAAGGCTGGAATGGGCTACAAGACCATCGCAAAGCAGCTGGGTGAGAAGGTGACAACAGTTGGTGCAGTTATTCGCAAATGGAAGAAACATAAGTTAACTGCCAATCTCCCTTGGTCTGGAGCTCCATGCAAGATCTCACCTCGTTGAGTTTCAGTGATAATGACAACGGTGAGGAATTAGCCCAGAACCACTCGGGAGGAACTGCAGCTGGGACCGTAGTCAACACAAAAACAGTTGGTAACACACTACGCCGTGAAGGACTGAAATCTTGCTGTGCCCAAAAGGTCCCCCTGCTCAAGAAAGTCCATCTACAGGCCTGTTTGAAGTTTGCCACTGAGCATCTGACTGATTCAGAGGAAGACTGGGTGAAAGTGTTGTGGTCAGATGAGACCAAAATTGAGCCTATGACTCCAAAAACACCATCCCCACCGTCAAATATGGAGGTGGAAACATTATGCTTTGGGGGTGTTTTTCTTCCAAGGGGACAGGACATTTGCCTCCGCGTCAAAGGGAGGATGGATGGGGCCATGTACCGTCAAGTGTTGGGTGAGATGGATCGTGGTTGGGTATTCCAGGATGACAATGATCCAAAACACACGGCCAATGCAACCAAAGATTAGCCGCAGAAGAAGAATATTAAGGTCATGGAGTGGCCTAGTCAGTCTCCAGACCTTAATCCCATAGAAAATCTGTGGAGGGAGCTGAAGTTGCAAAACATCAGCCACAAAACATTAATGACTTGGAGAGGATCTGCAAGGAGGAGTGGGCCAAAATCCCCCCTGAGATGTGTGCAAACCTTGTGGCCGACTACGAGAAACAGCTGACCTCTGTGATTGCCAACAAAGGTTTTGCCACCAAGTTCTGAAGCACCTTTTTCCAAGGGATCAAATACTTATTTCCTTCATGGAAATGCAAATTAATTTAGAACTCTTTTTGAAACGCATTTTTCTGGATTTTTTTTTTCATTGTCTCTCAGCGTTCAAATAAACCTACCATTGAAATTATAGACTGGTCATTTCTTTGTTAGTGGGCAAATCAGCTGGGGTTCAAATAGTTTTTTCTCCACTGTATATGGATTGTGTTTAACACGGATCTATTCACCCGTGTGCTTAGATTAGAAATTCCGCATTGTGCCAAGGAGCATTATTTTGCCCTTGCAATATATCCCTGAGGATAAAATAGATAAATTAGTTTCAAACAGCACTCAGAATGTAATGTAACATGACTTGTGTTACAGTGGTTGCAGTGGAAGATTTATGTTACGTTTTTTTGAATATATTGCGTGGTGGTTATATTCAACTCTTTTGTTTGTTTTGCTTAAGCTTAGTGAGTGGATGTGGCACTTCCCCTTCATTTAGCTGCACCACTAGCGGCATGTGCCACGTAACGCACTGTCAATGAATGGATTGACTGCGTAAGTAAATACGCACCAACAGGCTCTTATCGTTGGTTGGACAGTGTGTTCTGTGTCGTTATCGCTTGTTGTCACCTGTCACTCACAGTGTGGCGTTGGAAAATGGTACAGAGTAAATGATGTGTTTACTTTATTGACAGTCCAGGTTGGATTTTGTTTTGTTGCACTGCAAGGATCTTCTGTGTGCTGAGAGATCAAGACCCGTGCCTGATCAATGCAGTGCCCACACACTCTAAACACAAAGGATAATGGAAGCTTTTCCTTTAACATCATACTTCATTATTGAATTTCCCTCGCAGGATTATCTAAATAGCTTTTCAATTTCTGGGTAAATGTGTATATTCTTCTGTAAATCTTTAAATCTCATACTGATTTATGGTTCTGAGTCATTTGTGTTGCCTTATTGATGGACGTTTGTTTGACTTATGGTGAGCTATGTTTATATGATGTGGACATTGAGACTCTGCTTCTTGGTTACCACGGAATCTTTGCTTAACAAGACATTTCAGACATGTTTATCGTGTCCAACTTTGCTGGAACAGTATGGGAATGGCCCTCTCTTGTTCCAGCCTGACTGAACTGGTTCATAAAGCAAGGAGCATAAAAGTATGGCGGGGTGAATTTGGTGTGGTTCAACTAGACTGACCGATCATTACGTTGTGATAATTTTGATAAATTATGCGCTACTATTGCAGCCATATTAAAACTGAGATAACGATCATGATTAACCTGCAATGCATACAACAGCATGCAAAGAAGCTGATATTGTATGGTAGCTTTCATTTCTGTTGGGATCTGTCATTGTAGTAACAACTTCCCCTTACGAGCTCACATCGTCTGCGTTTAAGCAGAGAAAAAACGTATGCAAGGTAAATGGTGGTAAGTACTAAGCCCGAGGACACCCCACCCGTAATTATTTGAGGAGTAGTCCTCCTGCACACCTGTCTGAGAATAACGCTTTGTGGGTTGTCACACAATTTCTTTGGAAGAATACAGATCTTTTGTCATTGGTTAGTATTTACCCACGAATGATGTTCCACACCTCCTGCGACTGAATTTCTTGCCCCACTTGCTCTTTGGTTCTTTTTCTACAACATCATTTTGTTCTAGGCTCAAACTTGCCTTTATATTGGCCTTGGCCCACTTGCCTGAACTCTCCAGTGCTTTTATTTCTTCCTCTTCCACCTTTGATCCCGCCTGTCCTCCTTAGTGTAGATCCACTGATATTCTGTGTCACAATCCTGACACAGCACTTCTTCAGTCTCTCTTCGGTTTCGGCATGCTCCTGCCTCTGGGCTCTGACTGTTGTGGACAATGCCCGTCCTTGTTTGCATCGCCCCCTCATTTCGGGAATCCCGGCATTGCTGGTAACCACTGGTGGATCAGGATGATGAAATCACTGTCTCTGTTTAGCTTGCCCTTGCCATTGCAAGAGAGTTAAGTCACTTCAGAACAATGGATTCTTTCTCCATGTGGTCTAATACGGGATGCCAGGAAGACAGACAGACACTCAGTCATTTGAGGAGACAAACTAACCTAGGTCAACAAAATCCTGAATATAATGCATGCAAAGGTGGAGCTACTATTATGTATCTCCATTCAAATTTATCCAGTGTTCATTTTGTTCTGCATTGCTTGTGTGCTTCAGAAAGACTTTGGGAAACAATGACGTACACAACTTTGGCATTTAGCCTGGTACTGCTCTGGGGTCATGATTATTGGACCGCTGCTGTTAATCTATTGGGTTTTGGTCAGCCCAAATATCACTATGAAAATGAGTTGGGAAAGGAAGCTGAAAAAGGTACCATTGTTTTTGAAGGGAATACAATCTTGAAGTCATATCGTTGTTACGTTTCTAAATCACATTTTGAAATATCTGCTCTGATTTTTAAAGGCTCTGCCTGTACGCATAATTTTTAAAATCATGTTTACTTATGTTCAACTATGTAATCAAGATTTTGAATATTAGGCCAAATGTTTTGTCTTTCTCAGCATTTGGTCCGATGGGATTCTGGCAACCCTGACTGTTTGCTCCAGCTTGTCAAGGAACTTATCCAGCAGTACCACCACTACCAGTGCCAGCGCCTCCGTGAAAGCTCCAGACTTCTCTTTGAGTATGATAGCCTGCTTGAGGATCCTGACTATGGACGTAATATGGAGATTTATGCTGGACACAAGAACAGCTGGGTAAGGACAAATTCACTTAGATTTAGGTATGAAATGTCCACCGTGTGTTAGTTAACTAATTTCGGACATTTTCAAATCAAACACACGTATTTATTAGAGAGCTTTTTACTGCCGTATATTAACCCATCAAACCCAACTCTGGTATTTCAAGCAGTAGTTTCTGATGGTTTGGCATTGGGACCCACCAGGACCTTGCAATGACAGGCGGTGACCCAAATTTAATAAATTTATGATAGTAAGCTTTTTTTTTTTTTTTTTTACACAAATGTTACATGTTACAATGGTCACATGGCTAGAGGGTGCTAACTTTTGAACTTGAGGAGCACAGATGCATGTGGGCGCATGGTGCGTTCAGGGCCACCGGGTCATGGTCGCAGAGCCGTTTTCAGTGTAATTACCCACCAGTTAAGAAGTACTTATCTCAAGTAAGTTATACTGTATAGCAGTCATAATGGAAACAACAGACTCTTCTCCTTGTTAGTTCATGTCCTTTTAACTGAATCTGTTGTTGTTGTTATACAGTTGAACCCGCTTAAGTCGGTGCCACTTATGTTGGCAACCTGTCTTTGTCGAACAACTCATGTCCCATAAATGAGGCATTTTAAGTTTTATTTCTAATTTGGAAATTTGGTTTAGGGGTCAAGCTATGTAGCCGCCGGGATGGCGACTATCGAGGGTGTCAAGTGAAGCATTGCACACCCACCCTTTTGACCATTTTGAGTGCAATATCCGGGTACTTTTACCGTACTCCTCTGTGTGAACACAAGTACAGAAGCATGGAAGGGTGCAAATTCAGGCAGCATATTCAGAGTAGCGTGTCTGAAAACCTGCAGTATTTCAGTAGAGCTACAGCTAACGATTATTTTCGTAGTCAATTAATCTGAAGCATATTGTTTTGATTAACTGAGTAATCGATGATTCACTGGTTAATTGTTGCAGCTCTTCTTTTATAGTATCAGAAAGTTTTCTGCAAAACGGCAACGGAGAAAAATTCACATCTCCATTAGCAATTTTTGCATGGGTTTAGCTTTGTCATAAATTGAGAGGATCATCGTGCAAATCAGTCTTGGAAGCAACATTATCCTCAGCAAGGCATGTAGGACGGACAATCTGCAAGACTTACTGTATACCGCATGCCAACCAGCCACCAAGTCCACCTTTACTTCAAAATTCTCTTAATTCTTTCATTTCAGACAGGAGAGTTTTCCGCTCGCTTTCTTCTCAAACTCCCAGTGGACTTCAGCAATATCCCAGTCTATCTACTCAAGGTAATGAACTCCTCATCATTACATGTATTGATTACAGTCCATTACAGTCCATCCGCCTTAATAAGATATGGCATGGTACCGCTTTTCACACGTATGAACAGGATTTGTTCAAAATGAAATGCGGCCTGCGTGAATGAATGAAGAGCCTAGTCTTCGGGGGTTTGCTAATCAGCAATCTGTCACTCCAGATCTTTTCTGATCTTCTCTCTCTCTCTCTTATACTCTAGTTCTCACTCTCTGTCACTCTCCCCGTCTTTGACTGCTTGCAGAGGCTGGAGGCTGTGGCTCTGTGGCCTTTTCCAGCATGGCCCCTGTTTGTTAAGGGAAATGATGTTAAACATATGGCAAACAGCTACAATCATCAGTCTCACACCACCCTTGATCCTCATGTCTTTCAGACACGGAGCAGCGTTTAAATGAGGCTCTCTGTGTCTCTAACTCAGCAAGCAGACTTTGGGTGTCCACAGTGATATTTTAGAGATGCATTGCTGGTCCCAAAAGTTTTTATTTCCAAGAACATTTCTATGCTTATTCCTGTCAAAACTCTCTATGTGATAATGTTATTTTTTTAACAAGCTGTCAATAGTCTAGACAAGTTTCAGTAGAAAAGCACTGGGAAAAAATGGCTTGGATTTCATCTGTGTGCTGTGGTGTCATAAAGGAACTATCCTTGAAATGTGATTTTTTTTTTTATTTAAATAGGTATAGCTATCGGTAAATCTCCATATGCAGCTACATTCCTGCCTCCCTCATCATAACACATCACATCATATATTCAACATTTCTTTTTCACTCCACCTTGTTGTGCCGTATTTGGCAACTGAGGCATACATAGTTTCTCCACATTGCGATTAATGAAGCACGTCTGCTTGCATAGGGGAGAGTAATAAAAATCAGCCTACACCCTGTCCACCTACACAGCACAGAGAAGCCGGATTATGCCGTATATATACTGGACTCCACTCAAAAGCATTGTATACCGAAAATGTATGACCTGAATAATCACGGTGACAGTTGTCGTGCAATTAGTTTTGTCATTGTGAATGCTGTCTAGGGTTGCTGCACATCTCTACACCCCATGCAGTTTGTTGTGAAATGATTAAACTGCATTTGGTTCACCCATTCTATAGCTTTGCGTTTAATTTAGATGGCGTTAGGACAGATTGTATTCCAGGGCCTATATACAGGTTATAATATTCCATTTTAAGGCTCCAAAAGTACCTCTCTGTGAATATTGACTTATTCACTGCAAACAGTTTACACTTCAGTAATCAATGCTGATGTGTTGCAGTAGCACTCGGCCAGGTAACATAAGTAGTAAGGTCGGAAAGTGTACCCATATTTGAATCAACCTCCCATCAATTCTGTGGATGTCCTTGCTGGAGGATGGTGTGTTGAAGCAGAAATTCTACTCAGTCATAGGCACACTTACACTGGTTGTAAATGCTGAGATGTTGCGAGCAGACGCAGAGCTGTAGAGGACAACCGTTACCTGGGGCAAAGCATCCGTGTGGTTGGTGCTCACCGCAGTGGACATGTTTACCTTTCTGCATCTACTGGACAGCCTTAGGGAGGGGGAAGGATACTAGTAGATTTATTTTTTTAAGGGGGCAGCCTGTCATTTCCAAAACAAAACAGTCAGGAGGATACAAAGTGCTGAGATAAAAGAGGGATCGTGAAACGCGCACCAGTGGATGTGGGCAGTTTTCCTGCCATCGAAAGGGCATGTGGGCCTTTTGGCCATTGCTGCAGTGTCTCATTCTTTTGTACCTTGACCTCTTGATGTTGAACGTGTTTGATTCTTTTAGCACAACCTAATATGAAGATAGTGTATTAACCTTCTTAAAACCATCTTGTCTTCTTTGGCCAACATGATTGGTGAATGTAGCACATTCATATGCATCATCGGTGCACACACAGATGCTTGTTGTTGTGGATGTTGTGGACATGATAGGAAACAGTAATACAGGCTCAAAAAATAGTAGTTAGCATGTTATATTTGAGAAAATGTCACATTAGCAATGACAAATTGATACTGTAAGTAAGCGGCCTTCATACATTTTATCCCGGTTTCATTCCTGCTTCAAGTACTCTACGATTAGCTCTGAGGCCGTGCATGAATCCTGTCGGCTGTGTGGATGAGCCCGAAAAAGGGAGGGAGAGACCACTGCACATAGGAGTATGTTTGTTCATTGTTGATTGACCGCCTTCTTGTCATCCTTACAATTTTTAACCAAAAGCTACACTATTTTATATCACCACAAATACGTCACAATCCTCGAGATGTGTAATCCGGAAGAGTTTGCAGGTATGGATGAATTACACCAGGGTCTCAAATTTGCGGCCGGTGGGCCATTTGCGACCCGCAAGGTGATATTTTGTGGCCCCCACCTTAATTTGAAAGTTTTATGTTAGTGTGGCCCTTGAGTTTTATATGAATGTCACTTTTTACAGTGTTGTGTGCGCAGCTGACGAACCTACCAATCCCTGTGTGGTATATGGCTCTCAGGGGCGTGACGTCGACCGGGCTTGATGGAAGCAGGGAAACATTTTTCAATGAGTGAAAAAAAATTTTTTTTTCCTTTCATGGCTGGAGAGGATGTACAAGGCAAGAGCTGTGCTGATGATACTATAAACTAAAACTATTTTGGTGAATTTCTGAATACATTTCATGAACACAAGATCGCAAGTGGTTGCTGATTCCCTCAACCTTAACTTGGATTGGCGAGCAGTACAGATTCCTTGAAATAAACACCTTACATGTGCTGAAAGCTGCCAGGAAGCCAAGCTAAACAACTAATTACTGAAGTTTAAAGCAGTTGCCTAGCAACAATGCCAAACAAAAGAAAAAAGAAAACAAAGAAAGCCTCTATTACAATTGTAAAGGATGCTGGCCGTGGATACATGGACTCAAAATCACAAGCATCAGTCTTATTGCTAAGTGTGGTGGAGGAGGACGACTACAGCCATGATGGAAATAAAGATGCAAGAGATACAGGAGTGTCCTGCAGCACAAAGCATTCGCGGTCACAGATTCAATACGCACAATCGCAGAATGACAATCTCTTCAAAGATCCTAGGGGTCCACGGTGATGTCATAAACCTAATGGAGGAAAATAGAGCACTGAGAAATGAAACTAAAGCTCTAAAAGAAGAAATCAAGAAGTTGCGAGACAAAAATGTTGCGTTGTGTGCTGCTCTTAAAGAGGTTAAAAACCCTATGGCAGATAATAAAGCACTACGCACTGATATCAAGGCCTTGCAGGATAATATTAAGCCACTATTGAAAGAAAATGCACACTGCTCTCAAGGTCTCAAGGAAGCTAAAAAACATATGGAAGAAAATAGAGCATTATGCAAGGATGTTAGAGTTCTGCAGAATGATATCAAGACATTACTGGAAGATAATGCTGCCTTGCGTGATGTCCTCAAGGAGTTTAGAAACCACAAAGATTATGCAAAGACATCAATGCTCTACAGGATGATATCAGGACACTATTGAAGGATAATGCCGCCTGGCGCACCGCTTTGGAGGAAAGAAGCAAAGGATAACATCACTGAGCAAATGAAAACTATCACGGAGGAGATGGATCAGAACTCACAAATGAATGATGTGATCCTCACAGGGCTCAGAATTACACCCGGGTCAAAAGATAAGGAAGCTCATAACAGAGGAGAACCAGATTGAATGAATGTTCCTTCAGCAAGCTTGTCAGCTTCCTACAATCAAAGGAGGTGGATGTAGATATCAACACCGTTGACACTTGCATCCCACTGTATGCCAGAAACAACACCACACCAGTCATCATCAAGTTCACCAACAGGGAATTCAACAGAGGAACAGTGGGCCTGAAACTGAGCATCTGACAAATCGCTGACATTGCCAAGAAAGCACGAGACTTGAGGAAGCAGGGAAAGATAGTAAAGTACTTGGAGCACCAAAGGAAAAATATACTTCAGGTCCAGGAGAAGCAGGAGTGCTGGTTGTCAAGGATAGCAATGATTTGGATTCATGACAAGGATAAAAGAGGATACAACGCACAAAAACAGTAAGAAGGATTACATTCAACAACACAAATATTGCTCAGTGATGTTATCCTTTGTTTCTTTCTCTTCCTCCAGAATGGTGCGCCAGGCGGCATTATCTTTCATTAATGTCCTGATATCATCTTGTACAGCACTGATGTTGTTGCATAATCCTTGGGGTTTCTAACCTCCTTGAGGACAGCACGCAAGGCAGCATTATCTTCCAATAATGTCTTGATATCATTCTGCAGAACTCTAACATCCTTGCGTAATGCTCTATTTTCTTCCATATGGTTTTTAGCTTCCTTGAGAGCAGAGCGCAAGGCAGCATTTTCTTTCAATAGCGGCTTTATGTTACCCTGCAAGGCCTTGATATCAGTGTGTAGTGCTTTATTATCTGCCATAGGGTTTTTAACCTCCTTAAGAGCAGCACGCAACGCAGCATTTCCATCTTGCAATTTCTTGATTTCTTCTGTTAGAGCTTTAGTTTCTTTTCTCAGTATTCTATTTTCCTCCATAAGGTTTATGACATCACCGTGGACCTGCGATTGCACATATTGAATCTGTGACTGCAAATGCTTAAGGTCGGGCCGTGCCGCAGATACACCCCCGTATCTCCTGCATCTCCATCTCCATCTTCATCTGTCTTAAGTTCTTAAAGTCTTGCATCCAGGCCTCCCAGAAATTTTTCTCCACCACATTTTGTTCTCTTTCTTGTTTTTCTGATGTACTCAACTCAGGGCTCTAGTCGTCCTCCCCCTCCAAATTTGGAAACAAGACTGGCGTTTGTGATTTTGAGTCCATGTATCCAGTATATTGTAATCGATGCTTTCTCTGTGTCTTTTTTTCTTTTGTTTGCCGCTGTTGCTAGGCAACTGCTTTAAACTTCCGCAGTTAGCTGGTCAGCTTGGCTTCTTAGCAGCTTTCAGCACATGTAGCTCGTTTATTTGAAGGAATCTGTACCTCTCGCCAATCCAAGTTAAGGTTGAGGGAATCGGCAACCACTTGCAATCTTGTGTTCATGAAATGTATTCAGAAAAGCACCAAAATAGTTGTAGTTTATGGTATCCTCAGCACAGCTCTTGCCTTGTACATCCTCTCCAGTCAAGAAAGGAAAAAAAATAAAAATAAAGAAAAAACAAAGAATAAATCAATATATAGGATGAGTCTGTATCCAAAAATGACCAGACCAAGCAGAATACCAGACCACTATGCCAATTTTAATTGGTAGTATAATAACTAAGGATTCTGTAAGTGGTCTATTACTTCATATTACTTCTATTACTTCATGAGTGATCATCTACTATACCAGGTGTATCAGTTTAAGTACAGAAGGAGACACATCCATAACAAAAACATACAGATGACCAAAAACAGAGAAAAGTATCAACGCTGCTAAAATTGTTCTGAGAAAACAAAATTGGGAGCATACGTACAGTGAAGATGTTGATAGAGGATTTGGAAATGTTCTCAGGAGTTACATTAGTATGCAGTAAACAAAGCATAGAGACCAACTGTGGATGACACTCGCTACTTCCTGGCGTCTTGCATTGTCTGCGTGCAGCGGCAACATACCTCTGAATGTCCACACTGCAAGCATGGCATGATGGTACGTTTGTGACTGAAGCCACTGCTTGAGCTTTGCGTCCCGCCCAAGGCGCTGCCCCATGCCACCAGGTCCGAAGCAGTTGGTGGCTGTGTGTTTGGCTGCATGCAGGGTGTCTATCACAGAACTATCACAGATCCAGTTGAACGTCAAGTGGTATATTAGAATGGGCTTTTTTAATATCCGTCGGTGGTGTCCAATCACAGTAAAGCCGAAACAAAATTGAATATCTTGGTAACGAAACATCTTTTACATGTAAAAATGAGAAGTCATGGATCCATTGCAATGGAAGCTGCAATCGGCACTTGTTCTAGCAATTTGGAGCTGTGTCTGCTACGTGTGCAAGTAAATCAATGTGGTTGACTAGCAACCATTTAGTCCAGGCTGGACCGCTTCTTTTGTCCGAAGCTGCAATAGGCCCCGGCTCATCGCCGCCCATTACCAGCTTAAGTGGTATAGAGAAGCACAAGCATCCTTGTGTCCCTTTTAAATGCACTATGTATAGTAAATTGTTTCTCTTGATGCGTCAGCCCTGCCTCCTGTGACATTTAACCAACCGGATAATCAATATACAAAATGAATGACGGAAGGAATGTTTTTTTTCTCATCTCCAAGACTCCTACATTGTATTGTGAAATGTAATGTAGTCTCAGGCCAAACGTAGTAAATACAGATCACATGCAGGTTTATTAGAAGCTAAATATATGTTTTAGATATTTTTTTAAAGGGAAATCGTTGTGGTCCATTGAACACTTGATCAAAGACAATCAGGCATTTAACTGAGTTAATATTAGCATATAATAATATACTGCAAATATTATTCATGTATACTGTACTTTAAGTGTTTTCTTGAGGGTAATTAAGTCCACTTCATGTTTATACATGTTTAGCGGCACTCTTCATTTGAGAGCAACTGGTGTCATACCCATCGTTAATTTTGTGCTCCGTTTAAAACGTACCTGCAGAGGGTTTGCATACAGCATGAGGCATCGCCTTATCCTGTTTCTTCTGCTTTTTTGGAGGGTGTAGGCAGTCGAACTGGACAAACTGCATGGTTCAACCAACGCACTTACATCAAATTATGTTTACCCTAATTAATTTTGGTCCTGCATTCTCCTACTTCCCCCACTCATACACGCACACAAACATACTTCAGCTGCCGGAGCACCAGAGGCAGGAACAGATCGGGTCACGTTGTCTTTTTTTGGTTGTGCTAGGTTTTTCTAATTATTATTAGTTATTATTTGTCTTTATTTTGTGAGATCATGTGTTTTGGAATTCGTTTTGGCACTCCCGACAAGACACACTGCATGTTTTAAACGTCGGAAATCTCAATTCCATCCATATGAATTTACACGAAATAAGTACATATTTTGGAAATAATTGTTAAATCTCCATTCAAATCTATTTTCTTTTAATAATGATTTCTTCCAGCATAACGCCGCGACCCTTATGAGGATAAGCGGCATAGAAAATGGATGGATGGATGGATAGACCAAATATAGGGTGTATAGACAAATGTGCACTGGGAGCTACATTGTGAAACTAAATACGGTGTTTTAATTGAAGCCACATATTTTACAATTTTTTTTGACAATGAACGACTAAGGCAACATTATGAATAGTCACTCTGTTCAGGCTAAAAATGAATACTATTCCATTTACCGAGCCTTGTGCCAAAAATAGACATTTTTATGGGTTTATCGGTTACTCGCGGATTTACACCATTCCCTGTAGGCGTGGAACGTAATACCTGCGAAAAGCGAGGGTCTGCTATTTACTGTATTTAACCAATATCTTAAAATGAGTCTTTTTCATATTGCCTGGAGATGAGCCATGCGTGTATCACTGTCCGAAAACCCTCTGTGATTTTGTGACATTTGCAAAGTAAATGAAGATTAATTCTTCAACATGCTCGCATGAAGTTGTGCCGCTACCTGGATAATGAAGGGGTTGGTATGAAGAGAACGTACACGCTCCATATCCGTGAAACATCGGCCTGTCCGTGAATAAATTTTGCGGTCTGTCTGGTGACAACGAGGAAGTGTCATCGCCATGACAATTCATGTCAAAGGAGTTGGCACTGCGACATTTTAAACGCTTCTTGGAAAACAAGATTTCAGAGTGCGATGGTGGGAAAGTGTCTTCATTCATTCATAGTCATGTCTGTTTGGTTAGAAAGCAGGATGAACACGCAGAGGTAGCTCGCACTTGTGTTCCAGATCATCCCAAAGGTGGTTGATCTTTCAAGTCCTTTTGACGTCAAAACAATCCAGGCTTGGGTCGTTGTCCTGCTGCAGAACCCACGTTAGTTTTAGGTTGAGCCTTCAGGATTTCTTCCATGGCTTCATTTTTTGCAGAAATTTTCCAGGTCCTCTAGCAGCAAAACCAAAACCAGCAGCAGACCATCACACTACTACCGTCATATTTTACTGCTGGTATTTATGTGCTTTTTCTGAAATGTGGCGTTACTTTTAGGCCCTTTGCAATCACTTTTTCACACAGGATCGTGTAGGTTAGGATTTTTTTTCTGCCTTTAATAATAAAAAGTTTGTGAGAAACATGTAAAACAGAAATCACTGTATGTGGTTGCCGGTTCAAGCCCGGCATGTGCCGGCCGGATGGCAGGAGTTACTCACGCAAAGGCCCTTTTTAAAATGTTGAGTGCTTGTTTTGTCCTTCTGCATTTTTAAGTCTGCAAAAACTGATACGTTCAGATTATATATAATTTCTATACACTCATACAGAGAATTTGAGTGGTTAAGCTCAACTCCAAGTTTCTGCTCTAAATTCAGCCGCTTCTTCATAATAATTGGCACATGACTTAAAGCAAAGCACGTTTTAACCTATAACCCGTTGCAGGGAATACTCACTATTTCAATGTTAAGTGGGCTGTGAAGGACTCAAACAGCGTACGCAACTAACTCGTGAAGGTAGATGCTCATCAAGTGGGCGTTGTTTTCCTCCGATCGGTATTTTTCTGCCCAGCCCACTCCTCGCGGTAACGATTAATATTGTATGTATTCTAAGAAAATATAAAGCAGATTGTCAGCACAATGAATTAGGCCAGACATTAGACCTTTTTTGGGGGTATATATTTGGTTGCTTATTCTAAATATGCCCGTGATATTCTAAATATTTCCCCCATCAGCTGTGATTACTGAGATAGGATGTAGTCCTGCTTTGCATGCAATGTAATTGTTACGCATTCAACCAATCAGGCACAAGGATTTCATTTCTATGCAAATTGTATGCATTTTTTGCCTAAATGAAGCATTTTCAAGTATAAAAATGAGTAAATTAACTAAAATACAAATACTGTGTATGGCATCAAGAAGACACCTACAGACTGTGTTATGCAGTGTTCTACACTGGTCACTTGGTGTCAGTAGGTGAAACATACAAGCGCCAGTTTTATTTGTCGGGCTTATTTTCTCTGATTACCTCTAATGTAATGGGTAATTGGTGGCTATAGGGGTGTTATTTCATGTCTAGAGGGCTCCAATAATGTTAAAATCTATATTTTAGAAGGTAGTCTGCAGGTTTTCTATGCTCTAACTATGGAACTATTCTATTTATGAATACAAATCCGTGCCCCTTTGCGGAAATTCACTTATCCCGATAACTAGCAGATTATTGTGTATCCAATGATTTCCCTCTCAAATAAAAGCAACAGGAGACGTCAATACAACAACATTTTTCATCTACGTTGTCTCATTGTACGTTTTTTTGGAAAGAGGTCATATTGTAAGCTACCTACCCAAGCGGTCACAGCTGCGGTTCCCGTGCTTTTCCGGTTGCCACATAATTGTTGCTTCTTTCCCAACCTTGGTTGTTGTGGTTGTCGGTCCTGCTATTGTCCCCCTCTGCATGACAGTTGAGCTTTTGGAGAAGTTGTGGCTGAAGATAGACTCGTGATGATTTCTCAATGCTCTGTTCACATGCCAAGAGCCACACTTTATTGCTGGAACATCGTACATCGTCATGTACATGACAACATGTCACAGCTTGAATATGTGCACGCGGCAAAGAAGGCTGCGGCACGTCGGCTATGAGTCCTACACTCCTCGTTAGGTGTCAGGGGAGTGATTAACCGAAAGGTCCGGTGTCAGTGTGTAGACTGAGTGTGGTTCTGTATGTGACGATGCTCAGCCCTTTTGCGTGACTGCAAAGTGTTTAGTTCTGAAGCAAGTGGTTATAATTTGTGGCCTTGCTGTACCCCTGTATGGTAAACACAGACTAAGAGCTCAGGAATGACCAGCCATAAAATAATGCTATGTTCATCCCGAATGTCCCTATGTAGCTTGTCTCCGCCCGGCAAAATAACGCAAAAAGTCCTGTTTTTCCTGCTGAAATTGCCTTCTGTTTACCAAGGCCTCTAGCCTGTTCACTGCAGTCATTACTCACAAAGACATTATTTTGTTCCCGAAGTGAAGGTTAAGTGCATGTTTATTGTTATTACAGTATATGTTGTTGTTTCTGGGTTTTTTTTTAAAATAAAACCCTGACCAAAACGAAACACTCAAAAAAATAAACTGTATTTTTTATATTCGATTATGTTTTATTGATCAGGTTAGTGATTTTATTTTATGTTTTTAATGATAAATTCCCTTGTATCACGGTTTATCCCTAATGAGACTCAGATAGTGAATGGTCTTCCGTCGTAAGCATACGTTATGTTTTCAAAAACCATCTTAAATGCGCTACTTAGTAGCAAATCGACGCTATGACTAAATTAGGGGACAACCGTAGCTTATTAGGCTTCATTCACTTTGCTTCATGGTGCTTTTTCAAGTCCTGTAGCTGAGTGATGGCGTGTCTGTTTAGCACTGTGACATGGCATTTAGTGGGAAAGCAAGTTGCCCAAAAGACATCGTCAAGTAATTGCCAGTTTGGGCTTCACTAATGCAGTGTACGACTGAAATCTGAAAAGGCCAGCCAATGCTTCCACGCAGATTAACAATTATGTGGCTTTTTAATGGCGGCTGTATTATAGCTGGGTATACGCTTGAAGATGAATTTGAAATGTCACGCATAACATCCCTAAAACAAAAATGGGAAGTGAGTGTTTGAAGTTTGAATTTTTACCCTAAATATGTGGTTATTAGCAATCTGTTCCAGGGGTGTCAAACTGGTTTGCATCGTGCGCCACATAACAGTTAGGGCCACTTGTAACTGTGAATCTAAAGTATGAGTGTAACGTCATTATATTACTTAATATATGTGTAGATGTGTGTGTGTGTGTGTGTAAACACAATGTATAAAACTGATTAACAACCCCCTCTGCTACTTAACTGACCAGATCAATATCCCAGAAGTTTGACTGATTGGTTACTATACTGATTAAAAAATGTTCCCCTCGGTATCTGCTTCTTTGTGCCTGGAGGAACAAGACGAGCACTGACAGAGGCCTACAAAATGACGTCCGGAAGGCCACTGGGTGTGAATGTTTCTGACCAAACAATCCGAAACGGGCACCATGAGGGTGGCCTGAGGGCCCGACGTCCTGTCGTGGGCCCTGTGCTCACTGCCCAGCACCGTAGAGCTCGATTGGCATTTGCCATAGACCACCAGATGTGGCAACTACGCCACTGGCGCCCTGTGCTCTTCACCGATGAGAGCAGGTCCAACCTGAGCATACGCGACAGACGTGAAAGCGTCTGGAGATGCCGTGGAGAACATTATGCTGCCTGCAACATCATTCAGCATGACCATTGTATATACATACATATATACATGTGGATTGCATACATATATCTATCTTTTCTTGACTGTGGTATGTTTTAGCTGACTTTCTTTATATATTTTATTTAACGTAGGCCTATTTTAACTTTTAACTTTCCTGTTCTCTTGTAACTGACCCGCAGAGAACCGTACAAGATTTCCAATGTGCATTGACACAAATGGCAAATAAAAACCTTTGATACCCCCTTCATAAAATGACCAATGCGATTGATTATTAGAACAAATTGACGGATAACTTGCGTTGCAATGAGACGTGAATTGAGGATGTCCAAATGACAAGCGGACATTGAAGTGTTTTACAAACAGAAAAATGCTTGTTGCAAGATCAGGTAATAGTAAAGTGTAGAAGAACGGTACAGTCTTTCCATCAAAATTAATAAACAAATACATTTAGAAGGAAAAAGGTGAAGTGCGATATTGATACACATTACTTGCAGGCTTTTGCGGGCCACATCTAGTCCCCGGGCCTTGAATTTGTCACAATCAAGCTATACTGTATGTGTTACCGACTTTTATTAGTACAGTGTATACTGTAAATCATATTACTGTTACTTACAGTAATATGTTACTTCACTCTCAGTGCCGTCAGTGTCTGGAGTAAAAAAATGTATATGTACTAAATGATCTATCAATATATTAATAGTACATTAATATAATTCATTAATATGTAATAATAATTAGTGGCTGCGTAGTTTGATTTCTTTGTCTCAAAACAGCATGAAATGGCCGGAAATGTAACTGCCTCGGGTCTGCTGATACAGCAAATTGTTACAGCAAACTGAAGGTGAAGTTGCAAAAGAGAAGTATTCATTGGTTTGGTGTAGTAAGTTTTTTTTATTGATTTTTAATCAGTTTTACTGACGAGACAAGGCACCTGTCTATATAAGGCAAGCAAAAACAAAAAAACACCAAGTCTTCATCAAGGGACAGTATATTAATAGCGTGATTATGATATTCATGATTACAGTAAAAACGACATTGTACTCATCCTTTATTCATCCTGGGACACCGCTTGACTTCCGGCATACAGTAATCCCTCCTCTTTCAACTTTTTACTCAGGTTCTATGTTTAGTTAGTTCTATGTTTATTTAATACTCTATGTTTACTTAGAATTCTACGTTGCACTGAGTCGCCAAAGAAAGTTCCTAGTTTGTGAATTGTTCACTTACAATGGCAATAAAGTTTTTCTGATTCTGAT